>OZ010750.1:81450386-81859413 GCA_963932245.1 Tachinus rufipes | reverse complement strand
GATTTTTTGGTAAAAAAATGTTTGCCGCACGCCCATGTTCGGCCGAGATAATCAGTTTTTTGTGATTTGTCGCGTTAGGTGTGGACGGAGCTTAACAATGCATATAAATGAAATTGACGGTTGATTTTTTTGCGATTTTTTGGTAAAAAAATTTTTGCCGCACGCCCATGTTCAGCCGAGATAATCTGTTTTTTGTGATTTGTCGCGTTAGGTGTGGACGGAGCTTAACAATGCATATAAATGAAATTGACGGTTGATTTTTTTGCGATTTTTTGGTAAAAAAATTTTTGCCGCACGCCCATGTTCGGCCGAGATAATCAGTTTTTTGTGATTTGTCGCGTTAGGTGTGGACGGAGCTTAACAATGCATATAAATGAAATTGACGGTTGATTTTCTTGCGATTTTTTGGTAAAAAAATTTTTGCCGCACGCCCATGTTCGGCCGAGATAATCAGTTTTTTGTGATTTGTCGCGTTAGGTGTGGACGCAGCTTAACAATGCATATAAATGAAATTGACGGTTGATTTTTTTGCGATTTTTTGGTAAAAAAATTTTTGCCGCACGCCCATGTTCGGCCGAGATAATCAGTTTTTTGTGATTTGTCGCGTTAGGTGTGGACGGAGCTTAACAATGCATATAAATGAAATTGACGGTTGATTTTTTTGCGATTTTTTGGTAAAAAAATTTTTGCCGCACGCCCATGTTCGGCCGAGATAATCAGTTTTTTGTGATTTGTCGCGTTAGGTGTGGACGGAGCTTAACAATGCATATAAATGAAATTGACGGTTGATTTTTTTGCGATTTTTTGGTAAAAAAATTTTTGCCGCACGCCCATGTTCGGCCGAGATAATCAGTTTTTTGTGATTTGTCGCGTTAGGTGTGGACGGAGCTTAACAATGCATATAAATAAAATTGACGGTTGATTTTTTTGCGATTTTTTGGTAAAAAAATTTTTGCCGCACGCCCATGTTCGGCCAAGATAATCAGTTTTTTGTGATTTGTCGCGTTAGGTGTGGACGGAGCTTAACAATGCATATAAATGAAATTGACGGTTGATTTTTTTGCGATTTTTTGGTAAAAAAATTTTTGCCGCACGCCCATGTTCGGCCGAGATAATCAGTTTTTTGTGATTTGTCGCGTTAGGTGTGGACGGAGCTTAACAATGCATATAAATGAAATTGACGGTTGATTTTTTTGCGATTTTTTGGTAAAAAAATTTTTGCCGCACGCCTATGTTCGGCCGAGATAATCAGTTTTTTGTGATTTGTCGCGTTAGGTGTGGACGGAGCTTAACAATGCATATAAATGAAATTGACGGTTGATTTTTTTGCGATTTTTTGGTAAAAAAATTTTTGCCGCACGCCCATGTTCGGCCGAGATAATCAGTTTTTTGTGATTTGTCGCGTTAGGTGTGGACGGAGCTTAACAATGCATATAAATGAAATTGACGGTTGATTTTTTTTGCGATTTTTTGGTAAAAAAATTTTTGCCGCACGCCCATGTTCGGCCGAGATAATCAGTTTTTTGTGATTTGTCGCGTTAGGTGTGGACGGAGCTTAACAATGCATATAAATGAAATTGACGGTTGATTTTTTTGCGATTTTTTGGTAAAAAAATTTTTGCCGCACGCCCATGTTCGGCCGAGATAATCAGTTTTTTGTGATTTGTCGCGTTAGGTGTGGACGGAGCTTAACAATGCATATAAATGAAATTGACGGTTGATTTTTTTGCGATTTTTTGGTAAAAAAATTTTTGCCGCACGCCCATGTTCGGCCGAGATAATCAGTTTTTTGTGATTTGTCGCGTTAGGTGTGGACGGAGCTTAACAATGCATATAAATGAAATTGACGGTTGATTTTTTTGCGATTTTTTGGTAAAAAAATTTTTGCCGCACGCCCATGTTCGGCCGAGATAATCAGTTTTTTGTGATTTGTCGCGTTAGGTGTGGACGGAGCTTAACAATGCATATAAATGAAATTGACGGTTGATTTTTTTTGCGATTTTTTGGTAAAAAAATTTTTTGCCGCACGCCCATGTTCGGCCGAGATAATCAGTTTTTTGTGATTTGTCGCGTTAGGTGTGGACGGAGCTTAACAATGCATATAAATGAAATTGACGGTTGATTTTTTTGCGATTTTTTGGTAAAAAAATTTTTGCCGCACGCCCATGTTCGGCCGAGATAATCAGTTTTTTGTGATTTGTCGCGTTAGGTGTGGACGGAGCTTAACAATGCATATAAATGAAATTGACGGTTGATTTTTTTGCGATTTTTTGGTAAAAAAATTTTTGCCGCACGCCCATGTTCGGCCGAGATAATCAGTTTTTTGTGATTTGTCGCGTTAGGTGTGGACGGAGCTTAACAATGCATATAAATAAAATTGACGGTTGATTTTTTTGCGATTTTTTGGTAAAAAAATTTTTGCCGCACGCCCATGTTCGGCCGAGATAATCAGTTTTTTGTGATTTGTCGCGTTAGGTGTGGACGGAGCTTAACAATGCATATAAATGAAATTGACGGTTGATTTTTTTGCGATTTTTTGGTGAAAAAATTTTTGCCGCACGCCCATGTTCGGCCGAGATAATCAGTTTTTTGTGATTTGTCGCGTTAGGTGTAGACGGAGCTTAACAATGCATATAAATGAAATTGACGGTTGATTTTTTTGCGATTTTTTGGTAAAAAAATTTTTGCCGCACGCCCATGTTCGGCCGAGATAATCAGTTTTTTGTGATTTGTCGCTTTAGGTGGTGGACGGAGCTTCACAATGCATATAAATGAAATTGACGGTTGATTTTTTTGCGATTTTTTGGTAAAAAAATTTTTGCCGCACGCCCATGTTCGGCCGAGATAATCAGTTTTTTGTGATTTGTCGCGTTAGGTGGTGGACGCAGCTTAACAATGCATATAAATGAAATTGACGGTTGATTTTTTTGCGATTTTTTGGTAAAAAAATTTTTGCCGCACGCCCATGTTCGGCCGAGATAATCAGTTTTTTGTGATTTGTCGCGTTAGGTGTGGACGGAGCTTAACAATGCATATAAATGAAATTGACGGTTGATTTTTTTGCGATTTTTTGGTAAAAAAATTTTTGCCGCACGCCCATGTTCGGCCGAGATAATCAGTTTTTTGTGATTTGTCGCGTTAGGTGTGGACGGAGCTTAACAATGCATATAAATGAAATTGACGGTTGATTTTTTTGCGATTTTTTGGTAAAAAAATTTTTGCCGCACGCCCATGTTCGGCCGAGATAATCAGTTTTTTGTGATTTGTCGCGTTAGGTGTGGACGGAGCTTAACAATGCATATAAATGAAATTGACGGTTGATTTTTTTGCGATTTTTTGGTAAAAAAATTTTTGCCGCACGCCCATGTTCGGCCGAGATAATCAGTTTTTTGTGATTTGTCGCGTTAGGTGTGGACGGAGCTTAACAATGCATATAAATAAAATTGACGGTTGATTTTTTTGCGATTTTTTGGTAAAAAAATTTTTGCCGCACGCCCATGTTCGGCCGAGATAATCAGTTTTTTGTGATTTGTCGCGTTAGGTGTGGACGGAGCTTAACAATGCATATAAATGAAATTGACGGTTGATTTTTTTGCGATTTTTTGGTGAAAAAAATTTTTGCCGCACGCCCATGTTCGGCCGAGATAATCAGTTTTTTGTGATTTGTCGCGTTAGGTGTAGACGGAGCTTAACAATGCATATAAATGAAATTGACGGTTGATTTTTTTGCGATTTTTTGGTAAAAAAATTTTTGCCGCACGCCCATGTTCGGCCGAGATAATCAGTTTTTTGTGATTTGTCGCGTTAGGTGTGGACGGAGCTTCACAATGCATATAAATGAAATTGACGGTTGATTTTTTTGCGATTTTTTGGTAAAAAAATTTTTGCCGCACGCCCATGTTCGGCCGAGATAATCAGTTTTTTGTGATTTGTCGCGTTAGGTGTGGACGCAGCTTAACAATGCATATAAATGAAATTGACGGTTGATTTTTTTGCGATTTTTTGGTAAAAAAATTTTTGCCGCACGCCCATGTTCGGCCGAGATAATCAGTTTTTTGTGATTTGTCGCGTTAGGTGTGGACGGAGCTTAACAATGCATATAAATGAAATTGACGGTTGATTTTTTTGCGATTTTTTGGTAAAAAAATTTTTGCCGCACGCCCATGTTCGGCCGAGATAATCAGTTTTTTGTGATTTGTCGCGTTAGGTGTGGACGGAGCTTAACAATGCATATAAATGAAATTGACGGTTGATGTTTTTGCGATTTTTTGGTAAAAAAATTTTTGCCGCACGCCCATGTTCGGCCGAGATAATCAGTTTTTTGTGATTTGTCGCGTTAGGTGTAGACGGAGCTTAACAATGCATATAAATGAAATTGACGGTTGATTTTTTTGCGATTTTTTGGTGAAAAAATTTTTGCCGCACGCCCATGTTCGGCCGAGATAATCAGTTTTTTGTGATTTGTCGCGTTAGGTGTAGACGGAGCTTAACAATGCATATAAATGAAATTGACGGTTGATTTTTTTGCGATTTTTTGGTAAAAAAATTTTTGCCGCACGCCCATGTTCGGCCGAGATAATCAGTTTTTTGTGATTTGTCGCGTTAGGTGTGGACGGAGCTTCACAATGCATATAAATGAAATTGACGGTTGATTTTTTTGCGATTTTTTGGTAAAAAAATTTTTGCCGCACGCCCATGTTCGGCCGAGATAATCAGTTTTTTGTGATTTGTCGCGTTAGGTGTGGACGCAGCTTAACAATGCATATAAATGAAATTGACGGTTGATTTTTTTGCGATTTTTTGGTAAAAAAATTTTTGCCGCACGCCCATGTTCGGCCGAGATAATCAGTTTTTTGTGATTTGTCGCGTTAGGTGTGGACGGAGCTTAACAATGCATATAAATGAAATTGACGGTTGATTTTTTTGCGATTTTTTGGTAAAAAAATTTTTGCCGCACGCCCATGTTCGGCCGAGATAATCAGTTTTTTGTGATTTGTCGCGTTAGGTGTGGACGGAGCTTAACAATGCATATAAATGAAATTGACGGTTGATTTTTTTGCGATTTTTTGGTAAAAAAATTTTTGCCGCACGCCCATGTTCGGCCGAGATAATCAGTTTTTTGTGATTTGTCGCGTTAGGTGTGGACGGAGCTTAACAATGCATATAAATGAAATTGACGGTTGATTTTTTTGCGATTTTTTGGTAAAAAAATTTTTGCCGCACGCCCATGTTCGGCCGAGATAATCAGTTTTTTGTGATTTGTCGCGTTAGGTGTGGACGGAGCTTAACAATGCATATAAATGAAATTGACGGTTGATTTTTTTGCGATTTTTTGGTAAAAAAATTTTTGCCGCACGCCCATGTTCGGCCGAGATAATCAGTTTTTTGTGATTTGTCGCGTTAGGTGTAGACGGAGCTTAACAATGCATATAAATGAAATTGACGGTTGATTTTTTTGCGATTTTTTGGTGAAAAAATTTTTGCCGCACGCCCATGTTCGGCCGAGATAATCAGTTTTTTGTGATTTGTCGCGTTAGGTGTAGACGGAGCTTAACAATGCATATAAATGAAATTGACGGTTGATTTTTTTGCGATTTTTTGGTAAAAAAATTTTTGCCGCACGCCCATGTTCGGCCGAGATAATCAGTTTTTTGTGATTTGTCGCGTTAGGTGTGGACGGAGCTTCACAATGCATATAAATGAAATTGACGGTTGATTTTTTTGCGATTTTTTGGTGAAAAAATTTTTGCCGCACGCCCATGTTCGGCCGAGATAATCAGTTTTTTGTGATTTGTCGCGTTAGGTGTAGACGGAGCTTAACAATGCATATAAATGAAATTGACGGTTGATTTTTTTGCGATTTTTTGGTAAAAAAATTTTTGCCGCACGCCCATGTTCGGCCGAGATAATCAGTTTTTTGTGATTTGTCGCGTTAGGTGTGGACGGAGCTTCACAATGCATATAAATGAAATTGACGGTTGATTTTTTTGCGATTTTTTGGTAAAAAAATTTTTGCCGCACGCCCATGTTCGGCCGAGATAATCAGTTTTTTGTGATTTGTCGCGTTAGGTGTGGACGCAGCTTAACAATGCATATAAATGAAATTGACGGTTGATTTTTTTGCGATTTTTTGGTAAAAAAATTTTTGCCGCACGCCCATGTTCGGCCGAGATAATCAGTTTTTTGTGATTTGTCGCGTTAGGTGTGGACGGAGCTTAACAATGCATATAAATGAAATTGACGGTTGATTTTTTTGCGATTTTTTGGTAAAAAAATTTTTGCCGCACGCCCATGTTCGGCCGAGATAATCAGTTTTTTGTGATTTGTCGCGTTAGGTGTGGACGGAGCTTAACAATGCATATAAATGAAATTGACGGTTGATTTTTTTGCGATTTTTTGGTAAAAAAATTTTTGCCGCACGCCCATGTTCGGCCGAGATAATCAGTTTTTTGTGATTTGTCGCGTTAGGTGTAGACGGAGCTTAACAATGCATATAAATGAAATTGACGGTTGATTTTTTTGCGATTTTTTGGTGAAAAAATTTTTGCCGCACGCCCATGTTCGGCCGAGATAATCAGTTTTTTGTGATTTGTCGCGTTAGGTGTAGACGGAGCTTAACAATGCATATAAATGAAATTGACGGTTGATTTTTTTGCGATTTTTTGGTAAAAAAATTTTTGCCGCACGCCCATGTTCGGCCGAGATAATCAGTTTTTTGTGATTTGTCGCGTTAGGTGTGGACGGAGCTTCACAATGCATATAAATGAAATTGACGGTTGATTTTTTTGCGATTTTTTGGTAAAAAAATTTTTGCCGCTCGCCCATGTTCGGCCGAGATAATCAGTTTTTTGTGATTTGTCGCGTTAGGTGTAGACGGAGCTTAACAATGCATATAAATGAAATTGACGGTTGATTTTTTTGCGATTTTTTGGTAAAAAAATTTTTGCCGCACGCCTATGTTCGGCCGAGATAATCAGTTTTTTGTGATTTGTCGCGTTAGGTGTGGACGGAGCTTAACAATGCATATAAATGAAATTGACGGTTGATTTTTTTGCGATTTTTTGGTAAAAAAATTTTTGCCGCACGCCCATGTTCGGCCGAGATAATCAGTTTTTTGTGATTTGTCGCGTTAGGTGTGGACGGAGCTTAACAATGCATATAAATGAAATTGACGGTTGATTTTTTTGCGATTTTTTGGTAAAAAAATTTTTGCCGCACGCCCATGTTCGGCCGAGATAATCAGTTTTTTGTGATTTGTCGCGTTAGGTGTGGACGCAGCTTAACAATGCATATAAATGAAATTGACGGTTGATTTTTTTGCGATTTTTTGGTAAAAAAATTTTTGCCGCACGCCCATGTTCGGCCGAGATAATCAGTTTTTTGTGATTTGTCGCGTTAGGTGTGGACGGAGCTTAACAATGCATATAAATGAAATTGACGGTTGATTTTTTTGCGATTTTTTGGTAAAAAAATTTTTGCCGCACGCCCATGTTCGGCCGAGATAATCAGTTTTTTGTGATTTGTCGCGTTAGGTGTGGACGGAGCTTAACAATGCATATAAATGAAATTGACGGTTGATTTTTTTGCGATTTTTTGGTAAAAAAATTTTTGCCGCACGCCCATGTTCGGCCGAGATAATCAGTTTTTTGTGATTTGTCGCGTTAGGTGTGGACGGAGCTTAACAATGCATATAAATGAAATTGACGGTTGATTTTTTTGCGATTTTTTGGTAAAAAAATTTTTGCCGCACGCCCATGTTCGGCCGAGATAATCAGTTTTTTGTGATTTGTCGCGTTAGGTGTGGACGGAGCTTAACAATGCATATAAATGAAATTGACGGTTGATTTTTTTGCGATTTTTTGGTAAAAAAATTTTTGCCGCACGCCCATGTTCGGCCGAGATAATCAGTTTTTTGTGATTTGTCGCGTTAGGTGTAGACGGAGCTTAACAATGCATATAAATGAAATTGACGGTTGATTTTTTTGCGATTTTTTGGTGAAAAAATTTTTGCCGCACGCCCATGTTCGGCCGAGATAATCAGTTTTTTGTGATTTGTCGCGTTAGGTGTAGACGGAGCTTAACAATGCATATAAATGAAATTGACGGTTGATTTTTTTGCGATTTTTTGGTAAAAAAATTTTTGCCGCACGCCCATGTTCGGCCGAGATAATCAGTTTTTTGTGATTTGTCGCGTTAGGTGTGGACGGAGCTTCACAATGCATATAAATGAAATTGACGGTTGATTTTTTTGCGATTTTTTGGTGAAAAAATTTTTGCCGCACGCCCATGTTCGGCCGAGATAATCAGTTTTTTGTGATTTGTCGCGTTAGGTGTAGACGGAGCTTAACAATGCATATAAATGAAATTGACGGTTGATTTTTTTGCGATTTTTTGGTAAAAAAATTTTTGCCGCACGCCCATGTTCGGCCGAGATAATCAGTTTTTTGTGATTTGTCGCGTTAGGTGTGGACGGAGCTTCACAATGCATATAAATGAAATTGACGGTTGATTTTTTTGCGATTTTTTGGTAAAAAAATTTTTGCCGCACGCCCATGTTCGGCCGAGATAATCAGTTTTTTGTGATTTGTCGCGTTAGGTGTGGACGCAGCTTAACAATGCATATAAATGAAATTGACGGTTGATTTTTTTGCGATTTTTTGGTAAAAAAATTTTTGCCGCACGCCCATGTTCGGCCGAGATAATCAGTTTTTTGTGATTTGTCGCGTTAGGTGTGGACGGAGCTTAACAATGCATATAAATGAAATTGACGGTTGATTTTTTTGCGATTTTTTGGTAAAAAAATTTTTGCCGCACGCCCATGTTCGGCCGAGATAATCAGTTTTTTGTGATTTGTCGCGTTAGGTGTGGACGGAGCTTAACAATGCATATAAATGAAATTGACGGTTGATTTTTTTGCGATTTTTTGGTAAAAAAATTTTTGCCGCACGCCCATGTTCGGCCGAGATAATCAGTTTTTTGTGATTTGTCGCGTTAGGTGTAGACGGAGCTTAACAATGCATATAAATGAAATTGACGGTTGATTTTTTTGCGATTTTTTGGTGAAAAAATTTTTGCCGCACGCCCATGTTCGGCCGAGATAATCAGTTTTTTGTGATTTGTCGCGTTAGGTGTAGACGGAGCTTAACAATGCATATAAATGAAATTGACGGTTGATTTTTTTGCGATTTTTTGGTAAAAAAATTTTTGCCGCACGCCCATGTTCGGCCGAGATAATCAGTTTTTTGTGATTTGTCGCGTTAGGTGTGGACGGAGCTTCACAATGCATATAAATGAAATTGACGGTTGATTTTTTTGCGATTTTTTGGTAAAAAAATTTTTGCCGCTCGCCCATGTTCGGCCGAGATAATCAGTTTTTTGTGATTTGTCGCGTTAGGTGTAGACGGAGCTTAACAATGCATATAAATGAAATTGACGGTTGATTTTTTTTGCGATTTTTTGGTAAAAAAATTTTTGCCGCACGCCTATGTTCGGCCGAGATAATCAGTTTTTTGTGATTTGTCGCGTTAGGTGTGGACGGAGCTTAACAATGCATATAAATGAAATTGACGGTTGATTTTTTTGCGATTTTTTGGTAAAAAAATTTTTGCCGCATGCCCATGTTCGGCCGAGATAATCAGTTTTTTGTGATTTGTCGCGTTAGGTGTGGACGGAGCTTAACAATGCATATAAATGAAATTGACGGTTGATTTTTTTGCGATTTTTTGGTAAAAAAATTTTTGCCGCACGCCCATGTTCGGCCGAGATAATCAGTTTTTTGTGATTTGTCGCGTTAGGTGTGGACGGAGCTTAACAATGCATATAAATGAAATTGACGGTTGATTTTTTTGCGATTTTTTGGTAAAAAAATTTTTGCCGCACGCCCATGTTCGGCCGAGATAATCAGTTTTTTGTGATTTGTCGCGTTAGGTGTGGACGCAGCTTAACAATGCATATAAATGAAATTGACGGTTGATTTTTTTGCGATTTTTTGGTAAAAAAATTTTTGCCGCACGCCCATGTTCGGCCGAGATAATCAGTTTTTTGTGATTTGTCGCGTTAGGTGTGGACGGAGCTTAACAATGCATATAAATGAAATTGACGGTTGATTTTTTTGCGATTTTTTGGTAAAAAAATTTTTGCCGCACGCCCATGTTCGGCCGAGATAATCAGTTTTTTGTGATTTGTCGCGTTAGGTGTGGACGGAGCTTAACAATGCATATAAATGAAATTGACGGTTGATTTTTTTGCGATTTTTTGGTAAAAAAATTTTTGCCGCACGCCCATGTTCGGCCGAGATAATCAGTTTTTTGTGATTTGTCGCGTTAGGTGTGGACGGAGCTTAACAATGCATATAAATGAAATTGACGGTTGATTTTTTTGCGATTTTTTGGTAAAAAAATTTTTGCCGCACGCCCATGTTCGGCCGAGATAATCAGTTTTTTGTGATTTGTCGCGTTAGGTGTAGACGGAGCTTAACAATGCATATAAATGAAATTGACGGTTGATTTTTTTGCGATTTTTTGGTGAAAAAATTTTTGCCGCACGCCCATGTTCGGCCGAGATAATCAGTTTTTTGTGATTTGTCGCGTTAGGTGTGGACGGAGCTTAACAATGCATATAAATGAAATTGACGGTTGATTTTTTTGCGATTTTTTGGTAAAAAAATTTTTGCCGCACGCCCATGTTCGGCCGAGATAATCAGTTTTTTGTGATTTGTCGCGTTAGGTGTGGACGGAGCTTAACAATGCATATAAATGAAATTGACGGTTGATTTTTTTGCGATTTTTTGGTAAAAAAATTTTTGCCGCACGCCCATGTTCGGCCGAGATAATCAGTTTTTTGTGATTTGTCGCGTTAGGTGTGGACGCAGCTTAACAATGCATATAAATGAAATTGACGGTTGATTTTTTTGCGATTTTTTGGTAAAAAAATTTTTGCCGCACGCCCATGTTCGGCCGAGATAATCAGTTTTTTGTGATTTGTCGCGTTAGGTGTGGACGGAGCTTAACAATGCATATAAATGAAATTGACGGTTGATTTTTTTGCGATTTTTTGGTAAAAAAATTTTTGCCGCACGCCCATGTTCGGCCGAGATAATCAGTTTTTTGTGATTTGTCGCGTTAGGTGTGGACGGAGCTTAACAATGCATATAAATGAAATTGACGGTTGATTTTTTTGCGATTTTTTGGTAAAAAAATTTTTGCCGCACGCCCATGTTCGGCCGAGATAATCAGTTTTTTGTGATTTGTCGCGTTAGGTGTGGACGCAGCTTAACAATGCATATAAATGAAACTGACGGTTGATTTTTTTGCGATTTTTTGGTAAAAAAATTTTTGCCGCACGCCCATGTTCGGCCGAGATAATCAGTTTTTTGTGATTTGTCGCGTTAGGTGTGGACGGAGCTTAACAATGCATATAAATGAAATTGACGGTTGATTTTTTTGCGATTTTTTGGTAAAAAAATTTTTGCCGCACGCCCATGTTCGGCCGAGATAATCAGTTTTTTGTGATTTGTCGCGTTAGGTGTGGACGGAGCTTAACAATGCATATAAATGAAATTGACGGTTGATTTTTTTGCGATTTTTTGGTAAAAAAATTTTTGCCGCACGCCCATGTTCGGCCGAGATAATCAGTTTTTTGTGATTTGTCGCGTTAGGTGTAGACGGAGCTTAACAATGCATATAAATGAAATTGACGGTTGATTTTTTTGCGATTTTTTGGTAAAAAAATTTTTGCCGCACGCCTATGTTCGGCCGAGATAATCAGTTTTTTGTGATTTGTCGCGTTAGGTGTGGACGGAGCTTAACAATGCATATAAATGAAATTGACGGTTGATTTTTTTGCGATTTTTTGGTAAAAAAATTTTTGCCGCACGCCCATGTTCGGCCGAGATAATCAGTTTTTTGTGATTTGTCGCGTTAGGTGTGGACGGAGCTTAACAATGCATATAAATGAAATTGACGGTTGATTTTTTTGCGATTTTTTGGTAAAAAAATTTTTGCCGCACGCCCATGTTCGGCCGAGATAATCAGTTTTTTGTGATTTGTCGCGTTAGGTGTGGACGGAGCTTAACAATGCATATAAATGAAATTGACGGTTGATTTTTTTGCGATTTTTTGGTAAAAAAATTTTTGCCGCACGCCCATGTTCGGCCGAGATAATCAGTTTTTTGTGATTTGTCGCGTTAGGTGTGGACGGAGCTTAACAATGCATATAAATGAAATTGACGGTTGATTTTTTTGCGATTTTTTGGTAAAAAAATTTTTGCCGCACGCCCATGTTCGGCCGAGATAATCAGTTTTTTGTGATTTGTCGCGTTAGGTGTGGACGGAGCTTAACAATGCATATAAATGAAATTGACGGTTGATTTTTTTGCGATTTTTTGGTAAAAAATTTTTTGCCGCACGCCCATGTTCGGCCGAGATAATCAGTTTTTTGTGATTTGTCGCGTTAGGTGTGGACGGAGCTTAACAATGCATATAAATGAAACTGACGGTTGATTTTTTTGCGATTTTTTAGTAAAAAAATTTTTGCCGCACGCCCATGTTCGGCCGAGATAATCAGTTTTTTGTGATTTGTCGCGTTAGGTGTGGACGGAGCTTAACAATGCATATAAATGAAACTGACGGTTGATTTTTTTGCGATTTTTTAGTAAAAAAATTTTTGCCGCACGCCCATGTTCGGCCGAGATAATCAGTTTTTTGTGATTTGTCGCGTTAGGTGTGGACGGAGCTTAACAATGCATATAAATGAAATTGACGGTTGATTTTTTTGCGATTTTTTGGTAAAAAAATTTTTGCCGCACGCCCATGTTCGGCCGAGATAATCAGTTTTTTGTGATTTGTTGCGTTAGGTGTGGACGGAGCTTAACAATGCATATAAATGAAATTGACGGTTGATTTTTTTGCGATTTTTTGGTAAAAAAATTTTTGCCGCACGCCCATGTTCGGCCGAGATAATCAGTTTTTTGTGATTTGTCGCGTTAGGTGTGGACGGAGCTTAACAATGCATATAAATGAAATTGACGGTTGATTTTTTTGCGATTTTTTGGTAAAAAAATTTTTGCCGCACGCCCATGTTCGGCCGAGATAATCAGTTTTTTGTGATTTGTCGCGTTAGGTGTGGACGGAGCTTAACAATGCATATAAATGAAATTGACGGTTGATTTTTTTGCAATTTTTTGGTAAAAAAATTTTTGCCGCACGCTTACAGGCGACCGAGATAATCAATTTGGCGTGATTTGTTTGGTTAGGTTAGGTTAGTTTTTCGTGATTTGTCCCGTTAGGTGTGGCCGTAGCTCAACAATGCATATAAATAAAATTGACAGTTGATTTTTTTGCAATTTTTTGGTAAAAAAATTTTTGCCGCACGCTTACAGACGACCGAGATAATCAATTTGACGTGATTTGTTAGGTTAGTTTTTGTTATTTGTCCCGTTAGGTGTGGCTGTAGCTTAACAATGCATATAAATGAAATTGACAGTTGATTTTTTGCAATTTTTTGGTAAAAAAATAAATGCCGCACGCCTACAGGCGACCGAGATAATGAATTTGACGTGATTTGTTAAGTTAGTTTTTCGTGATTTGTCCCGTTAGGTGTGGCCGTAGCTCAACAATAAAAAAAAGATATGGTGATATGCAATACATTGATGAGCAATACTTGGGTGGGTCATTTTAGTTCATTACTAGTGAGGAGCTTAGACTGGAGTCACCTTTTTAAGAGTTTGCTATTGTTGCAAGCTTTGGAAATGTGTTAGTTATAGGAAAAGATGATGATATCAAGTTTCTTAATGACCAATACTTGATGGGTCACTGCAATTCATGAGTAGTTTGAATTGATGTGATACAAGCTATTTTGATATCAGTTTAAATGATGTCAAAAGGTGTCAGAAAGATAATATATAAAAGTGTGGCATAAGTGATATCAGTATTTGAAAGTTGATAACTGAGTAGAAAAAAAAATAATTGACTTATAATTGATACATCGCATTCGAGTGCTGTAACTTTGTTCCCTGCAGCTTGATAATTTTTTCAATATTTTTCCTGTAATTTAGAGAGCATCTAGAAAGCATCTAGAGTCTCTCCTGCCATTTTAATGAATTTTGGATCATATTTTAATTTCAACAATCTTTGCCAGTTTTGTTGAAAAGGTTTGAAACTGATAGGTTTGTATCAGGATTACAGAAACGCGAGGACATGCTGCAACTCTGTTCCCTGCTATTTGCGTGCACTCAAATGCAACTTGCCAAAAAACACAACCACAAAGACTCTGTGGAAAACTTGAAACAAAACACAGCAACTTGTGGTAAAACTATCAAGTTATAAAGAAGACTATTAAAGCGTTTAAGACAGAAAGAAAATCAAAATTTTTCTTTGTTAATTACAAAATAATTAATTTGAAGTAGTAGCAATTGTTATAAAAAGTTGATACCACTATTTTCTAAATAAAGCAAGAAGATTTGGAACAAGTCATCAAAAGTACTACTAACACAAGAAGAAGAATAACAATGCAATTAAATTGGCAGAACAAAGCCTTTCCTGTTCCACTAACTAAATTAATCAACAAAACACTCACTTAGTTTGTGGCTTAAAAGAATTTAAATTTGATTCATCAGCATCTTGAACATAGAAAACCCCATATCCTCTTTTTGACTGAAACCAAAGTAAATAATAAAGATCCAGATCGTTTTAATCTAGTAGATTCCAATTATCATCAAACATTCAAACATTCATTTGGTGACATCCACAAACATCAAGCATATTCTAGACTACTCTTCCTATTACTACCAAACCTAAACCGCACCTCATCTATCATTATTGATGAACATAGTAAAAATAAAAAAAAATATTTAATCATTTTGATTTTGATACTCATTGTTTATTTTCAAAGGATCCACATATTGCAGCAGAAAATCTCACAAAAATGTCATCGAAAAATTTGTTCTATTCTCTGTTATTAAACCAAAACAAAAGTACTTGTTTTCAATTCAGACAAAACTGATAGTTAATAAGAAACAAAAAGCATTTAAGAAACAAGTCAGTAATCATTCTGAACAGACTAAACAGGATTATAAGAAAGCTTGTAAACATTGTGACAATCTAATACAATCTGAAAAAGATAGGATTGATACATTAAAAAAAAATGAACTAATATTTATACTGTTTTGTATTTTATGTTCTTATTCCTATTTTTAAGTTTTAATCTATCTATCTAATTAATATATAAGTAAAGTAGAAAATGAGTACATGTATAGATGTAATGTTTAAACCTATTACTCAATTTTAATTTTAAATTTATAGTAATACGTGATTTTTATGCCAAAATAATATTTGATTTTATTTTAAATTTTATTATTATATTTTCTAACTAATTAAGCTTGTTTAAATTTTGATAATTAAGTTAGTAATAAGATAGTTATATTTTAAATGGTTTGGTGGAAGAACAAGTGGAATTACTCAATTCCAAAACTTGAACCACGTCATTTCTCCAAATATCTTGTATCTTTTGTATGTATAGCTGTTAGGAAAAATAAAGATTATTATTATATAAACAAAGCTAATCAAATTTCCTAACTTTCTATAAACAATAAAAATGTCTTTAGAACAATAAATTCATTGCAAGATAGTACAAAATCTTCAATACCTCCTCTTCAATATGATCAAAACAATCTAGTTACTAAACCAAAAGAAAAAGGAGATATTTTTGCAAACCAATTTGCATCTTACTCTACTATTATAAATCCTCCTATTGCTGTACCTACAATGCCAGCTAGTAGTAAAATAATTTTAAAAAATTGTCAAAATAAAAACCGAAAAAGCATCAGGTATAGATGAAATTCCACCTATTACTCTTAACCATTTGCAAATAAATTAGCTCCCATTTTGACTAAAATATTTTTTGTGTTATCATACAAAAAAAAACATTCCCAAATAGTTGGAAAATTGCAAATGTTTAACCTATACCTAAAAAGAGAGAAAAGTCTGATTCTTCAAATTATAGACCAATTGCATTATTGTCCAATCTGTCAATTTTTTTTTGAAAAACATTAATTTTCATATTCTCAAGTTCTTAGAACAAAATAACTTTATCTCCGATACTCAATATGATCATAAGTCTATAAATCTTATCAATAGTTTTCTTGACAATAGGAAAACCCCTTGAAACACTGACTTTTTGAATGATATAAAATTCTATTTACAATTTGGAAAATATTTTTATACATTTTTTAAAAAATGTTGAGTTTGATTTAGAATTCAATCAGCAGAAGCCACAACAAAGATATTGCCAAGAGATTTAAAAACAAAACTTCCATTCACAATCAATCATTAAAAAAAAATCAAAATATATTAACTTTGAAAGGTATTATTCATAGATCTAAAAAACAATTACATAAATAATATAAGATTCTTACAATTTTGAAAATAATTTTAAACATTTTTTGAAAAATGTTAAAAGCATTTGATCTAGTATTATGTCAACAGAAGACACAATTTTCAAAAAACATGATTCAAATTTTGACAGAATATTGACAAGAGATCTATAAAACAATTGAATGATATAAAATTCTATTTACAATTTTAAAAAGCATTTTTTGAAAAACGTTAACAGTTTGGAATTATGTCAACAGAAACCACAATTTTCAAAACACAAAATTCAAATTTTAACAGAATATTGTCCAGAGATCTACAAAACAATTGAATGATATAAAATTCTATTTACAATTATAAAAATATTTAGTGTTTGAATTAGAATTATGTCAACAGAAGTCGTAATTTTTTTTTTAAAAAGGTTCAAATTTTAACAGAACATTCCCAAGAGATCTAAAAAGTAATTGGATAAAATAAAATTTAATTCACAATTTTAAAAGTGTTTGAATTAGAATTATGTCAACAGAGACCACAAGTTTAAAAAACCTTGGTTCAAATTTTGACAAAATATTGTCAAAAAAATCTAGAAAACAATTTAATAATAAAAGATTTAATTTACAATTTTTAAAATAGTGAAATAGTGAAATTATTATTTTTAAATGTTGTGAGAGTTTGATTTCGAGTTATGTCAACAGAAGCTACAATTTTCAAAATAAATGGTTCAAATTTTGGCAAAATATTGTCAAGAGATCCAGAAAACAATTAAATAAATTAAGATTCTATTTAAAATTTTAATTTTTTTTAAATAATTTTTTAAAAATGTTTGATTTAGTATTATGTGAACAGAAGCCACAATTTTCAAAACAAATGGTTTAAATTTTCACATATATTGTCAATACTTAATATTTTTTATTAAAATTGTTTAACTAAAGCCAAAATTAAAAAAAAAAAATTCAAATTCTCATATAATCTCAACAATAGATAATTGAAAAATAAAAAATAATTGAATAATTTAGATTAAACAATTTTTTAAATTTTTGTTTGAAATTAAGTCAATTTTCAAATTACAATTTGCACAAAATTTACCCAAAATTGATTCATTTGTAGTAATTAAGTAAAATTTTTCCATAAAATATTGCCATGAGATGTGAAAAAATCTTGAATAGACAAATTCTGTATATAATTGAAAACATATGTGGTCAAATTATATGAGGTCAATATAATATAAACACAATAATATTTAAAAAATAACTAAAGGCATAAATGAGAAGGTTATTTTCCTATAAAATTGCAATTTAATATTTATTAATCAAGGTCAATAGGTTAAACACATAAGTAAAACAAGAATTAATTAATAAAATTTATTTGGCCCTAATAAAATGATTTAAATCAATTTAATTACCTTAATATAATCCATAGATGCTTAATCCAATCCATTAATCCTTCACACTGAACGTCAGAAGCACAAAAACACTATCAATTTACTGCACAACACATCACGCACGGACGACCGAAAATACTGTACTGATCCCGTGATGCGCGCTCACCGTTTATATAGCCTCGGCTTCCCCCACTCATTGACCGTTGCTATTTTGAATAATTACAATTTCTACAAATTACATTTTCGTTAAGAAAACGGCATTTTAGGGACATCCCTTTTAAGAGATTCATACAGAAAAACCCCAGCTTTCGTATGGTCTAAACCAGGATTGGCTACGACATCGCATTCATCCCCTAAGCAACCCTTAAACTTAAAAATGCAATAAAAAAATAGTAAACATTTTTTTTAAATTATGAAATTGATACAGGGGAATTCTATAATTATTCTTAACAATATCTCAGTTGCATAATTGCAATTAATTAAGTATTAATTAAATTATGGACCACCATTAAATACAATTATTATTGCTACCCTATCAAATCATTAAATGATCTGAAAGTATATCAAATCAACATTATTTAATCCCCTGATTACGATTCTACAAGTTGCAAAGCTCTAAATTATGTAATTTGGCCAATTCGGCTACATCAACATTATTTAACCTCAATAATTAATTAAGAAAATATTCAATGAAAACGTTTAAATTCAGAAAAACCAATATGATATTCTTGTTGGCGCACTCAAACATGTTATGTTAGCATACATTTTAAGCCTTAAAGCAATTACGTAATGATTCGGTTTTGTTAATGTACACGTACCGAATTGAGCACTTCTGGGGCTTCTAGAAAGTTGAATTTTCTTTTGTGTACATTTGAAAATACCCCAATCAATTTGGTATAAGCAGCAAAGGCTTTAAAAGTTTACATAATATGATACAAATTACACAACCTAAAAATATACATTTCTGAAAACCTATTTTGGAGACTTTTAAATCATTAACTATTTATACCAAATTGATTGGGATAATTTGAAACATACACAAACCAAAATTCGGCACTCTAGGAGCCCCAGAAGTGCTCTATTCGGAGCTCCAGAAACCCTCATTTCAAGACAAGTCCCGCAAATCATCAAATAACCTGAAAATATATCAAATCAACATTATTTAATCCCCTGATTACGATTCTGCAGATTGCAAAGATCTAAATTATGCAATTTGTCCAATTCGGCTACATCAACATTAACTAACCTTTAATTATTAATTTACAAAATATTCAATGAAAACGTCCAAATCCTGGAAAACCAATACAATATTCGTGTTGGCGTACTCAAACATGTTATGCCAGCATATATTTTAATCCTCAAAACGATTATGTAATGATTCGGTTTTGTTAATGTATACGATCCAAATTGAGCACTTCTGGGGCTCCTAGAAAGTTGAATTTTCTTTTGTGAACATTTTAAAATACCCCAATCAATTTGGCATAAGCAGGAAAGAGTTTAAAAGTTTGCATAATATAATACAAATTACACAACCTCAAAATTCACATTTCTGAAAATCCATTTCAAGACCTTTAAATCATTAGCTATTAATACCAAGTTGATTCTGGTAATTTGAAACATATACAAAACAAAATTCGGCTCTCTAGGAGCTCCAGAAACCCCCAATTCGAGACATATAGATTAACGTAATCAAATCATTTTGAGGCTGAAAATGTATGCTAACATAATATATTCAAGTCCCCCAACACAAATATAATACTAGTTCTACATTACAATTTCCGATTTTCTCAATTCGGCTACATCAACATTAGCTAACCTCAATAATTGTTTAAGAAAATATTTAATAAAAACGCAAAAGTACTGGATTTGTCATTCGATTCCAGAATTCTGGCATTCAAAACCAAGACTTTGAGTAGACACATTTAGTTTTTGAGGCATAGTGTTCTTGAGTACCCAAATTCCCGTATCCTGGGTCCAAAATACCTTATTCCTACCTATTCTAAGCATAGAGAAGCTTAATCTTGCTTTTGAGGGCTGGTGACCTTAAGTACTAATTCCCCCGGAACCATAATATTTTGTCTTTTATAAAACTTACTACCTAACCTAATTATTAAGAAAAATTACTAATCCCGATAATATTATATTATAATGGCTAGTTCTGGATTTAATTATTCCGCACATAAAACAGCCTCTCATTCGGATGTGGGGGCAGAGACTGTAGATTTAAACAAGTCATCAAAAAAACTACTAACGCAAGAGTTTCATTAGATGCTTGGACTGGATTGTGGAACAAGTGGCATTAATCCACAGAGTAAACCGCCCACAATGCCAATCATGGTTTATGATACGATTAAAATAGCGAAACAAGACCTTGCCAGTTTTACTAACTAATAATTTAATCAACAGTAAAAAAACTAAACTTTGTTCCCACTCAACCTCCCACCCACCTAAGCGTTAGTTATCAAAAGATTTATTATTAAACAATTCTCTCATATCTAAACCCAAGCACACAAGAGGTAGAACAAACAATAGATCTTTTGATGACCAACACTTGGGTGGGCGGGTGGGTCACAGTAGAAAAAGTAACTCCCACAAATTAAACTTTGCTCCCACCCACCCAACCAAGCGTTAGTTATCAAAAGATTTATTGTTCAACAATTCTCTCTTATCTAAATCCAAGCACACAAAAGATGGGACAAACAATAGATCCTTTGATGACTAACACTTAGGCGGGTGGGTGGTTAACAGTAAAAGAAATAACTCGCCCACAAATTAAACTTAGTTCCCACCCACCCACCCACCCACCCACCCCAACGTTAGTTATCAAGAGATTTATTATTAAACAATTCTCTCCTATCTACATCCAAGCATACACGAGGTGGGACAAACAATAGATCCTTTAATAACTAACACTTGGGCAGATGAGGGTCACTGTAGAAGAAGTAACTCTCCCACAAATTAAACTATGTTCCCACCCACCCCATCGTTAGTTATAAAGAAATTTATTCTTTTATTCAGCTTTTGCATATAAAGAGTTTTCCAATAAGAAGTTTCATTTTGAATAGCAGGCTCTTTGGGCAGCTGCCAATTTTGAAGCTATTATCTTTTGACATTTGACAAGAAAAAACTACGCCATTATTAAAAATGAAACGATACACGCTTCAACAACGCTTTGAAATTATTAAAATTTACTACAAAAATGGAGAAAATTTGTTAGTCACACTTCGCAAAACTAAATCACTTTTTGGTCGTCGTAAAGCACCTTCTCGGGCGGCAATAGTAAACCTGATGGAAAAATTTGAGCTGTTGGGGCAAGTTTGTGATGTAAAGGATCAAAACCGTGTGCATCGCTTAAGAACACATGATAATATTGCTGATGTAGCCCGTAGTGTTGAAGAAAACCCAGGTTTGTCGATTCCTCGACGATCTTTGAAATTAGACATTCCACAAACAACATTACACCGTATTTTGCTCAAGCCTTAAGGGTTTTAAAATTCAGTTAACACAAGAACTCAAGCCGGTCGATCACCATAAACGCCGTATCTTCGCTGATGTAGTCTTTCAAATGCATCAAGATGATCCGGAATTTCATCGAAAAATCATCTGATGAGGCCCATTTTCACCTCGGAAGCTACGTTAATAAACAGAATTGTCGCATTTGTTGCTCAGAAAATCCAAGAATGGTTGTTGAAAAGTCTTTGCATCCTCAACGTGTCACTGTTTGGTGCGGTTTTTGGGCTGGCAATGTAATTGAACCCTACTTTTTCGAAAATGAAGTTGGTGCAACTGTTGCGTTGAATGGTTGGCGCTACCGAGTTAAGATTAATAATTTTTTATAGCCGGAATTGGAAGATATTGATGTGGACGACGTTTATTTTCAGCAAGACGGCGCTACGTGCCACACAAACAACAAAACAATCGCAATTTTGCAAGAAAAGTTTCCTGACCGTGTTATTTCTCGAAGAGGTGATCACAATTGGCCACCGAGATCTTGTGATTTAACACTTTTGGACTTTTTTCTTTGGGGCCACGTGAAAGTCTATGCAAATGCTCCACAATCGATTCAAGACCTTAAAGATGGAATTCGTGAAGTTATCGAGGACATACAGCCGCAAATGTGTGAATTGGTCATGGAAAATTTCATAAAGAATGTAGTACTGCAACCGTAACCGTGGCGGCCTTTTGACTGATATCGTTTTCAAATGTTAATGGCATACCTTCCTCTTTACAATGAAATAAACATTTATTGATTTCTCTTAAAAAATGCCTTTTGTTTTTAAATATCTAAATAAAACCTCTTATTGGAAAACCCTATATATAAAACTTTATTTACTTCGGATCATTGCTGACCCAAATTTGACTAATGACTTAAATACTTTACAATGTTACCTTTAATATAGGAATAAAATTATTTGTTTCAATCTCACTTATCACCTTGTCTCTAAAAGTCAATGTTAATTCAGTCTAAATTGTTACTTATCACCCGTTATGTAAATTATTCATACTAAAAAAAATGATTGCAACAAAAAATTTTGATCAATTTAGTATAAAAATAAAAGATTTTATTGTTCTTTTTCTATATTAACTATGCAATGACATTACAATTTTGTCGTACAAATCGGTTAATTAGTTTCTCATTTAAATCAAAATATGTCCCGAGTTTGTCGGTGTGGCTTTTTCAATTAAGCGAGCAGTTGAGAGTAATCGGGCTCAGATAAGAACGTGATATTGCCCAACAAACTTGCAGAAGAATCATTACAATAACTGGATGTTGGCGTAGATGGATTGAGATCAACGGTAGAGATTACAACCTGGACGCCCTAAAAACACTAACGTGAAGATTAGGCTCTTCAGCTTGTCGCTCTCCAAAAACGATTTTTAACAACAAAAGCAATTGTTGATGTCTGGAGAGGCTTAACTAACTTAGAAATATCCGTTCATCAAAAGTTTAGTTTTCATCATAAGAGGTGCCGTCTGGAATGGTGTAATGGAAGACTACAATGGGTTGATCAATAGAAGCATCTTTAGCAACAAATCGAGATTTTGTTTGTATATCCACGTTAGGCGTCGCCGAGGAGAACGATCAAATTTACAGTTTACTGTGGAATTACGAAGTAGCCGCCATAAATTCCTGGCTTACCACATATCTAAAAACTTCAGAACAAATAAAGTGTGATGCTTTATTAACGTAGATGTGCAATTTCAACCCTCTACTTTAATTAGTCTTGCAATGATATCCTGACAGACGTCGTTAGGTTTCAACTATGCCAGATTTGCAAAACATTGAGTCATCAAATTCTTCACACCAAAAGGTCTAATCCCTCATCAAATTAAACAAAGATTGAATCGGATATACGGTAAAGATTTACCTTCTTATTCTACCGTGAAAGAATGAGCCAAAAAGTTTAACATGGGCTACGAGTTATTAGAAGATGACTTACGTTCTGGTCGACCAGTTGAAATGATCACAGAAGAGTCGATCGCCTTTATTGAAGAACTGATCCTAACTGATCCCCGACTAAAAGTGAGGAAATTATTAACATTGATTTGCCAAATACTCCATGACCATTTGAGTATGAATAAACCGAGTGCAAAATGGGTCCCAAAACAGCATCGAATTGATGATGCTCAATTTTTTTTGAAGCTCTGTTAGAAGGGACAAGAAAAAGTTCTGCAATCTATTGTTACTAGGGATAAAACTATGATCTTGTATCATGGTCCTTTGTCCAAAATAGAATCCACAAAATGGCGGTAAACCACTACCAAGAAAACCCAGAGTACCCAGTCAACCAAAAAGATCATGAACACAAGCAATTATAACCCCGCATCTTGATGATTGATTTTAAAGAAAGAAATACCACGGTAAATGGCGCTTATTATGCTACCTTGTTATATAAATTGAGGGAAAATATTCGGGCAAACAATCGAGAAAAAATAACAAAAGGAATCAGGTTGTTGTACAATAACGCACCTGTGCACACCGCTGAGGTTTCTCAACTTATCATAAGAAAATGTGGCTTTCAAAAAATCAATTTAGACTTGGTTCCTGGCGACTATTTTGACAACAAATCTTCAGAATATTTTTATGAGTGGATCGAGTTACTAATTAAGAGATGTAATGTGTGTTAAATGGGATTATATTGAAAAATAATAAAATATCTTTCACATGAGTGCATGATTTGTTAGGTCGGGAATTTATGGTGGTTACCTAGTATAAGACAAGTTAAATTCTGCAACTTTGAAACTAGTTCATAATCTCTAGTGATTTTGTAGATTTGTAGATCACTTTCAGACACTTTTTGGCATTCAACTCAAAAACTTTTTGCTGAGCTAATATAAACCAAGTTAACCACATAAATCTACATTAATTTTTCATCTGTTGCGATTAGTTCCTGCTCTCTTAAAGAATATTTTTGGATTTATCATAAGAAAAAACACATTTACATTAAAAGCGCCACTTTCAGGCATATTACTAAAAAACTTTGCCCTAGGCTTAGATAAATTAAGTTAATTATGTAAATTTACATTAAATTGTACATCTTTTGAGACTAGTTTCAGCTCTTTAGAGTTATATTTAATGCTTAAACAAGAGAAAGAAAAAAGATCAAAATATTATCAATCCTTCAAAGAAATCCAGTCCATTTCCAAATTATGGTGAAAAAAGTGTGCTAGAATAAAATACAATAAGCATAATAGTTTAAGAAAATCTTCGAACATTAGAATAGAATCAGATTAATTCATTAGCAAGACAAGCTAATAAATCTAAAGCAAACTCATAAAGTAATGTTGGTTGCCTACTCCGAGTACAGAAATGAAGTATGCTGCATATACAGCCGCTCAACAACGCAGCCAATCGCAAATTCTGAAACAAAAAAACACTAAATTAAGAAATTCTTGAGAAACAGAAATTGTTGTTATTATGTCCATCAAACAAAAATGTGCTAAAGATTGAACACATTTTGATATGTAAATGCAAGCTTAGGATGCTATTTACAAATTACTTGCTTTTCTATGCAATCTGCAATTAATAAAGCTTACATAATTCTTGTGTTTTATTATTTCTGAATGGTCAACATCATTTCTAGGATGATTTTTAGCAAATTGTTCAAAAACTATAAAGAATAATGTAAATAATCATATAAATAAAAGGAGAAGCAATTCATCTACATTTTATTCTTATTAATGTTTCCTGTTAAATTTAAAATTAAAAAGTTGTATGAAAAAGTACATCACATATGTTAATCTTATAAAAACAAATTCATTTAACAAAAATTTAAAATAGATTAGGTTAGGTTATAATTATTTATTATTAAAAACAATTGATTCATTTATAAGATTATAACGAAATACAACAAAAATTTGTAGTTTGCATTTCTATAGGATGACCTAACCTTATTTTAATAAATAAACTTATATTACATGGAAATAATCACTATTCGAACTAAATCGTAACTTAAAATTGAATTTTGTTTATTACTTTATACAATATAATGTATGATACATCTAATCAAAGCAGTTTTGGCTCAAATTCACTGTGCACTAATCAGATTTTCAAATAATTCAATAAATTTTGAGTAATGTACAATTTACTCATTATAAACATCAAAAAAACTTACAAGTTGCTCTGTAAAATAGGCATTATATTAAAAAAATCTGATTAAACTACTCAATACTACTGCTAATAATATGTTAATTCTGTATAAGACATACAGTTTCATTAATTGGTTTCTATGTATTAAGCATGCTTTGATTTCAACCATTGCAAATACCCAATTCTCATATTGGCTTAATCAAACACAATTGGACTGTGTAATGACATACAAAACATTCTATTTGATTCCCAGATTACATTTATTAAGTTTAATCTGGCCAAAATTGCCTTAATAAAATGTCATTTCAATTAAAACTCAGATTTTGAGGTTATAATCACAAAAATTACAATTTTATGAAAAACGCTTGCCCAAGCCTTTTAATGTAGCCTAACATGATTTTAGTCGTCCAAAACTACCCTAAATTGCATTACATTATCCAAGACTTGCTTAAATTGGTCAAAACATGAGTTTGAATTTTTTTTTTTATTTTCGCCCATAAGAAATACATGGAAATGAAAATTTTTAAATTATCAAGTTAGCTTTGATTATTATGCAATTTTGATGATGGCAAACTCATTTTTGGATCTTATTTTACACTTGTAAAAATTTGCAGCCCTTAATTTGAATCTATAATGCCATTGTGAAGATAAGTACCCTTAACCGAACTTTGGCAAATTTTGAGTTATAAAAGTTAACAAAATCGAAAAATATTTACTTAATTTTGAAGCTAATAAATCAGGCTTTCCAACGATGTATAATAACCCTTAGTTTAAACATTTTATAAAGGTTAAAAAAAAATAATTTCAATTTGAGTTTAATTTAAAAAAAAAATTGGAAAATAAATTAATAACTCGAATTGGGTGCAAACTATAATAAAATAAAGTTGATTTTTGAAATTCTTGCGTTTGATTTAGTAAGTGTGCCAATTTTAATTAAAAAAAATTGAAAAATAACCTCATGAGGGTTAATTTAAGCCGAATCACTAAAATCAAAATAGAGATGCAAATTTTCAATTTACACAATTCTTTCAAAAACCATTAGAAAGTACACATTAAGGGCTTTAAAATGATGGGTCTCTTGTTTAAAATAGTTGAAAATTAGGGGTTGATTTTTTTATTTTAATAAAATTGGTTTTCGAAAAACTTTTGAGGTTTTGTCAAATTTAAAGCTAAAAATTTATTTTTTTCAGAAAAGTTGTATTTTTGTACTTGTAATGTAGGGGTGCTTTTGGATTTTTTCTTAAATAAATATTGTGAAAGTTATTAAGGGTTCAAAATTTGAAAAAAAAAGTTTTGCTATTATATTTAATTGTGGGACTTGGAATGATTTTTGAAGAATTTTTATAGTTGGGGGTTGTAGTTGGGTCCTTCCTAGATGCACTGTGCAAATTTCACCATCCCCCTTTCAAAAATAAAGCAGGGATGATTTTTTTAAATGTTCACCAACAAACTTGAAATAACTTTGTAAAAAAAAAAATTTTGCAAATCGGATTTTTTTGGGATAAATTAGATAATATTAGGGGTAGATTCTGAAAATTTTGTTAATTTTGGAAAATTGTAAATAGTATTTAGAATTTTTTAAACTTTAATTTAGCAAATTTTGAGTTTGAGTAATTTTTACATATGGATTCCATAAATATCGGATTTTGAAAATAAGAAATTCGAAAAATTCAGCTTTATTTGCTATTACAAAATGAATATAATTGCTTAAATCGCTTTCTAAATAAGAAAAATTAATGTTTGAAAATAATTTAATTTATTACCTAAATTCAGGAGCATGCGCAGATCGTACGAAAAGGTCGGCCATGTTGCAAAAATCATATGATAATTCAGTAATTCACGGTGCCTTCGACTACGCGCATGTCGGTCTTACGCTCCGTGATTTTAGTGCCTGATTGAGGCCCGGGAATGTTCAAAGCAAAGTTAATAGTTAATCCGTGCCGTGGCCGCGAGTTTTTTGCCGGAAAATTAAAATTAAGTGAAATATTAGTGTTTAAAAAGTATTTAAAACCGGGATCATAGTAGCATCATAATGAAGTTAGCGTCGGTTCGGATAGGATGAAATTTCAGGTTGGCTTAGTGAAATTTTGATTCTAGAGGTTGGCACTATTGAGTGTCAATGACTGGAATTTTAATTTTAGTAAACATTATGATATAAATATGTAATTAATTTGTGAAAAATAAAATTAAATAAAAAATATTCAATTTGATTATTATTAACAAATAATTTATTATATAAATTCTAAATTATTATTTTTTGTTTCACTTTAAATTCTTAATATTTCAATTTATTAAGCTGTTTATATATAAAATCACTTTCTTTAAATATTCTATAGCTTTTCATAATGTATGTTGAGTAATAGATCATCTAAAACTTCAGTAATCTGATGTAAGCCATGTGTGTCTTGTAACATGCTATGTGGACCAAACTTCTGTTGTGAAAGATGTATTCTATTATCCTAAAAATATGCAATGACTAGCTTCCTAAATTAATTTTACTAAACCACCTAAACTTTCATCTTACGTTTAAAATATAATTTAAAACTATGTGAAATGGTATGGAAATGGTACAGTTGCTCGATTATGGGAATGGTAGCAGAGATTCAGCCAGAACTTCCCAGCAGCTTTAGCAAATCACAAGATAAAAGGTAGGCCAACATAGTTCAAGACGCCAAGATAGAAAGAGTAAGTGTTTAAATTAATTACGTGATAAGTCAGTTTAGGGTTTGATCAACAGGAATATTGTAGATTTGAACCGGTTAAAATATTCATTTAAAAACTTTAGATACAAATATTGATTAAAGTGCTTAATTTAAATTAGTATAACAATTCATTAGAGCTTTACTGTTATATTTTTAAATATTTAAATTTATTAATTAGTTTTTTGCTGATCATTTTTGTTAATGAATTTAATTTTTTATCGGGCCACTTTCTAAACACAGTATTTTGCTTCCAAGACGGATGGATCTCTGGGCTAAGTTTTTGCTAGGAGTGAAGCCGTTGTTAATTGGTTAAGCGTCTATATGCTTGACAGTCTGTGGTTGGCAGGTTTGATTGGACGTGACGTAATAGTACACCTGGCCATCAAACCAACTTGCCGATATCTCGATATCATAAGCGATAATAAATACTAAATTTAATAATAATTAATATCAGTAAAAAATTAAAAAACTTGCCACCTCGCTGTTGCGATATTTGACTGCATCAGTTGGGACCAAGTTATCAAACTTAATATTTTAATTAATTGAGTGACTTATGATGTATCAAGTCATTTGTATTCAATTTTTTGTGCACAATTACAATATTTTTATGTTTAGTTTTATATTAACTGTTAAAGCATCGCGATTAGGAATTTGATTTTCAGCCAACATTGTTTTAAATCGTTAGGTGTCTTGTTAGGTAGGGATTTCAGATAAGGATTTGGAGGAAGCAGAATTTAAATATAAAATAAGTAAATTAATACATTCAATAATAATAAAATTATGTTTTAGATAATGAAAGAAATGAAATGATAACTAACCTTTTTAATTCCAGCAACTATTGTAATTAACATATTTGTTTTAGATAACCAGAAAATTGAAAATGATAAAACATTTTTTTAATGTTTGCATAATAATTTATTTATGGTAACCATAGAAACAATAATTCAATTTATTTTAATTGACATCAGCCTACTCATTGGATAATGGTAACAAAATGCTTTAATTTAATTAAATATTTTTAGTTTCAGCCTCATCATAATTGAAGTAAGTTGCATTAATTTATCTTGATAATCTTTCTTCATTAATTATTTTTTAGGATTTTATGATGATCCTCAAAGAAACCAAATTATCTATAGAAGGAAAAGGATAAGTTAGCAGATAAGAAGAGAGAATAAGGAGGTGCTGGTGCATCGGCCAAGGGGGCACATCCCCCGGTTAGTATACTTACTATTTGTATCTTGTGTGAACTCATTAAGCAGTTTCACTTTTTTTGTTTCATGTCGCATATTGGATCGAGTCCTCATCATCAATTGGATCACAGCAATTCATTGGATCAAATCACATCATATTTTAAGTAGGTTCCAATTCATAATTCCTAGATTCCATCGCTCCATTCCACCTAAAATATTATATTTCAGCTTACGTAAACTCAACATAATTCCAATTTATCAACCAAATCCATATATTACAATCAGACTTAAACTATAAAATATGCAATATCGCATCACATCAATGCACACATTAGTATTTTATTACATTTTCAAGATGAAAGCAAACATTACTTTCCATAACCTTTAAAAGTAGAAAACAATCATGAATTAATTAAATCAATTATTAATCAAACAAAGTAATAACTATTTACTTACACTATTACTGCCTTCAGTGGCATTGCTTTCTATCTTCAAATCACGAAACAGTTTGCATTTTGCAAATGATTTGATTTATCCATAGTTTATCTGCATCACGATTTACGAGTTACGTTATGTGTAAGTAAAGTTGCTGCTTGCTGTAATGAAGGGCAACCACAATGACACCATCAGGCATCTATGTACACATAATTGTGTATTCTGAATACTCTATATATCATACAGTTTCCATCTATAAATTAATTCCTTATGTTAATTACATATAATTTCGACTTCGATGCAAATCGACTCAATAAGTCTCGAGCTGCTGAGTACTAATAAATCTTAGTTTGAGTTTTAAATTATATAACTATTTACTCACATGTGCAATATAAGTAGCATATCAATAAACTTGCGTAAAATCAACAATTTTAAGTTCTTTTTTTTTTTTTTTTTTTTTTTTTTAGTACGTACGTGCACATGTTTGTGTTTGTCAAAATAAAATCCACAAATGTAGCAATATCACGTCGCCGCACTAAAACTCGCAAACGTGGACCAATGTTGGTAATTTTTTGGTTACTGGGGTAATTTGGACCCCCGATTACGATTCCGGAATCGCCGTTTCGATATTCTTAACCGTTCACCTTCTAGTTCATAGCTGATTTTCGGTGTATTTTTATTACGAAAACGTGTGAAACAAATATAGTTTTAAGAGGCCGAGGAGGACGCAATTGCTCCTGCGGCAAGCCAACAGACCACGGCAGATGCTCTCGCAAACCGGAAGTCCGTAGGTCAAAGGGTTTACCTTCGGCGATCGATTGTATCGCTTAGTACGTACGTAAGCTCGTGTTTTATCACAGTAAAATCTACAAATGTGGATGAAAGTTTGTAATTTTTTGTTTCCTGGGGTAATTTGGAGCCCCGATTACGATTTTGATATCGTCGTTTTGATGTTCCCAACATATCCCTCTCTTATGCAAAAATGGCTATTTTTGGTCAATTTAAAAATTCTAAATGCGTGAAACTAACATACTTCTAGCCGGCCGATGAGGACCCAGATTTTTTTGTGTGAAGCCACTGACCCCAGTAGGTTGTCGGAGAAAGCGGAAGTTCGTGCTGCAAGGGGTTCTCCTTCGGCGATCGAAAGAGTCAAAACATACCAAAGGGGGGGGTCTTTCATCTATTTGGGCTAGGATTTTTTCAATTTTTGGATAAAAAGGTCGGTTTTTTTGCATTTCCTGACGTAAAATGAACCCCTGATTACGATTTTGGGGGTCCGACTCCGATATTCCTAGCACCTTGGCGGCAATTTTAAAATAACCGCCAAAAACACGGTTTTTTTGCGTTTCGAAGGGCAAAAAAGGCACTAAACGGTAAAGGGCAGGGACGCAATTGCTCCTGAAGGTAGTCAACAGACCCATCTAAATTTCTGCCAAACCGGAAGTCCGTAGATCAAAGGGTTTTCCTTCGGCGATCGACGAAAGTTTCGGTTTTATCGCAAACACGTACATAAGCTCACGTCGCCGCACTAAAACTCGCAAACGTGGACCAATGTTGGTAATTTTTTGGTTACTGGGGTAATTTGGACCCCCGATTACGATTCCGGAATCGCCGTTTCGATATTCTTAACCGTTCACCTTCTAGTTCATAGCTGATTTTCGGTGTATTTTTATTACGAAAACGTGTGAAACAAATATAGTTTTAAGAGGCCGAGGAGGACGCAATTGCTCCTGCGGCAAGCCAACAGACCACGGCAGATGCTCTCGCAAACCGGAAGTCCGTAGGTCAAAGGGTTTACCTTCGGCGATCGATTGTATCGCTTAGTACGTACGTAAGCTCGTGTTTTATCACAGTAAAATCTACAAATGTGGATGAAAGTTTGTAATTTTTTGTTTCCTGGGGTAATTTGGAGCCCCGATTACGATTTTGATATCGTCGTTTTGATGTTCCCAACATATCCCTCTCTTATGCAAAAATGGCTATTTTTGGTCAATTTAAAAATTCTAAATGCGTGAAACTAACATACTTCTAGCCGGCCGATGAGGACCCAGATTTTTTTGTGTGAAGCCACTGACCCCAGTAGGTTGTCGGAGAAAGCGGAAGTTCGTGCTGCAAGGGGTTCTCCTTCGGCGATCGAAAGAGTCAAAACATACCAAAGGGGGGGGTCTTTCATCTATTTGGGCTAGGATTTTTTCAATTTTTGGATAAAAAGGTCGGTTTTTTTGCATTTCCTGACGTAAAATGAACCCCTGATTACGATTTTGGGGGTCCGACTCCGATATTCCTAGCACCTTGGCGGCAATTTTAAAATAACCGCCAAAAACACGGTTTTTTTGCGTTTCGAAGGGCAAAAAAGGCACTAAACGGTAAAGGGCAGGGACGCAATTGCTCCTGAAGGTAGTCAACAGACCCATCTAAATTTCTGCCAAACCGGAAGTCCGTAGATCAAAGGGTTTTCCTTCGGCGATCGACGAAAGTTTCGGTTTTATCGCAAACACGTACATAAGCTCACGTCGCCGCACTAAAACTCGCAAACGTGGACCAATGTTGGTAATTTTTTGGTTACTGGGGTAATTTGGACCCCCGATTACGATTCCGGAATCGCCGTTTCGATATTCTTAACCGTTCACCTTCTAGTTCATAGCTGATTTTCGGTGTATTTTTATTACGAAAACGTGTGAAACAAATATAGTTTTAAGAGGCCGAGGAGGACGCAATTGCTCCTGCGGCAAGCCAACAGACCACGGCAGATGCTCTCGCAAACCGGAAGTCCGTAGGTCAAAGGGTTTACCTTCGGCGATCGATTGTATCGCTTAGTACGTACGTAAGCTCGTGTTTTATCACAGTAAAATCTACAAATGTGGATGAAAGTTTGTAATTTTTTGTTTCCTGGGGTAATTTGGAGCCCCGATTACGATTTTGATATCGTCGTTTTGATGTTCCCAACATATCCCTCTCTTATGCAAAAATGGCTATTTTTGGTCAATTTAAAAATTCTAAATGCGTGAAACTAACATACTTCTAGCCGGCCGATGAGGACCCAGATTTTTTTGTGTGAAGCCACTGACCCCAGTAGGTTGTCGGAGAAAGCGGAAGTTCGTGCTGCAAGGGGTTCTCCTTCGGCGATCGAAAGAGTCAAAACATACCAAAGGGGGGGGTCTTTCATCTATTTGGGCTAGGATTTTTTCAATTTTTGGATAAAAAGGTCGGTTTTTTTGCATTTCCTGACGTAAAATGAACCCCTGATTACGATTTTGGGGGTCCGACTCCGATATTCCTAGCACCTTGGCGGCAATTTTAAAATAACCGCCAAAAACACGGTTTTTTTGCGTTTCGAAGGGCAAAAAAGGCACTAAACGGTAAAGGGCAGGGACGCAATTGCTCCTGAAGGTAGTCAACAGACCCATCTAAATTTCTGCCAAACCGGAAGTCCGTAGATCAAAGGGTTTTCCTTCGGCGATCGACGAAAGTTTCGGTTTTATCGCAAACACGTACATAAGCTCACGTCGCCGCACTAAAACTCGCAAACGTGGACCAATGTTGGTAATTTTTTGGTTACTGGGGTAATTTGGACCCCCGATTACGATTCCGGAATCGCCGTTTCGATATTCTTAACCGTTCACCTTCTAGTTCATAGCTGATTTTCGGTGTATTTTTATTACGAAAACGTGTGAAACAAATATAGTTTTAAGAGGCCGAGGAGGACGCAATTGCTCCTGCGGCAAGCCAACAGACCACGGCAGATGCTCTCGCAAACCGGAAGTCCGTAGGTCAAAGGGTTTACCTTCGGCGATCGATTGTATCGCTTAGTACGTACGTAAGCTCGTGTTTTATCACAGTAAAATCTACAAATGTGGATGAAAGTTTGTAATTTTTTGTTTCCTGGGGTAATTTGGAGCCCCGATTACGATTTTGATATCGTCGTTTTGATGTTCCCAACATATCCCTCTCTTATGCAAAAATGGCTATTTTTGGTCAATTTAAAAATTCTAAATGCGTGAAACTAACATACTTCTAGCCGGCCGATGAGGACCCAGATTTTTTTGTGTGAAGCCACTGACCCCAGTAGGTTGTCGGAGAAAGCGGAAGTTCGTGCTGCAAGGGGTTCTCCTTCGGCGATCGAAAGAGTCAAAACATACCAAAGGGGGGGGTCTTTCATCTATTTGGGCTAGGATTTTTTCAATTTTTGGATAAAAAGGTCGGTTTTTTTGCATTTCCTGACGTAAAATGAACCCCTGATTACGATTTTGGGGGTCCGACTCCGATATTCCTAGCACCTTGGCGGCAATTTTAAAATAACCGCCAAAAACACGGTTTTTTTGCGTTTCGAAGGGCAAAAAAGGCACTAAACGGTAAAGGGCAGGGACGCAATTGCTCCTGAAGGTAGTCAACAGACCCATCTAAATTTCTGCCAAACCGGAAGTCCGTAGATCAAAGGGTTTTCCTTCGGCGATCGACGAAAGTTTCGGTTTTATCGCAAACACGTACATAAGCTCACGTCGCCGCACTAAAACTCGCAAACGTGGACCAATGTTGGTAATTTTTTGGTTACTGGGGTAATTTGGACCCCCGATTACGATTCCGGAATCGCCGTTTCGATATTCTTAACCGTTCACCTTCTAGTTCATAGCTGATTTTCGGTGTATTTTTATTACGAAAACGTGTGAAACAAATATAGTTTTAAGAGGCCGAGGAGGACGCAATTGCTCCTGCGGCAAGCCAACAGACCACGGCAGATGCTCTCGCAAACCGGAAGTCCGTAGGTCAAAGGGTTTACCTTCGGCGATCGATTGTATCGCTTAGTACGTACGTAAGCTCGTGTTTTATCACAGTAAAATCTACAAATGTGGATGAAAGTTTGTAATTTTTTGTTTCCTGGGGTAATTTGGAGCCCCGATTACGATTTTGATATCGTCGTTTTGATGTTCCCAACATATCCCTCTCTTATGCAAAAATGGCTATTTTTGGTCAATTTAAAAATTCTAAATGCGTGAAACTAACATACTTCTAGCCGGCCGATGAGGACCCAGATTTTTTTGTGTGAAGCCACTGACCCCAGTAGGTTGTCGGAGAAAGCGGAAGTTCGTGCTGCAAGGGGTTCTCCTTCGGCGATCGAAAGAGTCAAAACATACCAAAGGGGGGGGTCTTTCATCTATTTGGGCTAGGATTTTTTCAATTTTTGGATAAAAAGGTCGGTTTTTTTGCATTTCCTGACGTAAAATGAACCCCTGATTACGATTTTGGGGGTCCGACTCCGATATTCCTAGCACCTTGGCGGCAATTTTAAAATAACCGCCAAAAACACGGTTTTTTTGCGTTTCGAAGGGCAAAAAAGGCACTAAACGGTAAAGGGCAGGGACGCAATTGCTCCTGAAGGTAGTCAACAGACCCATCTAAATTTCTGCCAAACCGGAAGTCCGTAGATCAAAGGGTTTTCCTTCGGCGATCGACGAAAGTTTCGGTTTTATCGCAAACACGTACATAAGCTCACGTCGCCGCACTAAAACTCGCAAACGTGGACCAATGTTGGTAATTTTTTGGTTACTGGGGTAATTTGGACCCCCGATTACGATTCCGGAATCGCCGTTTCGATATTCTTAACCGTTCACCTTCTAGTTCATAGCTGATTTTCGGTGTATTTTTATTACGAAAACGTGTGAAACAAATATAGTTTTAAGAGGCCGAGGAGGACGCAATTGCTCCTGCGGCAAGCCAACAGACCACGGCAGATGCTCTCGCAAACCGGAAGTCCGTAGGTCAAAGGGTTTACCTTCGGCGATCGATTGTATCGCTTAGTACGTACGTAAGCTCGTGTTTTATCACAGTAAAATCTACAAATGTGGATGAAAGTTTGTAATTTTTTGTTTCCTGGGGTAATTTGGAGCCCCGATTACGATTTTGATATCGTCGTTTTGATGTTCCCAACATATCCCTCTCTTATGCAAAAATGGCTATTTTTGGTCAATTTAAAAATTCTAAATGCGTGAAACTAACATACTTCTAGCCGGCCGATGAGGACCCAGATTTTTTTGTGTGAAGCCACTGACCCCAGTAGGTTGTCGGAGAAAGCGGAAGTTCGTGCTGCAAGGGGTTCTCCTTCGGCGATCGAAAGAGTCAAAACATACCAAAGGGGGGGGTCTTTCATCTATTTGGGCTAGGATTTTTTCAATTTTTGGATAAAAAGGTCGGTTTTTTTGCATTTCCTGACGTAAAATGAACCCCTGATTACGATTTTGGGGGTCCGACTCCGATATTCCTAGCACCTTGGCGGCAATTTTAAAATAACCGCCAAAAACACGGTTTTTTTGCGTTTCGAAGGGCAAAAAAGGCACTAAACGGTAAAGGGCAGGGACGCAATTGCTCCTGAAGGTAGTCAACAGACCCATCTAAATTTCTGCCAAACCGGAAGTCCGTAGATCAAAGGGTTTTCCTTCGGCGATCGACGAAAGTTTCGGTTTTATCGCAAACACGTACATAAGCTCACGTCGCCGCACTAAAACTCGCAAACGTGGACCAATGTTGGTAATTTTTTGGTTACTGGGGTAATTTGGACCCCCGATTACGATTCCGGAATCGCCGTTTCGATATTCTTAACCGTTCACCTTCTAGTTCATAGCTGATTTTCGGTGTATTTTTATTACGAAAACGTGTGAAACAAATATAGTTTTAAGAGGCCGAGGAGGACGCAATTGCTCCTGCGGCAAGCCAACAGACCACGGCAGATGCTCTCGCAAACCGGAAGTCCGTAGGTCAAAGGGTTTACCTTCGGCGATCGATTGTATCGCTTAGTACGTACGTAAGCTCGTGTTTTATCACAGTAAAATCTACAAATGTGGATGAAAGTTTGTAATTTTTTGTTTCCTGGGGTAATTTGGAGCCCCGATTACGATTTTGATATCGTCGTTTTGATGTTCCCAACATATCCCTCTCTTATGCAAAAATGGCTATTTTTGGTCAATTTAAAAATTCTAAATGCGTGAAACTAACATACTTCTAGCCGGCCGATGAGGACCCAGATTTTTTTGTGTGAAGCCACTGACCCCAGTAGGTTGTCGGAGAAAGCGGAAGTTCGTGCTGCAAGGGGTTCTCCTTCGGCGATCGAAAGAGTCAAAACATACCAAAGGGGGGGGTCTTTCATCTATTTGGGCTAGGATTTTTTCAATTTTTGGATAAAAAGGTCGGTTTTTTTGCATTTCCTGACGTAAAATGAACCCCTGATTACGATTTTGGGGGTCCGACTCCGATATTCCTAGCACCTTGGCGGCAATTTTAAAATAACCGCCAAAAACACGGTTTTTTTGCGTTTCGAAGGGCAAAAAAGGCACTAAACGGTAAAGGGCAGGGACGCAATTGCTCCTGAAGGTAGTCAACAGACCCATCTAAATTTCTGCCAAACCGGAAGTCCGTAGATCAAAGGGTTTTCCTTCGGCGATCGACGAAAGTTTCGGTTTTATCGCAAACACGTACATAAGCTCACGTCGCCGCACTAAAACTCGCAAACGTGGACCAATGTTGGTAATTTTTTGGTTACTGGGGTAATTTGGACCCCCGATTACGATTCCGGAATCGCCGTTTCGATATTCTTAACCGTTCACCTTCTAGTTCATAGCTGATTTTCGGTGTATTTTTATTACGAAAACGTGTGAAACAAATATAGTTTTAAGAGGCCGAGGAGGACGCAATTGCTCCTGCGGCAAGCCAACAGACCACGGCAGATGCTCTCGCAAACCGGAAGTCCGTAGGTCAAAGGGTTTACCTTCGGCGATCGATTGTATCGCTTAGTACGTACGTAAGCTCGTGTTTTATCACAGTAAAATCTACAAATGTGGATGAAAGTTTGTAATTTTTTGTTTCCTGGGGTAATTTGGAGCCCCGATTACGATTTTGATATCGTCGTTTTGATGTTCCCAACATATCCCTCTCTTATGCAAAAATGGCTATTTTTGGTCAATTTAAAAATTCTAAATGCGTGAAACTAACATACTTCTAGCCGGCCGATGAGGACCCAGATTTTTTTGTGTGAAGCCACTGACCCCAGTAGGTTGTCGGAGAAAGCGGAAGTTCGTGCTGCAAGGGGTTCTCCTTCGGCGATCGAAAGAGTCAAAACATACCAAAGGGGGGGGTCTTTCATCTATTTGGGCTAGGATTTTTTCAATTTTTGGATAAAAAGGTCGGTTTTTTTGCATTTCCTGACGTAAAATGAACCCCTGATTACGATTTTGGGGGTCCGACTCCGATATTCCTAGCACCTTGGCGGCAATTTTAAAATAACCGCCAAAAACACGGTTTTTTTGCGTTTCGAAGGGCAAAAAAGGCACTAAACGGTAAAGGGCAGGGACGCAATTGCTCCTGAAGGTAGTCAACAGACCCATCTAAATTTCTGCCAAACCGGAAGTCCGTAGATCAAAGGGTTTTCCTTCGGCGATCGACGAAAGTTTCGGTTTTATCGCAAACACGTACATAAGCTCACGTCGCCGCACTAAAACTCGCAAACGTGGACCAATGTTGGTAATTTTTTGGTTACTGGGGTAATTTGGACCCCCGATTACGATTCCGGAATCGCCGTTTCGATATTCTTAACCGTTCACCTTCTAGTTCATAGCTGATTTTCGGTGTATTTTTATTACGAAAACGTGTGAAACAAATATAGTTTTAAGAGGCCGAGGAGGACGCAATTGCTCCTGCGGCAAGCCAACAGACCACGGCAGATGCTCTCGCAAACCGGAAGTCCGTAGGTCAAAGGGTTTACCTTCGGCGATCGATTGTATCGCTTAGTACGTACGTAAGCTCGTGTTTTATCACAGTAAAATCTACAAATGTGGATGAAAGTTTGTAATTTTTTGTTTCCTGGGGTAATTTGGAGCCCCGATTACGATTTTGATATCGTCGTTTTGATGTTCCCAACATATCCCTCTCTTATGCAAAAATGGCTATTTTTGGTCAATTTAAAAATTCTAAATGCGTGAAACTAACATACTTCTAGCCGGCCGATGAGGACCCAGATTTTTTTGTGTGAAGCCACTGACCCCAGTAGGTTGTCGGAGAAAGCGGAAGTTCGTGCTGCAAGGGGTTCTCCTTCGGCGATCGAAAGAGTCAAAACATACCAAAGGGGGGGGTCTTTCATCTATTTGGGCTAGGATTTTTTCAATTTTTGGATAAAAAGGTCGGTTTTTTTGCATTTCCTGACGTAAAATGAACCCCTGATTACGATTTTGGGGGTCCGACTCCGATATTCCTAGCACCTTGGCGGCAATTTTAAAATAACCGCCAAAAACACGGTTTTTTTGCGTTTCGAAGGGCAAAAAAGGCACTAAACGGTAAAGGGCAGGGACGCAATTGCTCCTGAAGGTAGTCAACAGACCCATCTAAATTTCTGCCAAACCGGAAGTCCGTAGATCAAAGGGTTTTCCTTCGGCGATCGACGAAAGTTTCGGTTTTATCGCAAACACGTACATAAGCTCACGTCGCCGCACTAAAACTCGCAAACGTGGACCAATGTTGGTAATTTTTTGGTTACTGGGGTAATTTGGACCCCCGATTACGATTCCGGAATCGCCGTTTCGATATTCTTAACCGTTCACCTTCTAGTTCATAGCTGATTTTCGGTGTATTTTTATTACGAAAACGTGTGAAACAAATATAGTTTTAAGAGGCCGAGGAGGACGCAATTGCTCCTGCGGCAAGCCAACAGACCACGGCAGATGCTCTCGCAAACCGGAAGTCCGTAGGTCAAAGGGTTTACCTTCGGCGATCGATTGTATCGCTTAGTACGTACGTAAGCTCGTGTTTTATCACAGTAAAATCTACAAATGTGGATGAAAGTTTGTAATTTTTTGTTTCCTGGGGTAATTTGGAGCCCCGATTACGATTTTGATATCGTCGTTTTGATGTTCCCAACATATCCCTCTCTTATGCAAAAATGGCTATTTTTGGTCAATTTAAAAATTCTAAATGCGTGAAACTAACATACTTCTAGCCGGCCGATGAGGACCCAGATTTTTTTGTGTGAAGCCACTGACCCCAGTAGGTTGTCGGAGAAAGCGGAAGTTCGTGCTGCAAGGGGTTCTCCTTCGGCGATCGAAAGAGTCAAAACATACCAAAGGGGGGGGTCTTTCATCTATTTGGGCTAGGATTTTTTCAATTTTTGGATAAAAAGGTCGGTTTTTTTGCATTTCCTGACGTAAAATGAACCCCTGATTACGATTTTGGGGGTCCGACTCCGATATTCCTAGCACCTTGGCGGCAATTTTAAAATAACCGCCAAAAACACGGTTTTTTTGCGTTTCGAAGGGCAAAAAAGGCACTAAACGGTAAAGGGCAGGGACGCAATTGCTCCTGAAGGTAGTCAACAGACCCATCTAAATTTCTGCCAAACCGGAAGTCCGTAGATCAAAGGGTTTTCCTTCGGCGATCGACGAAAGTTTCGGTTTTATCGCAAACACGTACATAAGCTCACGTCGCCGCACTAAAACTCGCAAACGTGGACCAATGTTGGTAATTTTTTGGTTACTGGGGTAATTTGGACCCCCGATTACGATTCCGGAATCGCCGTTTCGATATTCTTAACCGTTCACCTTCTAGTTCATAGCTGATTTTCGGTGTATTTTTATTACGAAAACGTGTGAAACAAATATAGTTTTAAGAGGCCGAGGAGGACGCAATTGCTCCTGCGGCAAGCCAACAGACCACGGCAGATGCTCTCGCAAACCGGAAGTCCGTAGGTCAAAGGGTTTACCTTCGGCGATCGATTGTATCGCTTAGTACGTACGTAAGCTCGTGTTTTATCACAGTAAAATCTACAAATGTGGATGAAAGTTTGTAATTTTTTGTTTCCTGGGGTAATTTGGAGCCCCGATTACGATTTTGATATCGTCGTTTTGATGTTCCCAACATATCCCTCTCTTATGCAAAAATGGCTATTTTTGGTCAATTTAAAAATTCTAAATGCGTGAAACTAACATACTTCTAGCCGGCCGATGAGGACCCAGATTTTTTTGTGTGAAGCCACTGACCCCAGTAGGTTGTCGGAGAAAGCGGAAGTTCGTGCTGCAAGGGGTTCTCCTTCGGCGATCGAAAGAGTCAAAACATACCAAAGGGGGGGGTCTTTCATCTATTTGGGCTAGGATTTTTTCAATTTTTGGATAAAAAGGTCGGTTTTTTTGCATTTCCTGACGTAAAATGAACCCCTGATTACGATTTTGGGGGTCCGACTCCGATATTCCTAGCACCTTGGCGGCAATTTTAAAATAACCGCCAAAAACACGGTTTTTTTGCGTTTCGAAGGGCAAAAAAGGCACTAAACGGTAAAGGGCAGGGACGCAATTGCTCCTGAAGGTAGTCAACAGACCCATCTAAATTTCTGCCAAACCGGAAGTCCGTAGATCAAAGGGTTTTCCTTCGGCGATCGACGAAAGTTTCGGTTTTATCGCAAACACGTACATAAGCTCACGTCGCCGCACTAAAACTCGCAAACGTGGACCAATGTTGGTAATTTTTTGGTTACTGGGGTAATTTGGACCCCCGATTACGATTCCGGAATCGCCGTTTCGATATTCTTAACCGTTCACCTTCTAGTTCATAGCTGATTTTCGGTGTATTTTTATTACGAAAACGTGTGAAACAAATATAGTTTTAAGAGGCCGAGGAGGACGCAATTGCTCCTGCGGCAAGCCAACAGACCACGGCAGATGCTCTCGCAAACCGGAAGTCCGTAGGTCAAAGGGTTTACCTTCGGCGATCGATTGTATCGCTTAGTACGTACGTAAGCTCGTGTTTTATCACAGTAAAATCTACAAATGTGGATGAAAGTTTGTAATTTTTTGTTTCCTGGGGTAATTTGGAGCCCCGATTACGATTTTGATATCGTCGTTTTGATGTTCCCAACATATCCCTCTCTTATGCAAAAATGGCTATTTTTGGTCAATTTAAAAATTCTAAATGCGTGAAACTAACATACTTCTAGCCGGCCGATGAGGACCCAGATTTTTTTGTGTGAAGCCACTGACCCCAGTAGGTTGTCGGAGAAAGCGGAAGTTCGTGCTGCAAGGGGTTCTCCTTCGGCGATCGAAAGAGTCAAAACATACCAAAGGGGGGGGTCTTTCATCTATTTGGGCTAGGATTTTTTCAATTTTTGGATAAAAAGGTCGGTTTTTTTGCATTTCCTGACGTAAAATGAACCCCTGATTACGATTTTGGGGGTCCGACTCCGATATTCCTAGCACCTTGGCGGCAATTTTAAAATAACCGCCAAAAACACGGTTTTTTTGCGTTTCGAAGGGCAAAAAAGGCACTAAACGGTAAAGGGCAGGGACGCAATTGCTCCTGAAGGTAGTCAACAGACCCATCTAAATTTCTGCCAAACCGGAAGTCCGTAGATCAAAGGGTTTTCCTTCGGCGATCGACGAAAGTTTCGGTTTTATCGCAAACACGTACATAAGCTCACGTCGCCGCACTAAAACTCGCAAACGTGGACCAATGTTGGTAATTTTTTGGTTACTGGGGTAATTTGGACCCCCGATTACGATTCCGGAATCGCCGTTTCGATATTCTTAACCGTTCACCTTCTAGTTCATAGCTGATTTTCGGTGTATTTTTATTACGAAAACGTGTGAAACAAATATAGTTTTAAGAGGCCGAGGAGGACGCAATTGCTCCTGCGGCAAGCCAACAGACCACGGCAGATGCTCTCGCAAACCGGAAGTCCGTAGGTCAAAGGGTTTACCTTCGGCGATCGATTGTATCGCTTAGTACGTACGTAAGCTCGTGTTTTATCACAGTAAAATCTACAAATGTGGATGAAAGTTTGTAATTTTTTGTTTCCTGGGGTAATTTGGAGCCCCGATTACGATTTTGATATCGTCGTTTTGATGTTCCCAACATATCCCTCTCTTATGCAAAAATGGCTATTTTTGGTCAATTTAAAAATTCTAAATGCGTGAAACTAACATACTTCTAGCCGGCCGATGAGGACCCAGATTTTTTTGTGTGAAGCCACTGACCCCAGTAGGTTGTCGGAGAAAGCGGAAGTTCGTGCTGCAAGGGGTTCTCCTTCGGCGATCGAAAGAGTCAAAACATACCAAAGGGGGGGGTCTTTCATCTATTTGGGCTAGGATTTTTTCAATTTTTGGATAAAAAGGTCGGTTTTTTTGCATTTCCTGACGTAAAATGAACCCCTGATTACGATTTTGGGGGTCCGACTCCGATATTCCTAGCACCTTGGCGGCAATTTTAAAATAACCGCCAAAAACACGGTTTTTTTGCGTTTCGAAGGGCAAAAAAGGCACTAAACGGTAAAGGGCAGGGACGCAATTGCTCCTGAAGGTAGTCAACAGACCCATCTAAATTTCTGCCAAACCGGAAGTCCGTAGATCAAAGGGTTTTCCTTCGGCGATCGACGAAAGTTTCGGTTTTATCGCAAACACGTACATAAGCTCACGTCGCCGCACTAAAACTCGCAAACGTGGACCAATGTTGGTAATTTTTTGGTTACTGGGGTAATTTGGACCCCCGATTACGATTCCGGAATCGCCGTTTCGATATTCTTAACCGTTCACCTTCTAGTTCATAGCTGATTTTCGGTGTATTTTTATTACGAAAACGTGTGAAACAAATATAGTTTTAAGAGGCCGAGGAGGACGCAATTGCTCCTGCGGCAAGCCAACAGACCACGGCAGATGCTCTCGCAAACCGGAAGTCCGTAGGTCAAAGGGTTTACCTTCGGCGATCGATTGTATCGCTTAGTACGTACGTAAGCTCGTGTTTTATCACAGTAAAATCTACAAATGTGGATGAAAGTTTGTAATTTTTTGTTTCCTGGGGTAATTTGGAGCCCCGATTACGATTTTGATATCGTCGTTTTGATGTTCCCAACATATCCCTCTCTTATGCAAAAATGGCTATTTTTGGTCAATTTAAAAATTCTAAATGCGTGAAACTAACATACTTCTAGCCGGCCGATGAGGACCCAGATTTTTTTGTGTGAAGCCACTGACCCCAGTAGGTTGTCGGAGAAAGCGGAAGTTCGTGCTGCAAGGGGTTCTCCTTCGGCGATCGAAAGAGTCAAAACATACCAAAGGGGGGGGTCTTTCATCTATTTGGGCTAGGATTTTTTCAATTTTTGGATAAAAAGGTCGGTTTTTTTGCATTTCCTGACGTAAAATGAACCCCTGATTACGATTTTGGGGGTCCGACTCCGATATTCCTAGCACCTTGGCGGCAATTTTAAAATAACCGCCAAAAACACGGTTTTTTTGCGTTTCGAAGGGCAAAAAAGGCACTAAACGGTAAAGGGCAGGGACGCAATTGCTCCTGAAGGTAGTCAACAGACCCATCTAAATTTCTGCCAAACCGGAAGTCCGTAGATCAAAGGGTTTTCCTTCGGCGATCGACGAAAGTTTCGGTTTTATCGCAAACACGTACATAAGCTCACGTCGCCGCACTAAAACTCGCAAACGTGGACCAATGTTGGTAATTTTTTGGTTACTGGGGTAATTTGGACCCCCGATTACGATTCCGGAATCGCCGTTTCGATATTCTTAACCGTTCACCTTCTAGTTCATAGCTGATTTTCGGTGTATTTTTATTACGAAAACGTGTGAAACAAATATAGTTTTAAGAGGCCGAGGAGGACGCAATTGCTCCTGCGGCAAGCCAACAGACCACGGCAGATGCTCTCGCAAACCGGAAGTCCGTAGGTCAAAGGGTTTACCTTCGGCGATCGATTGTATCGCTTAGTACGTACGTAAGCTCGTGTTTTATCACAGTAAAATCTACAAATGTGGATGAAAGTTTGTAATTTTTTGTTTCCTGGGGTAATTTGGAGCCCCGATTACGATTTTGATATCGTCGTTTTGATGTTCCCAACATATCCCTCTCTTATGCAAAAATGGCTATTTTTGGTCAATTTAAAAATTCTAAATGCGTGAAACTAACATACTTCTAGCCGGCCGATGAGGACCCAGATTTTTTTGTGTGAAGCCACTGACCCCAGTAGGTTGTCGGAGAAAGCGGAAGTTCGTGCTGCAAGGGGTTCTCCTTCGGCGATCGAAAGAGTCAAAACATACCAAAGGGGGGGGTCTTTCATCTATTTGGGCTAGGATTTTTTCAATTTTTGGATAAAAAGGTCGGTTTTTTTGCATTTCCTGACGTAAAATGAACCCCTGATTACGATTTTGGGGGTCCGACTCCGATATTCCTAGCACCTTGGCGGCAATTTTAAAATAACCGCCAAAAACACGGTTTTTTTGCGTTTCGAAGGGCAAAAAAGGCACTAAACGGTAAAGGGCAGGGACGCAATTGCTCCTGAAGGTAGTCAACAGACCCATCTAAATTTCTGCCAAACCGGAAGTCCGTAGATCAAAGGGTTTTCCTTCGGCGATCGACGAAAGTTTCGGTTTTATCGCAAACACGTACATAAGCTCACGTCGCCGCACTAAAACTCGCAAACGTGGACCAATGTTGGTAATTTTTTGGTTACTGGGGTAATTTGGACCCCCGATTACGATTCCGGAATCGCCGTTTCGATATTCTTAACCGTTCACCTTCTAGTTCATAGCTGATTTTCGGTGTATTTTTATTACGAAAACGTGTGAAACAAATATAGTTTTAAGAGGCCGAGGAGGACGCAATTGCTCCTGCGGCAAGCCAACAGACCACGGCAGATGCTCTCGCAAACCGGAAGTCCGTAGGTCAAAGGGTTTACCTTCGGCGATCGATTGTATCGCTTAGTACGTACGTAAGCTCGTGTTTTATCACAGTAAAATCTACAAATGTGGATGAAAGTTTGTAATTTTTTGTTTCCTGGGGTAATTTGGAGCCCCGATTACGATTTTGATATCGTCGTTTTGATGTTCCCAACATATCCCTCTCTTATGCAAAAATGGCTATTTTTGGTCAATTTAAAAATTCTAAATGCGTGAAACTAACATACTTCTAGCCGGCCGATGAGGACCCAGATTTTTTTGTGTGAAGCCACTGACCCCAGTAGGTTGTCGGAGAAAGCGGAAGTTCGTGCTGCAAGGGGTTCTCCTTCGGCGATCGAAAGAGTCAAAACATACCAAAGGGGGGGGTCTTTCATCTATTTGGGCTAGGATTTTTTCAATTTTTGGATAAAAAGGTCGGTTTTTTTGCATTTCCTGACGTAAAATGAACCCCTGATTACGATTTTGGGGGTCCGACTCCGATATTCCTAGCACCTTGGCGGCAATTTTAAAATAACCGCCAAAAACACGGTTTTTTTGCGTTTCGAAGGGCAAAAAAGGCACTAAACGGTAAAGGGCAGGGACGCAATTGCTCCTGAAGGTAGTCAACAGACCCATCTAAATTTCTGCCAAACCGGAAGTCCGTAGATCAAAGGGTTTTCCTTCGGCGATCGACGAAAGTTTCGGTTTTATCGCAAACACGTACATAAGCTCACGTCGCCGCACTAAAACTCGCAAACGTGGACCAATGTTGGTAATTTTTTGGTTACTGGGGTAATTTGGACCCCCGATTACGATTCCGGAATCGCCGTTTCGATATTCTTAACCGTTCACCTTCTAGTTCATAGCTGATTTTCGGTGTATTTTTATTACGAAAACGTGTGAAACAAATATAGTTTTAAGAGGCCGAGGAGGACGCAATTGCTCCTGCGGCAAGCCAACAGACCACGGCAGATGCTCTCGCAAACCGGAAGTCCGTAGGTCAAAGGGTTTACCTTCGGCGATCGATTGTATCGCTTAGTACGTACGTAAGCTCGTGTTTTATCACAGTAAAATCTACAAATGTGGATGAAAGTTTGTAATTTTTTGTTTCCTGGGGTAATTTGGAGCCCCGATTACGATTTTGATATCGTCGTTTTGATGTTCCCAACATATCCCTCTCTTATGCAAAAATGGCTATTTTTGGTCAATTTAAAAATTCTAAATGCGTGAAACTAACATACTTCTAGCCGGCCGATGAGGACCCAGATTTTTTTGTGTGAAGCCACTGACCCCAGTAGGTTGTCGGAGAAAGCGGAAGTTCGTGCTGCAAGGGGTTCTCCTTCGGCGATCGAAAGAGTCAAAACATACCAAAGGGGGGGGTCTTTCATCTATTTGGGCTAGGATTTTTTCAATTTTTGGATAAAAAGGTCGGTTTTTTTGCATTTCCTGACGTAAAATGAACCCCTGATTACGATTTTGGGGGTCCGACTCCGATATTCCTAGCACCTTGGCGGCAATTTTAAAATAACCGCCAAAAACACGGTTTTTTTGCGTTTCGAAGGGCAAAAAAGGCACTAAACGGTAAAGGGCAGGGACGCAATTGCTCCTGAAGGTAGTCAACAGACCCATCTAAATTTCTGCCAAACCGGAAGTCCGTAGATCAAAGGGTTTTCCTTCGGCGATCGACGAAAGTTTCGGTTTTATCGCAAACACGTACATAAGCTCACGTCGCCGCACTAAAACTCGCAAACGTGGACCAATGTTGGTAATTTTTTGGTTACTGGGGTAATTTGGACCCCCGATTACGATTCCGGAATCGCCGTTTCGATATTCTTAACCGTTCACCTTCTAGTTCATAGCTGATTTTCGGTGTATTTTTATTACGAAAACGTGTGAAACAAATATAGTTTTAAGAGGCCGAGGAGGACGCAATTGCTCCTGCGGCAAGCCAACAGACCACGGCAGATGCTCTCGCAAACCGGAAGTCCGTAGGTCAAAGGGTTTACCTTCGGCGATCGATTGTATCGCTTAGTACGTACGTAAGCTCGTGTTTTATCACAGTAAAATCTACAAATGTGGATGAAAGTTTGTAATTTTTTGTTTCCTGGGGTAATTTGGAGCCCCGATTACGATTTTGATATCGTCGTTTTGATGTTCCCAACATATCCCTCTCTTATGCAAAAATGGCTATTTTTGGTCAATTTAAAAATTCTAAATGCGTGAAACTAACATACTTCTAGCCGGCCGATGAGGACCCAGATTTTTTTGTGTGAAGCCACTGACCCCAGTAGGTTGTCGGAGAAAGCGGAAGTTCGTGCTGCAAGGGGTTCTCCTTCGGCGATCGAAAGAGTCAAAACATACCAAAGGGGGGGGTCTTTCATCTATTTGGGCTAGGATTTTTTCAATTTTTGGATAAAAAGGTCGGTTTTTTTGCATTTCCTGACGTAAAATGAACCCCTGATTACGATTTTGGGGGTCCGACTCCGATATTCCTAGCACCTTGGCGGCAATTTTAAAATAACCGCCAAAAACACGGTTTTTTTGCGTTTCGAAGGGCAAAAAAGGCACTAAACGGTAAAGGGCAGGGACGCAATTGCTCCTGAAGGTAGTCAACAGACCCATCTAAATTTCTGCCAAACCGGAAGTCCGTAGATCAAAGGGTTTTCCTTCGGCGATCGACGAAAGTTTCGGTTTTATCGCAAACACGTACATAAGCTCACGTCGCCGCACTAAAACTCGCAAACGTGGACCAATGTTGGTAATTTTTTGGTTACTGGGGTAATTTGGACCCCCGATTACGATTCCGGAATCGCCGTTTCGATATTCTTAACCGTTCACCTTCTAGTTCATAGCTGATTTTCGGTGTATTTTTATTACGAAAACGTGTGAAACAAATATAGTTTTAAGAGGCCGAGGAGGACGCAATTGCTCCTGCGGCAAGCCAACAGACCACGGCAGATGCTCTCGCAAACCGGAAGTCCGTAGGTCAAAGGGTTTACCTTCGGCGATCGATTGTATCGCTTAGTACGTACGTAAGCTCGTGTTTTATCACAGTAAAATCTACAAATGTGGATGAAAGTTTGTAATTTTTTGTTTCCTGGGGTAATTTGGAGCCCCGATTACGATTTTGATATCGTCGTTTTGATGTTCCCAACATATCCCTCTCTTATGCAAAAATGGCTATTTTTGGTCAATTTAAAAATTCTAAATGCGTGAAACTAACATACTTCTAGCCGGCCGATGAGGACCCAGATTTTTTTGTGTGAAGCCACTGACCCCAGTAGGTTGTCGGAGAAAGCGGAAGTTCGTGCTGCAAGGGGTTCTCCTTCGGCGATCGAAAGAGTCAAAACATACCAAAGGGGGGGGTCTTTCATCTATTTGGGCTAGGATTTTTTCAATTTTTGGATAAAAAGGTCGGTTTTTTTGCATTTCCTGACGTAAAATGAACCCCTGATTACGATTTTGGGGGTCCGACTCCGATATTCCTAGCACCTTGGCGGCAATTTTAAAATAACCGCCAAAAACACGGTTTTTTTGCGTTTCGAAGGGCAAAAAAGGCACTAAACGGTAAAGGGCAGGGACGCAATTGCTCCTGAAGGTAGTCAACAGACCCATCTAAATTTCTGCCAAACCGGAAGTCCGTAGATCAAAGGGTTTTCCTTCGGCGATCGACGAAAGTTTCGGTTTTATCGCAAACACGTACATAAGCTCACGTCGCCGCACTAAAACTCGCAAACGTGGACCAATGTTGGTAATTTTTTGGTTACTGGGGTAATTTGGACCCCCGATTACGATTCCGGAATCGCCGTTTCGATATTCTTAACCGTTCACCTTCTAGTTCATAGCTGATTTTCGGTGTATTTTTATTACGAAAACGTGTGAAACAAATATAGTTTTAAGAGGCCGAGGAGGACGCAATTGCTCCTGCGGCAAGCCAACAGACCACGGCAGATGCTCTCGCAAACCGGAAGTCCGTAGGTCAAAGGGTTTACCTTCGGCGATCGATTGTATCGCTTAGTACGTACGTAAGCTCGTGTTTTATCACAGTAAAATCTACAAATGTGGATGAAAGTTTGTAATATTTTGTTTCCTGGGGTAATTTGGAGCCCCGATTACGATTTTGATATCGTCGTTTTGATGTTCCCAACATATCCCTCTCTTATGCAAAAATGGCTATTTTTGGTCAATTTAAAAATTCTAAATGCGTGAAACTAACATACTTCTAGCCGGCCGATGAGGACCCAGATTTTTTTGTGTGAAGCCACTGACCCCAGTAGGTTGTCGGAGAAAGCGGAAGTTCGTGCTGCAAGGGGTTCTCCTTCGGCGATCGAAAGAGTCAAAACATACCAAAGGGGGGGGTCTTTCATCTATTTGGGCTAGGATTTTTTCAATTTTTGGATAAAAAGGTCGGTTTTTTTGCATTTCCTGACGTAAAATGAACCCCTGATTACGATTTTGGGGGTCCGACTCCGATATTCCTAGCACCTTGGCGGCAATTTTAAAATAACCGCCAAAAACACGTTTTTTTTGCGTTTCGAAGGGCAAAAAAGGCACTAAACGGTAAAGGGCAGGGACGCAATTGCTCCTGAAGGTAGTCAACAGACCCATCTAAATTTCTGCCAAACCGGAAGTCCGTAGATCAAAGGGTTTTCCTTCGGCGATCGACGAAAGTTTCGGTTTTATCGCAAACACGTACATAAGCTCACGTCGCCGCACTAAAACTCGCAAACGTGGACCAATGTTGGTAATTTTTTGGTTACTGGGGTAATTTGGACCCCCGATTACGATTCCGGAATCGCCGTTTCGATATTCTTAACCGTTCACCTTCTAGTTCATAGCTGATTTTCGGTGTATTTTTATTACGAAAACGTGTGAAACAAATATAGTTTTAAGAGGCCGAGGAGGACGCAATTGCTCCTGCGGCAAGCCAACAGACCACGGCAGATGCTCTCGCAAACCGGAAGTCCGTAGGTCAAAGGGTTTACCTTCGGCGATCGATTGTATCGCTTAGTACGTACGTAAGCTCGTGTTTTATCACAGTAAAATCTACAAATGTGGATGAAAGTTTGTAATTTTTTGTTTCCTGGGGTAATTTGGAGCCCCGATTACGATTTTGATATCGTCGTTTTGATGTTCCCAACATATCCCTCTCTTATGCAAAAATGGCTATTTTTGGTCAATTTAAAAATTCTAAATGCGTGAAACTAACATACTTCTAGCCGGCCGATGAGGACCCAGATTTTTTTGTGTGAAGCCACTGACCCCAGTAGGTTGTCGGAGAAAGCGGAAGTTCGTGCTGCAAGGGGTTCTCCTTCGGCGATCGAAAGAGTCAAAACATACCAAAGGGGGGGGTCTTTCATCTATTTGGGCTAGGATTTTTTCAATTTTTGGATAAAAAGGTCGGTTTTTTTGCATTTCCTGACGTAAAATGAACCCCTGATTACGATTTTGGGGGTCCGACTCCGATATTCCTAGCACCTTGGCGGCAATTTTAAAATAACCGCCAAAAACACGGTTTTTTTGCGTTTCGAAGGGCAAAAAAGGCACTAAACGGTAAAGGGCAGGGACGCAATTGCTCCTGAAGGTAGTCAACAGACCCATCTAAATTTCTGCCAAACCGGAAGTCCGTAGATCAAAGGGTTTTCCTTCGGCGATCGACGAAAGTTTCGGTTTTATCGCAAACACGTACATAAGCTCACGTCGCCGCACTAAAACTCGCAAACGTGGACCAATGTTGGTAATTTTTTGGTTACTGGGGTAATTTGGACCCCCGATTACGATTCCGGAATCGCCGTTTCGATATTCTTAACCGTTCACCTTCTAGTTCATAGCTGATTTTCGGTGTATTTTTATTACGAAAACGTGTGAAACAAATATAGTTTTAAGAGGCCGAGGAGGACGCAATTGCTCCTGCGGCAAGCCAACAGACCACGGCAGATGCTCTCGCAAACCGGAAGTCCGTAGGTCAAAGGGTTTACCTTCGGCGATCGATTGTATCGCTTAGTACGTACGTAAGCTCGTGTTTTATCACAGTAAAATCTACAAATGTGGATGAAAGTTTGTAATTTTTTGTTTCCTGGGGTAATTTGGAGCCCCGATCACGATTTTGATATCGTCGTTTTGATGTTCCCAACATATCCCTCTCTTATGCAAAAATGGCTATTTTTGGTCAATTTAAAAATTCTAAATGCGTGAAACTAACATACTTCTAGCCGGCCGATGAGGACCCAGATTTTTTTGTGTGAAGCCACTGACCCCAGTAGGTTGTCGGAGAAAGCGGAAGTTCGTGCTGCAAGGGGTTCTCCTTCGGCGATCGAAAGAGTCAAAACATACCAAAGGGGGGGGTCTTTCATCTATTTGGGCTAGGATTTTTTCAATTTTTGGATAAAAAGGTCGGTTTTTTTGCATTTCCTGACGTAAAATGAACCCCTGATTACGATTTTGGGGGTCCGACTCCGATATTCCTAGCACCTTGGCGGCAATTTTAAAATAACCGCCAAAAACACGGTTTTTTTGCGTTTCGAAGGGCAAAAAAGGCACTAAACGGTAAAGGGCAGGGACGCAATTGCTCCTGAAGGTAGTCAACAGACCCATCTAAATTTCTGCCAAACCGGAAGTCCGTAGATCAAAGGGTTTTCCTTCGGCGATCGACGAAAGTTTCGGTTTTATCGCAAACACGTACATAAGCTCACGTCGCCGCACTAAAACTCGCAAACGTGGACCAATGTTGGTAATTTTTTGGTTACTGGGGTAATTTGGACCCCCGATTACGATTCCGGAATCGCCGTTTCGATATTCTTAACCGTTCACCTTCTAGTTCATAGCTGATTTTCGGTGTATTTTTATTACGAAAACGTGTGAAACAAATATAGTTTTAAGAGGCCGAGGAGGACGCAATTGCTCCTGCGGCAAGCCAACAGACCACGGCAGATGCTCTCGCAAACCGGAAGTCCGTAGGTCAAAGGGTTTACCTTCGGCGATCGATTGTATCGCTTAGTACGTACGTAAGCTCGTGTTTTATCACAGTAAAATCTACAAATGTGGATGAAAGTTTGTAATTTTTTGTTTCCTGGGGTAATTTGGAGCCCCGATTACGATTTTGATATCGTCGTTTTGATGTTCCCAACATATCCCTCTCTTATGCAAAAATGGCTATTTTTGGTCAATTTAAAAATTCTAAATGCGTGAAACTAACATACTTCTAGCCGGCCGATGAGGACCCAGATTTTTTTGTGTGAAGCCACTGACCCCAGTAGGTTGTCGGAGAAAGCGGAAGTTCGTGCTGCAAGGGGTTCTCCTTCGGCGATCGAAAGAGTCAAAACATACCAAAGGGGGGGGTCTTTCATCTATTTGGGCTAGGATTTTTTCAATTTTTGGATAAAAAGGTCGGTTTTTTTGCATTTCCTGACGTAAAATGAACCCCTGATTACGATTTTGGGGGTCCGACTCCGATATTCCTAGCACCTTGGCGGCAATTTTAAAATAACCGCCAAAAACACGGTTTTTTTGCGTTTCGAAGGGCAAAAAAGGCACTAAACGGTAAAGGGCAGGGACGCAATTGCTCCTGAAGGTAGTCAACAGACCCATCTAAATTTCTGCCAAACCGGAAGTCCGTAGATCAAAGGGTTTTCCTTCGGCGATCGACGAAAGTTTCGGTTTTATCGCAAACACGTACATAAGCTCACGTCGCCGCACTAAAACTCGCAAACGTGGACCAATGTTGGTAATTTTTTGGTTACTGGGGTAATTTGGACCCCCGATTACGATTCCGGAATCGCCGTTTCGATATTCTTAACCGTTCACCTTCTAGTTCATAGCTGATTTTCGGTGTATTTTTATTACGAAAACGTGTGAAACAAATATAGTTTTAAGAGGCCGAGGAGGACGCAATTGCTCCTGCGGCAAGCCAACAGACCACGGCAGATGCTCTCGCAAACCGGAAGTCCGTAGGTCAAAGGGTTTACCTTCGGCGATCGATTGTATCGCTTAGTACGTACGTAAGCTCGTGTTTTATCACAGTAAAATCTACAAATGTGGATGAAAGTTTGTAATTTTTTGTTTCCTGGGGTAATTTGGAGCCCCGATTACGATTTTGATATCGTCGTTTTGATGTTCCCAACATATCCCTCTCTTATGCAAAAATGGCTATTTTTGGTCAATTTAAAAATTCTAAATGCGTGAAACTAACATACTTCTAGCCGGCCGATGAGGACCCAGATTTTTTTGTGTGAAGCCACTGACCCCAGTAGGTTGTCGGAGAAAGCGGAAGTTCGTGCTGCAAGGGGTTCTCCTTCGGCGATCGAAAGAGTCAAAACATACCAAAGGGGGGGGTCTTTCATCTATTTGGGCTAGGATTTTTTCAATTTTTGGATAAAAAGGTCGGTTTTTTTGCATTTCCTGACGTAAAATGAACCCCTGATTACGATTTTGGGGGTCCGACTCCGATATTCCTAGCACCTTGGCGGCAATTTTAAAATAACCGCCAAAAACACGGTTTTTTTGCGTTTCGAAGGGCAAAAAAGGCACTAAACGGTAAAGGGCAGGGACGCAATTGCTCCTGAAGGTAGTCAACAGACCCATCTAAATTTCTGCCAAACCGGAAGTCCGTAGATCAAAGGGTTTTCCTTCGGCGATCGACGAAAGTTTCGGTTTTATCGCAAACACGTACATAAGCTCACGTCGCCGCACTAAAACTCGCAAACGTGGACCAATGTTGGTAATTTTTTGGTTACTGGGGTAATTTGGACCCCCGATTACGATTCCGGAATCGCCGTTTCGATATTCTTAACCGTTCACCTTCTAGTTCATAGCTGATTTTCGGTGTATTTTTATTACGAAAACGTGTGAAACAAATATAGTTTTAAGAGGCCGAGGAGGACGCAATTGCTCCTGCGGCAAGCCAACAGACCACGGCAGATGCTCTCGCAAACCGGAAGTCCGTAGGTCAAAGGGTTTACCTTCGGCGATCGATTGTATCGCTTAGTACGTACGTAAGCTCGTGTTTTATCACAGTAAAATCTACAAATGTGGATGAAAGTTTGTAATTTTTTGTTTCCTGGGGTAATTTGGAGCCCCGATTACGATTTTGATATCGTCGTTTTGATGTTCCCAACATATCCCTCTCTTATGCAAAAATGGCTATTTTTGGTCAATTTAAAAATTCTAAATGCGTGAAACTAACATACTTCTAGCCGGCCGATGAGGACCCAGATTTTTTTGTGTGAAGCCACTGACCCCAGTAGGTTGTCGGAAAAAGCGGAAGTTCGTGCTGCAAGGGGTTCTCCTTCGGCGATCGAAAGAGTCAAAACATACCAAAGGGGGGGGTCTTTCATCTATTTGGGCTAGGATTTTTTCAATTTTTGGATAAAAAGGTCGGTTTTTTTGCATTTCCTGACGTAAAATGAACCCCTGATTACGATTTTGGGGGTCCGACTCCGATATTCCTAGCACCTTGGCGGCAATTTTAAAATAACCGCCAAAAACACGGTTTTTTTGCGTTTCGAAGGGCAAAAAAGGCACTAAACGGTAAAGGGCAGGGACGCAATTGCTCCTGAAGGTAGTCAACAGACCCATCTAAATTTCTGCCAAACCGGAAGTCCGTAGATCAAAGGGTTTTCCTTCGGCGATCGACGAAAGTTTCGGTTTTATCGCAAACACGTACATAAGCTCACGTCGCCGCACTAAAACTCGCAAACGTGGACCAATGTTGGTAATTTTTTGGTTACTGGGGTAATTTGGACCCCCGATTACGATTCCGGAATCGCCGTTTCGATATTCTTAACCGTTCACCTTCTAGTTCATAGCTGATTTTCGGTGTATTTTTATTACGAAAACGTGTGAAACAAATATAGTTTTAAGAGGCCGAGGAGGACGCAATTGCTCCTGCGGCAAGCCAACAGACCACGGCAGATGCTCTCGCAAACCGGAAGTCCGTAGGTCAAAGGGTTTACCTTCGGCGATCGATTGTATCGCTTAGTACGTACGTAAGCTCGTGTTTTATCACAGTAAAATCTACAAATGTGGATGAAAGTTTGTAATTTTTTGTTTCCTGGGGTAATTTGGAGCCCCGATTACGATTTTGATATCGTCGTTTTGATGTTCCCAACATATCCCTCTCTTATGCAAAAATGGCTATTTTTGGTCAATTTAAAAATTCTAAATGCGTGAAACTAACATACTTCTAGCCGGCCGATGAGGACCCAGATTTTTTTGTGTGAAGCCACTGACCCCAGTAGGTTGTCGGAGAAAGCGGAAGTTCGTGCTGCAAGGGGTTCTCCTTCGGCGATCGAAAGAGTCAAAACATACCAAAGGGGGGGGTCTTTCATCTATTTGGGCTAGGATTTTTTCAATTTTTGGATAAAAAGGTCGGTTTTTTTGCATTTCCTGACGTAAAATGAACCCCTGATTACGATTTTGGGGGTCCGACTCCGATATTCCTAGCACCTTGGCGGCAATTTTAAAATAACCGCCAAAAACACGGTTTTTTTGCGTTTCGAAGGGCAAAAAAGGCACTAAACGGTAAAGGGCAGGGACGCAATTGCTCCTGAAGGTAGTCAACAGACCCATCTAAATTTCTGCCAAACCGGAAGTCCGTAGATCAAAGGGTTTTCCTTCGGCGATCGACGAAAGTTTCGGTTTTATCGCAAACACGTACATAAGCTCACGTCGCCGCACTAAAACTCGCAAACGTGGACCAATGTTGGTAATTTTTTGGTTACTGGGGTAATTTGGACCCCCGATTACGATTCCGGAATCGCCGTTTCGATATTCTTAACCGTTCACCTTCTAGTTCATAGCTGATTTTCGGTGTATTTTTATTACGAAAACGTGTGAAACAAATATAGTTTTAAGAGGCCGAGGAGGACGCAATTGCTCCTGCGGCAAGCCAACAGACCACGGCAGATGCTCTCGCAAACCGGAAGTCCGTAGGTCAAAGGGTTTACCTTCGGCGATCGATTGTATCGCTTAGTACGTACGTAAGCTCGTGTTTTATCACAGTAAAATCTACAAATGTGGATGAAAGTTTGTAATTTTTTGTTTCCTGGGGTAATTTGGAGCCCCGATCACGATTTTGATATCGTCGTTTTGATGTTCCCAACATATCCCTCTCTTATGCAAAAATGGCTATTTTTGGTCAATTTAAAAATTCTAAATGCGTGAAACTAACATACTTCTAGCCGGCCGATGAGGACCCAGATTTTTTTGTGTGAAGCCACTGACCCCAGTAGGTTGTCGGAGAAAGCGGAAGTTCGTGCTGCAAGGGGTTCTCCTTCGGCGATCGAAAGAGTCAAAACATACCAAAGGGGGGGGTCTTTCATCTATTTGGGCTAGGATTTTTTCAATTTTTGGATAAAAAGGTCGGTTTTTTTGCATTTCCTGACGTAAAATGAACCCCTGATTACGATTTTGGGGGTCCGACTCCGATATTCCTAGCACCTTGGCGGCAATTTTAAAATAACCGCCAAAAACACGGTTTTTTTGCGTTTCGAAGGGCAAAAAAGGCACTAAACGGTAAAGGGCAGGGACGCAATTGCTCCTGAAGGTAGTCAACAGACCCATCTAAATTTCTGCCAAACCGGAAGTCCGTAGATCAAAGGGTTTTCCTTCGGCGATCGACGAAAGTTTCGGTTTTATCGCAAACACGTACATAAGCTCACGTCGCCGCACTAAAACTCGCAAACGTGGACCAATGTTGGTAATTTTTTGGTTACTGGGGTAATTTGGACCCCCGATTACGATTCCGGAATCGCCGTTTCGATATTCTTAACCGTTCACCTTCTAGTTCATAGCTGATTTTCGGTGTATTTTTATTACGAAAACGTGTGAAACAAATATAGTTTTAAGAGGCCGAGGAGGACGCAATTGCTCCTGCGGCAAGCCAACAGACCACGGCAGATGCTCTCGCAAACCGGAAGTCCGTAGGTCAAAGGGTTTACCTTCGGCGATCGATTGTATCGCTTAGTACGTACGTAAGCTCGTGTTTTATCACAGTAAAATCTACAAATGTGGATGAAAGTTTGTAATTTTTTGTTTCCTGGGGTAATTTGGAGCCCCGATTACGATTTTGATATCGTCGTTTTGATGTTCCCAACATATCCCTCTCTTATGCAAAAATGGCTATTTTTGGTCAATTTAAAAATTCTAAATGCGTGAAACTAACATACTTCTAGCCGGCCGATGAGGACCCAGATTTTTTTGTGTGAAGCCACTGACCCCAGTAGGTTGTCGGAGAAAGCGGAAGTTCGTGCTGCAAGGGGTTCTCCTTCGGCGATCGAAAGAGTCAAAACATACCAAAGGGGGGGGTCTTTCATCTATTTGGGCTAGGATTTTTTCAATTTTTGGATAAAAAGGTCGGTTTTTTTGCATTTCCTGACGTAAAATGAACCCCTGATTACGATTTTGGGGGTCCGACTCCGATATTCCTAGCACCTTGGCGGCAATTTTAAAATAACCGCCAAAAACACGGTTTTTTTGCGTTTCGAAGGGCAAAAAAGGCACTAAACGGTAAAGGGCAGGGACGCAATTGCTCCTGAAGGTAGTCAACAGACCCATCTAAATTTCTGCCAAACCGGAAGTCCGTAGATCAAAGGGTTTTCCTTCGGCGATCGACGAAAGTTTCGGTTTTATCGCAAACACGTACATAAGCTCACGTCGCCGCACTAAAACTCGCAAACGTGGACCAATGTTGGTAATTTTTTGGTTACTGGGGTAATTTGGACCCCCGATTACGATTCCGGAATCGCCGTTTCGATATTCTTAACCGTTCACCTTCTAGTTCATAGCTGATTTTCGGTGTATTTTTATTACGAAAACGTGTGAAACAAATATAGTTTTAAGAGGCCGAGGAGGACGCAATTGCTCCTGCGGCAAGCCAACAGACCACGGCAGATGCTCTCGCAAACCGGAAGTCCGTAGGTCAAAGGGTTTACCTTCGGCGATCGATTGTATCGCTTAGTACGTACGTAAGCTCGTGTTTTATCACAGTAAAATCTACAAATGTGGATGAAAGTTTGTAATTTTTTGTTTCCTGCGGTAATTTGGAGCCCCGATTACGATTTTGATATCGTCGTTTTGATGTTCCCAACATATCCCTCTCTTATGCAAAAATGGCTATTTTTGGTCAATTTAAAAATTCTAAATGCGTGAAACTAACATACTTCTAGCCGGCCGATGAGGACCCAGATTTTTTTGTGTGAAGCCACTGACCCCAGTAGGTTGTCGGAGAAAGCGGAAGTTCGTGCTGCAAGGGGTTCTCCTTCGGCGATCGAAAGAGTCAAAACATACCAAAGGGGGGGGTCTTTCATCTATTTGGGCTAGGATTTTTTCAATTTTTGGATAAAAAGGTCGGTTTTTTTGCATTTCCTGACGTAAAATGAACCCCTGATTACGATTTTGGGGGTCCGACTCCGATATTCCTAGCACCTTGGCGGCAATTTTAAAATAACCGCCAAAAACACGGTTTTTTTGCGTTTCGAAGGGCAAAAAAGGCACTAAACGGTAAAGGGCAGGGACGCAATTGCTCCTGAAGGTAGTCAACAGACCCATCTAAATTTCTGCCAAACCGGAAGTCCGTAGATCAAAGGGTTTTCCTTCGGCGATCGACGAAAGTTTCGGTTTTATCGCAAACACGTACATAAGCTCACGTCGCCGCACTAAAACTCGCAAACGTGGACCAATGTTGGTAATTTTTTGGTTACTGGGGTAATTTGGACCCCCGATTACGATTCCGGAATCGCCGTTTCGATATTCTTAACCGTTCACCTTCTAGTTCATAGCTGATTTTCGGTGTATTTTTATTACGAAAACGTGTGAAACAAATATAGTTTTAAGAGGCCGAGGAGGACGCAATTGCTCCTGCGGCAAGCCAACAGACCACGGCAGATGCTCTCGCAAACCGGAAGTCCGTAGGTCAAAGGGTTTACCTTCGGCGATCGATTGTATCGCTTAGTACGTACGTAAGCTCGTGTTTTATCACAGTAAAATCTACAAATGTGGATGAAAATTTGTAATTTTTTGTTTCCTGGGGTAATTTGGAGCCCCGATTACGATTTTGATATCGTCGTTTTGATGTTCCCAACATATCCCTCTCTTATGCAAAAATGGCTATTTTTGGTCAATTTAAAAATTCTAAATGCGTGAAACTAACATACTTCTAGCCGGCCGATGAGGACCCAGATTTTTTTGTGTGAAGCCACTGACCCCAGTAGGTTGTCGGAGAAAGCGGAAGTTCGTGCTGCAAGGGGTTCTCCTTCGGCGATCGAAAGAGTCAAAACATACCAAAGGGGGGGGTCTTTCATCTATTTGGGCTAGGATTTTTTCAATTTTTGGATAAAAAGGTCGGTTTTTTTGCATTTCCTGACGTAAAATGAACCCCTGATTACGATTTTGGGGGTCCGACTCCGATATTCCTAGCACCTTGGCGGCAATTTTAAAATAACCGCCAAAAACACGGTTTTTTTGCGTTTCGAAGGGCAAAAAAGGCACTAAACGGTAAAGGGCAGGGACGCAATTGCTCCTGAAGGTAGTCAACAGACCCATCTAAATTTCTGCCAAACCGGAAGTCCGTAGATCAAAGGGTTTTCCTTCGGCGATCGACGAAAGTTTCGGTTTTATCGCAAACACGTACATAAGCTCACGTCGCCGCACTAAAACTCGCAAACGTGGACCAATGTTGGTAATTTTTTGGTTACTGGGGTAATTTGGACCCCCGATTACGATTCCGGAATCGCCGTTTCGATATTCTTAACCGTTCACCTTCTAGTTCATAGCTGATTTTCGGTGTATTTTTATTACGAAAACGTGTGAAACAAATATAGTTTTAAGAGGCCGAGGAGGACGCAATTGCTCCTGCGGCAAGCCAACAGACCACGGCAGATGCTCTCGCAAACCGGAAGTCCGTAGGTCAAAGGGTTTACCTTCGGCGATCGATTGTATCGCTTAGTACGTACGTAAGCTCGTGTTTTATCACAGTAAAATCTACAAATGTGGATGAAAGTTTGTAATTTTTTGTTTCCTGGGGTAATTTGGAGCCCCGATTACGATTTTGATATCGTCGTTTTGATGTTCCCAACATATCCCTCTCTTATGCAAAAATGGCTATTTTTGGTCAATTTAAAAATTCTAAATGCGTGAAACTAACATACTTCTAGCCGGCCGATGAGGACCCAGATTTTTTTGTGTGAAGCCACTGACCCCAGTAGGTTGTCGGAGAAAGCGGAAGTTCGTGCTGCAAGGGGTTCTCCTTCGGCGATCGAAAGAGTCAAAACATACCAAAGGGGGGGGTCTTTCATCTATTTGGGCTAGGATTTTTTCAATTTTTGGATAAAAAGGTCGGTTTTTTTGCATTTCCTGACGTAAAATGAACCCCTGATTACGATTTTGGGGGTCCGACTCCGATATTCCTAGCACCTTGGCGGCAATTTTAAAATAACCGCCAAAAACACGGTTTTTTTGCGTTTCGAAGGGCAAAAAAGGCACTAAACGGTAAAGGGCAGGGACGCAATTGCTCCTGAAGGTAGTCAACAGACCCATCTAAATTTCTGCCAAACCGGAAGTCCGTAGATCAAAGGGTTTTCCTTCGGCGATCGACGAAAGTTTCGGTTTTATCGCAAACACGTACATAAGCTCACGTCGCCGCACTAAAACTCGCAAACGTGGACCAATGTTGGTAATTTTTTGGTTACTGGGGTAATTTGGACCCCCGATTACGATTCCGGAATCGCCGTTTCGATATTCTTAACCGTTCACCTTCTAGTTCATAGCTGATTTTCGGTGTATTTTTATTACGAAAACGTGTGAAACAAATATAGTTTTAAGAGGCCGAGGAGGACGCAATTGCTCCTGCGGCAAGCCAACAGACCACGGCAGATGCTCTCGCAAACCGGAAGTCCGTAGGTCAAAGGGTTTACCTTCGGCGATCGATTGTATCGCTTAGTACGTACGTAAGCTCGTGTTTTATCACAGTAAAATCTACAAATGTGGATGAAAGTTTGTAATTTTTTGTTTCCTGGGGTAATTTGGAGCCCCGATTACGATTTTGATATCGTCGTTTTGATGTTCCCAACATATCCCTCTCTTATGCAAAAATGGCTATTTTTGGTCAATTTAAAAATTCTAAATGCGTGAAACTAACATACTTCTAGCCGGCCGATGAGGACCCAGATTTTTTGTGTGAAGCCACTGACCCCAGTAGGTTGTCGGAGAAAGCGGAAGTTCGTGCTGCAAGGGGTTCTCCTTCGGCGATCGAAAGAGTCAAAACATACCAAAGGGGGGGGTCTTTCATCTATTTGGGCTAGGATTTTTTCAATTTTTGGATAAAAAGGTCGTTTTTTTTGCATTTCCTGACGTAAAATGAACCCCTGATTACGATTTTGGGGGTCCGACTCCGATATTCCTAGCACCTTGGCGGCAATTTTAAAATAACCGCCAAAAACACGGTTTTTTTGCGTTTCGAAGGGCAAAAAAGGCACTAAACGGTAAAGGGCAGGGACGCAATTGCTCCTGAAGGTAGTCAACAGACCCATCTAAATTTCTGCCAAACCGGAAGTCCGTAGATCAAAGGGTTTTCCTTCGGCGATCGACGAAAGTTTCGGTTTTATCGCAAACACGTACATAAGCTCACGTCGCCGCACTAAAACTCGCAAACGTGGACCAATGTTGGTAATTTTTTGGTTACTGGGGTAATTTGGACCCCCGATTACGATTCCGGAATCGCCGTTTCGATATTCTTAACCGTTCACCTTCTAGTTCATAGCTGATTTTCGGTGTATTTTTATTACGAAAACGTGTGAAACAAATATAGTTTTAAGAGGCCGAGGAGGACGCAATTGCTCCTGCGGCAAGCCAACAGACCACGGCAGATGCTCTCGCAAACCGGAAGTCCGTAGGTCAAAGGGTTTACCTTCGGCGATCGATTGTATCGCTTAGTACGTACGTAAGCTCGTGTTTTATCACAGTAAAATCTACAAATGTGGATGAAAGTTTGTAATTTTTTGTTTCCTGGGGTAATTTGGAGCCCCGATTACGATTTTGATATCGTCGTTTTGATGTTCCCAACATATCCCTCTCTTATGCAAAAATGGCTATTTTTGGTCAATTTAAAAATTCTAAATGCGTGAAACTAACATACTTCTAGCCGGCCGATGAGGACCCAGATTTTTTTGTGTGAAGCCACTGACCCCAGTAGGTTGTCGGAGAAAGCGGAAGTTCGTGCTGCAAGGGGTTCTCCTTCGGCGATCGAAAGAGTCAAAACATACCAAAGGGGGGGGTCTTTCATCTATTTGGGCTAGGATTTTTTCAATTTTTGGATAAAAAGGTCGGTTTTTTTGCATTTCCTGACGTAAAATGAACCCCTGATTACGATTTTGGGGGTCCGACTCCGATATTCCTAGCACCTTGGCGGCAATTTTAAAATAACCGCCAAAAACACGGTTTTTTTGCGTTTCGAAGGGCAAAAAAGGCACTAAACGGTAAAGGGCAGGGACGCAATTGCTCCTGAAGGTAGTCAACAGACCCATCTAAATTTCTGCCAAACCGGAAGTCCGTAGATCAAAGGGTTTTCCTTCGGCGATCGACGAAAGTTTCGGTTTTATCGCAAACACGTACATAAGCTCACGTCGCCGCACTAAAACTCGCAAACGTGGACCAATGTTGGTAATTTTTTGGTTACTGGGGTAATTTGGACCCCCGATTACGATTCCGGAATCGCCGTTTCGATATTCTTAACCGTTCACCTTCTAGTTCATAGCTGATTTTCGGTGTATTTTTATTACGAAAACGTGTGAAACAAATATAGTTTTAAGAGGCCGAGGAGGACGCAATTGCTCCTGCGGCAAGCCAACAGACCACGGCAGATGCTCTCGCAAACCGGAAGTCCGTAGGTCAAAGGGTTTACCTTCGGCGATCGATTGTATCGCTTAGTACGTACGTAAGCTCGTGTTTTATCACAGTAAAATCTACAAATGTGGATGAAAGTTTGTAATTTTTTGTTTCCTGGGGTAATTTGGAGCCCCGATTACGATTTTGATATCGTCGTTTTGATGTTCCCAACATATCCCTCTCTTATGCAAAAATGGCTATTTTTGGTCAATTTAAAAATTCTAAATGCGTGAAACTAACATACTTCTAGCCGGCCGATGAGGACCCAGATTTTTTTGTGTGAAGCCACTGACCCCAGTAGGTTGTCGGAGAAAGCGGAAGTTCGTGCTGCAAGGGGTTCTCCTTCGGCGATCGAAAGAGTCAAAACATACCAAAGGGGGGGGTCTTTCATCTATTTGGGCTAGGATTTTTTCAATTTTTGGATAAAAAGGTCGGTTTTTTTGCATTTCCTGACGTAAAATGAACCCCTGATTACGATTTTGGGGGTCCGACTCCGATATTCCTAGCACCTTGGCGGCAATTTTAAAATAACCGCCAAAAACACGGTTTTTTTGCGTTTCGAAGGGCAAAAAAGGCACTAAACGGTAAAGGGCAGGGACGCAATTGCTCCTGAAGGTAGTCAACAGACCCATCTAAATTTCTGCCAAACCGGAAGTCCGTAGATCAAAGGGTTTTCCTTCGGCGATCGACGAAAGTTTCGGTTTTATCGCAAACACGTACATAAGCTCACGTCGCCGCACTAAAACTCGCAAACGTGGACCAATGTTGGTAATTTTTTGGTTACTGGGGTAATTTGGACCCCCGATTACGATTCCGGAATCGCCGTTTCGATATTCTTAACCGTTCACCTTCTAGTTCATAGCTGATTTTCGGTGTATTTTTATTACGAAAACGTGTGAAACAAATATAGTTTTAAGAGGCCGAGGAGGACGCAATTGCTCCTGCGGCAAGCCAACAGACCACGGCAGATGCTCTCGCAAACCGGAAGTCCGTAGGTCAAAGGGTTTACCTTCGGCGATCGATTGTATCGCTTAGTACGTACGTAAGCTCGTGTTTTATCACAGTAAAATCTACAAATGTGGATGAAAGTTTGTAATTTTTTGTTTCCTGGGGTAATTTGGAGCCCCGATTACGATTTTGATATCGTCGTTTTGATGTTCCCAACATATCCCTCTCTTATGCAAAAATGGCTATTTTTGGTCAATTTAAAAATTCTAAATGCGTGAAACTAACATACTTCTAGCCGGCCGATGAGGACCCAGATTTTTTTGTGTGAAGCCACTGACCCCAGTAGGTTGTCGGAGAAAGCGGAAGTTCGTGCTGCAAGGGGTTCTCCTTCGGCGATCGAAAGAGTCAAAACATACCAAAGGGGGGGGTCTTTCATCTATTTGGGCTAGGATTTTTTCAATTTTTGGATAAAAAGGTCGGTTTTTTTGCATTTCCTGACGTAAAATGAACCCCTGATTACGATTTTGGGGGTCCGACTCCGATATTCCTAGCACCTTGGCGGCAATTTTAAAATAACCGCCAAAAACACGTTTTTTTTGCGTTTCGAAGGGCAAAAAAGGCACTAAACGGTAAAGGGCAGGGACGCAATTGCTCCTGAAGGTAGTCAACAGACCCATCTAAATTTCTGCCAAACCGGAAGTCCGTAGATCAAAGGGTTTTCCTTCGGCGATCGACGAAAGTTTCGGTTTTATCGCAAACACGTACATAAGCTCACGTCGCCGCACTAAAACTCGCAAACGTGGACCAATGTTGGTAATTTTTTGGTTACTGGGGTAATTTGGACCCCCGATTACGATTCCGGAATCGCCGTTTCGATATTCTTAACCGTTCACCTTCTAGTTCATAGCTGATTTTCGGTGTATTTTTATTACGAAAACGTGTGAAACAAATATAGTTTTAAGAGGCCGAGGAGGACGCAATTGCTCCTGCGGCAAGCCAACAGACCACGGCAGATGCTCTTGCAAACCGGAAGTCCGTAGGTCAAAGGGTTTACCTTCGGCGATCGATTGTATCGCTTAGTACGTACGTAAGCTCGTGTTTTATCACAGTAAAATCTACAAATGTGGATGAAAGTTTGTAATTTTTTGTTTCCTGGGGTAATTTGGAGCCCCGATTACGATTTTGATATCGTCGTTTTGATGTTCCCAACATATCCCTCTCTTATGCAAAAATGGCTATTTTTGGTCAATTTAAAAATTCTAAATGCGTGAAACTAACATACTTCTAGCCGGCCGATGAGGACCCAGATTTTTTTGTGTGAAGCCACTGACCCCAGTAGGTTGTCGGAGAAAGCGGAAGTTCGTGCTGCAAGGGGTTCTCCTTCGGCGATCGAAAGAGTCAAAACATACCAAAGGGGGGGGTCTTTCATCTATTTGGGCTAGGATTTTTTCAATTTTTGGATAAAAAGGTCGGTTTTTTTGCATTTCCTGACGTAAAATGAACCCCTGATTACGATTTTGGGGGTCCGACTCCGATATTCCTAGCACCTTGGCGGCAATTTTAAAATAACCGCCAAAAACACGGTTTTTTTGCGTTTCGAAGGGCAAAAAAGGCACTAAACGGTAAAGGGCAGGGACGCAATTGCTCCTGAAGGTAGTCAACAGACCCATCTAAATTTCTGCCAAACCGGAAGTCCGTAGATCAAAGGGTTTTCCTTCGGCGATCGACGAAAGTTTCGGTTTTATCGCAAACACGTACATAAGCTCACGTCGCCGCACTAAAACTCGCAAACGTGGACCAATGTTGGTAATTTTTTGGTTACTGGGGTAATTTGGACCCCCGATTACGATTCCGGAATCGCCGTTTCGATATTCTTAACCGTTCACCTTCTAGTTCATAGCTGATTTTCGGTGTATTTTTATTACGAAAACGTGTGAAACAAATATAGTTTTAAGAGGCCGAGGAGGACGCAATTGCTCCTGCGGCAAGCCAACAGACCACGGCAGATGCTCTCGCAAACCGGAAGTCCGTAGGTCAAAGGGTTTACCTTCGGCGATCGATTGTATCGCTTAGTACGTACGTAAGCTCGTGTTTTATCACAGTAAAATCTACAAATGTGGATGAAAGTTTGTAATTTTTTGTTTCCTGGGGTAATTTGGAGCCCCGATTACGATTTTGATATCGTCGTTTTGATGTTCCCAACATATCCCTCTCTTATGCAAAAATGGCTATTTTTGGTCAATTTAAAAATTCTAAATGCGTGAAACTAACATACTTCTAGCCGGCCGATGAGGACCCAGATTTTTTTGTGTGAAGCCACTGACCCCAGTAGGTTGTCGGAGAAAGCGGAAGTTCGTGCTGCAAGGGGTTCTCCTTCGGCGATCGAAAGAGTCAAAACATACCAAAGGGGGGGGTCTTTCATCTATTTGGGCTAGGATTTTTTCAATTTTTGGATAAAAAGGTCGGTTTTTTTGCATTTCCTGACGTAAAATGAACCCCTGATTACGATTTTGGGGGTCCGACTCCGATATTCCTAGCACCTTGGCGGCAATTTTAAAATAACCGCCAAAAACACGGTTTTTTTGCGTTTCGAAGGGCAAAAAAGGCACTAAACGGTAAAGGGCAGGGACGCAATTGCTCCTGAAGGTAGTCAACAGACCCATCTAAATTTCTGCCAAACCGGAAGTCCGTAGATCAAAGGGTTTTCCTTCGGCGATCGACGAAAGTTTCGGTTTTATCGCAAACACGTACATAAGCTCACGTCGCCGCACTAAAACTCGCAAACGTGGACCAATGTTGGTAATTTTTTGGTTACTGGGGTAATTTGGACCCCCGATTACGATTCCGGAATCGCCGTTTCGATATTCTTAACCGTTCACCTTCTAGTTCATAGCTGATTTTCGGTGTATTTTTATTACGAAAACGTGTGAAACAAATATAGTTTTAAGAGGCCGAGGAGGACGCAATTGCTCCTGCGGCAAGCCAACAGACCACGGCAGATGCTCTCGCAAACCGGAAGTCCGTAGGTCAAAGGGTTTACCTTCGGCGATCGATTGTATCGCTTAGTACGTACGTAAGCTCGTGTTTTATCACAGTAAAATCTACAAATGTGGATGAAAGTTTGTAATTTTTTGTTTCCTGGGGTAATTTGGAGCCCCGATTACGATTTTGATATCGTCGTTTTGATGTTCCCAACATATCCCTCTCTTATGCAAAAATGGCTATTTTTGGTCAATTTAAAAATTCTAAATGCGTGAAACTAACATACTTCTAGCCGGCCGATGAGGACCCAGATTTTTTTGTGTGAAGCCACTGACCCCAGTAGGTTGTCGGAGAAAGCGGAAGTTCGTGCTGCAAGGGGTTCTCCTTCGGCGATCGAAAGAGTCAAAACATACCAAAGGGGGGGGTCTTTCATCTATTTGGGCTAGGATTTTTTCAATTTTTGGATAAAAAGGTCGGTTTTTTTGCATTTCCTGACGTAAAATGAACCCCTGATTACGATTTTGGGGGTCCGACTCCGATATTCCTAGCACCTTGGCGGCAATTTTAAAATAACCGCCAAAAACACGGTTTTTTTGCGTTTCGAAGGGCAAAAAAGGCACTAAACGGTAAAGGGCAGGGACGCAATTGCTCCTGAAGGTAGTCAACAGACCCATCTAAATTTCTGCCAAACCGGAAGTCCGTAGATCAAAGGGTTTTCCTTCGGCGATCGACGAAAGTTTCGGTTTTATCGCAAACACGTACATAAGCTCACGTCGCCGCACTAAAACTCGCAAACGTGGACCAATGTTGGTAATTTTTTGGTTACTGGGGTAATTTGGACCCCCGATTACGATTCCGGAATCGCCGTTTCGATATTCTTAACCGTTCACCTTCTAGTTCATAGCTGATTTTCGGTGTATTTTTATTACGAAAACGTGTGAAACAAATATAGTTTTAAGAGGCCGAGGAGGACGCAATTGCTCCTGCGGCAAGCCAACAGACCACGGCAGATGCTCTCGCAAACCGGAAGTCCGTAGGTCAAAGGGTTTACCTTCGGCGATCGATTGTATCGCTTAGTACGTACGTAAGCTCGTGTTTTATCACAGTAAAATCTACAAATGTGGATGAAAGTTTGTAATTTTTTGTTTCCTGGGGTAATTTGGAGCCCCGATTACGATTTTGATATCGTCGTTTTGATGTTCCCAACATATCCCTCTCTTATGCAAAAATGGCTATTTTTGGTCAATTTAAAAATTCTAAATGCGTGAAACTAACATACTTCTAGCCGGCCGATGAGGACCCAGATTTTTTTGTGTGAAGCCACTGACCCCAGTAGGTTGTCGGAGAAAGCGGAAGTTCGTGCTGCAAGGGGTTCTCCTTCGGCGATCGAAAGAGTCAAAACATACCAAAGGGGGGGGTCTTTCATCTATTTGGGCTAGGATTTTTTCAATTTTTGGATAAAAAGGTCGGTTTTTTTGCATTTCCTGACGTAAAATGAACCCCTGATTACGATTTTGGGGGTCCGACTCCGATATTCCTAGCACCTTGGCGGCAATTTTAAAATAACCGCCAAAAACACGGTTTTTTTGCGTTTCGAAGGGCAAAAAAGGCACTAAACGGTAAAGGGCAGGGACGCAATTGCTCCTGAAGGTAGTCAACAGACCCATCTAAATTTCTGCCAAACCGGAAGTCCGTAGATCAAAGGGTTTTCCTTCGGCGATCGACGAAAGTTTCGGTTTTATCGCAAACACGTACATAAGCTCACGTCGCCGCACTAAAACTCGCAAACGTGGACCAATGTTGGTAATTTTTTGGTTACTGGGGTAATTTGGACCCCCGATTACGATTCCGGAATCGCCGTTTCGATATTCTTAACCGTTCACCTTCTAGTTCATAGCTGATTTTCGGTGTATTTTTATTACGAAAACGTGTGAAACAAATATAGTTTTAAGAGGCCGAGGAGGACGCAATTGCTCCTGCGGCAAGCCAACAGACCACGGCAGATGCTCTCGCAAACCGGAAGTCCGTAGGTCAAAGGGTTTACCTTCGGCGATCGATTGTATCGCTTAGTACGTACGTAAGCTCGTGTTTTATCACAGTAAAATCTACAAATGTGGATGAAAGTTTGTAATTTTTTGTTTCCTGGGGTAATTTGGAGCCCCGATTACGATTTTGATATCGTCGTTTTGATGTTCCCAACATATCCCTCTCTTATGCAAAAATGGCTATTTTTGGTCAATTTAAAAATTCTAAATGCGTGAAACTAACATACTTCTAGCCGGCCGATGAGGACCCAGATTTTTTTGTGTGAAGCCACTGACCCCAGTAGGTTGTCGGAGAAAGCGGAAGTTCGTGCTGCAAGGGGTTCTCCTTCGGCGATCGAAAGAGTCAAAACATACCAAAGGGGGGGGTCTTTCATCTATTTGGGCTAGGATTTTTTCAATTTTTGGATAAAAAGGTCGGTTTTTTTGCATTTCCTGACGTAAAATGAACCCCTGATTACGATTTTGGGGGTCCGACTCCGATATTCCTAGCACCTTGGCGGCAATTTTAAAATAACCGCCAAAAACACGGTTTTTTTGCGTTTCGAAGGGCAAAAAAGGCACTAAACGGTAAAGGGCAGGGACGCAATTGCTCCTGAAGGTAGTCAACAGACCCATCTAAATTTCTGCCAAACCGGAAGTCCGTAGATCAAAGGGTTTTCCTTCGGCGATCGACGAAAGTTTCGGTTTTATCGCAAACACGTACATAAGCTCACGTCGCCGCACTAAAACTCGCAAACGTGGACCAATGTTGGTAATTTTTTGGTTACTGGGGTAATTTGGACCCCCGATTACGATTCCGGAATCGCCGTTTCGATATTCTTAACCGTTCACCTTCTAGTTCATAGCTGATTTTCGGTGTATTTTTATTACGAAAACGTGTGAAACAAATATAGTTTTAAGAGGCCGAGGAGGACGCAATTGCTCCTGCGGCAAGCCAACAGACCACGGCAGATGCTCTCGCAAACCGGAAGTCCGTAGGTCAAAGGGTTTACCTTCGGCGATCGATTGTATCGCTTAGTACGTACGTAAGCTCGTGTTTTATCACAGTAAAATCTACAAATGTGGATGAAAGTTTGTAATTTTTTGTTTCCTGGGGTAATTTGGAGCCCCGATTACGATTTTGATATCGTCGTTTTGATGTTCCCAACATATCCCTCTCTTATGCAAAAATGGCTATTTTTGGTCAATTTAAAAATTCTAAATGCGTGAAACTAACATACTTCTAGCCGGCCGATGAGGACCCAGATTTTTTTGTGTGAAGCCACTGACCCCAGTAGGTTGTCGGAGAAAGCGGAAGTTCGTGCTGCAAGGGGTTCTCCTTCGGCGATCGAAAGAGTCAAAACATACCAAAGGGGGGGGTCTTTCATCTATTTGGGCTAGGATTTTTTCAATTTTTGGATAAAAAGGTCGGTTTTTTTGCATTTCCTGACGTAAAATGAACCCCTGATTACGATTTTGGGGGTCCGACTCCGATATTCCTAGCACCTTGGCGGCAATTTTAAAATAACCGCCAAAAACACGGTTTTTTTGCGTTTCGAAGGGCAAAAAAGGCACTAAACGGTAAAGGGCAGGGACGCAATTGCTCCTGAAGGTAGTCAACAGACCCATCTAAATTTCTGCCAAACCGGAAGTCCGTAGATCAAAGGGTTTTCCTTCGGCGATCGACGAAAGTTTCGGTTTTATCGCAAACACGTACATAAGCTCACGTCGCCGCACTAAAACTCGCAAACGTGGACCAATGTTGGTAATTTTTTGGTTACTGGGGTAATTTGGACCCCCGATTACGATTCCGGAATCGCCGTTTCGATATTCTTAACCGTTCACCTTCTAGTTCATAGCTGATTTTCGGTGTATTTTTATTACGAAAACGTGTGAAACAAATATAGTTTTAAGAGGCCGAGGAGGACGCAATTGCTCCTGCGGCAAGCCAACAGACCACGGCAGATGCTCTCGCAAACCGGAAGTCCGTAGGTCAAAGGGTTTACCTTCGGCGATCGATTGTATCGCTTAGTACGTACGTAAGCTCGTGTTTTATCACAGTAAAATCTACAAATGTGGATGAAAGTTTGTAATTTTTTGTTTCCTGGGGTAATTTGGAGCCCCGATTACGATTTTGATATCGTCGTTTTGATGTTCCCAACATATCCCTCTCTTATGCAAAAATGGCTATTTTTGGTCAATTTAAAAATTCTAAATGCGTGAAACTAACATACTTCTAGCCGGCCGATGAGGACCCAGATTTTTTTGTGTGAAGCCACTGACCCCAGTAGGTTGTCGGAGAAAGCGGAAGTTCGTGCTGCAAGGGGTTCTCCTTCGGCGATCGAAAGAGTCAAAACATACCAAAGGGGGGGGTCTTTCATCTATTTGGGCTAGGATTTTTTCAATTTTTGGATAAAAAGGTCGGTTTTTTTGCATTTCCTGACGTAAAATGAACCCCTGATTACGATTTTGGGGGTCCGACTCCGATATTCCTAGCACCTTGGCGGCAATTTTAAAATAACCGCCAAAAACACGGTTTTTTTGCGTTTCGAAGGGCAAAAAAGGCACTAAACGGTAAAGGGCAGGGACGCAATTGCTCCTGAAGGTAGTCAACAGACCCATCTAAATTTCTGCCAAACCGGAAGTCCGTAGATCAAAGGGTTTTCCTTCGGCGATCGACGAAAGTTTCGGTTTTATCGCAAACACGTACATAAGCTCACGTCGCCGCACTAAAACTCGCAAACGTGGACCAATGTTGGTAATTTTTTGGTTACTGGGGTAATTTGGACCCCCGATTACGATTCCGGAATCGCCGTTTCGATATTCTTAACCGTTCACCTTCTAGTTCATAGCTGATTTTCGGTGTATTTTTATTACGAAAACGTGTGAAACAAATATAGTTTTAAGAGGCCGAGGAGGACGCAATTGCTCCTGCGGCAAGCCAACAGACCACGGCAGATGCTCTCGCAAACCGGAAGTCCGTAGGTCAAAGGGTTTACCTTCGGCGATCGATTGTATCGCTTAGTACGTACGTAAGCTCGTGTTTTATCACAGTAAAATCTACAAATGTGGATGAAAGTTTGTAATTTTTTGTTTCCTGGGGTAATTTGGAGCCCCGATTACGATTTTGATATCGTCGTTTTGATGTTCCCAACATATCCCTCTCTTATGCAAAAATGGCTATTTTTGGTCAATTTAAAAATTCTAAATGCGTGAAACTAACATACTTCTAGCCGGCCGATGAGGACCCAGATTTTTTTGTGTGAAGCCACTGACCCCAGTAGGTTGTCGGAGAAAGCGGAAGTTCGTGCTGCAAGGGGTTCTCCTTCGGCGATCGAAAGAGTCAAAACATACCAAAGGGGGGGGTCTTTCATCTATTTGGGCTAGGATTTTTTCAATTTTTGGATAAAAAGGTCGGTTTTTTTGCATTTCCTGACGTAAAATGAACCCCTGATTACGATTTTGGGGGTCCGACTCCGATATTCCTAGCACCTTGGCGGCAATTTTAAAATAACCGCCAAAAACACGGTTTTTTTGCGTTTCGAAGGGCAAAAAAGGCACTAAACGGTAAAGGGCAGGGACGCAATTGCTCCTGAAGGTAGTCAACAGACCCATCTAAATTTCTGCCAAACCGGAAGTCCGTAGATCAAAGGGTTTTCCTTCGGCGATCGACGAAAGTTTCGGTTTTATCGCAAACACGTACATAAGCTCACGTCGCCGCACTAAAACTCGCAAACGTGGACCAATGTTGGTAATTTTTTGGTTACTGGGGTAATTTGGACCCCCGATTACGATTCCGGAATCGCCGTTTCGATATTCTTAACCGTTCACCTTCTAGTTCATAGCTGATTTTCGGTGTATTTTTATTACGAAAACGTGTGAAACAAATATAGTTTTAAGAGGCCGAGGAGGACGCAATTGCTCCTGCGGCAAGCCAACAGACCACGGCAGATGCTCTCGCAAACCGGAAGTCCGTAGGTCAAAGGGTTTACCTTCGGCGATCGATTGTATCGCTTAGTACGTACGTAAGCTCGTGTTTTATCACAGTAAAATCTACAAATGTGGATGAAAGTTTGTAATTTTTTGTTTCCTGGGGTAATTTGGAGCCCCGATTACGATTTTGATATCGTCGTTTTGATGTTCCCAACATATCCCTCTCTTATGCAAAAATGGCTATTTTTGGTCAATTTAAAAATTCTAAATGCGTGAAACTAACATACTTCTAGCCGGCCGATGAGGACCCAGATTTTTTTGTGTGAAGCCACTGACCCCAGTAGGTTGTCGGAGAAAGCGGAAGTTCGTGCTGCAAGGGGTTCTCCTTCGGCGATCGAAAGAGTCAAAACATACCAAAGGGGGGGGTCTTTCATCTATTTGGGCTAGGATTTTTTCAATTTTTGGATAAAAAGGTCGGTTTTTTTGCATTTCCTGACGTAAAATGAACCCCTGATTACGATTTTGGGGGTCCGACTCCGATATTCCTAGCACCTTGGCGGCAATTTTAAAATAACCGCCAAAAACACGGTTTTTTTGCGTTTCGAAGGGCAAAAAAGGCACTAAACGGTAAAGGGCAGGGACGCAATTGCTCCTGAAGGTAGTCAACAGACCCATCTAAATTTCTGCCAAACCGGAAGTCCGTAGATCAAAGGGTTTTCCTTCGGCGATCGACGAAAGTTTCGGTTTTATCGCAAACACGTACATAAGCTCACGTCGCCGCACTAAAACTCGCAAACGTGGACCAATGTTGGTAATTTTTTGGTTACTGGGGTAATTTGGACCCCCGATTACGATTCCGGAATCGCCGTTTCGATATTCTTAACCGTTCACCTTCTAGTTCATAGCTGATTTTCGGTGTATTTTTATTACGAAAACGTGTGAAACAAATATAGTTTTAAGAGGCCGAGGAGGACGCAATTGCTCCTGCGGCAAGCCAACAGACCACGGCAGATGCTCTCGCAAACCGGAAGTCCGTAGGTCAAAGGGTTTACCTTCGGCGATCGATTGTATCGCTTAGTACGTACGTAAGCTCGTGTTTTATCACAGTAAAATCTACAAATGTGGATGAAAGTTTGTAATTTTTTGTTTCCTGGGGTAATTTGGAGCCCCGATTACGATTTTGATATCGTCGTTTTGATGTTCCCAACATATCCCTCTCTTATGCAAAAATGGCTATTTTTGGTCAATTTAAAAATTCTAAATGCGTGAAACTAACATACTTCTAGCCGGCCGATGAGGACCCAGATTTTTTTGTGTGAAGCCACTGACCCCAGTAGGTTGTCGGAGAAAGCGGAAGTTCGTGCTGCAAGGGGTTCTCCTTCGGCGATCGAAAGAGTCAAAACATACCAAAGGGGGGTACGTAAGCTCGTGTTTTATCACAGTAAAATCTACAAATGTGGATGAAAGTTTGTAATTTTTTGTTTCCTGGGGTAATTTGGAGCCCCGATTACGATTTTGATATCGTCGTTTTGATGTTCCCAACATATCCCTCTCTTATGCAAAAATGGCTATTTTTGGTCAATTTAAAAATTCTAAATGCGTGAAACTAACATACTTCTAGCCGGCCGATGAGGACCCAGATTTTTTTGTGTGAAGCCACTGACCCCAGTAGGTTGTCGGAGAAAGCGGAAGTTCGTGCTGCAAGGGGTTCTCCTTCGGCGATCGAAAGAGTCAAAACATACCAAAGGGGGGGGTCTTTCATCTATTTGGGCTAGGATTTTTTCAATTTTTGGATAAAAAGGTCGGTTTTTTTGCATTTCCTGACGTAAAATGAACCCCTGATTACGATTTTGGGGGTCCGACTCCGATATTCCTAGCACCTTGGCGGCAATTTTAAAATAACCGCCAAAAACACGGTTTTTTTGCGTTTCGAAGGGCAAAAAAGGCACTAAACGGTAAAGGGCAGGGACGCAATTGCTCCTGAAGGTAGTCAACAGACCCATCTAAATTTCTGCCAAACCGGAAGTCCGTAGATCAAAGGGTTTTCCTTCGGCGATCGACGAAAGTTTCGGTTTTATCGCAAACACGTACATAAGCTCACGTCGCCGCACTAAAACTCGCAAACGTGGACCAATGTTGGTAATTTTTTGGTTACTGGGGTAATTTGGACCCCCGATTACGATTCCGGAATCGCCGTTTCGATATTCTTAACCGTTCACCTTCTAGTTCATAGCTGATTTTCGGTGTATTTTTATTACGAAAACGTGTGAAACAAATATAGTTTTAAGAGGCCGAGGAGGACGCAATTGCTCCTGCGGCAAGCCAACAGACCACGGCAGATGCTCTCGCAAACCGGAAGTCCGTAGGTCAAAGGGTTTACCTTCGGCGATCGATTGTATCGCTTAGTACGTACGTAAGCTCGTGTTTTATCACAGTAAAATCTACAAATGTGGATGAAAGTTTGTAATTTTTTGTTTCCTGGGGTAATTTGGAGCCCCGATTACGATTTTGATATCGTCGTTTTGATGTTCCCAACATATCCCTCTCTTATGCAAAAATGGCTATTTTTGGTCAATTTAAAAATTCTAAATGCGTGAAACTAACATACTTCTAGCCGGCCGATGAGGACCCAGATTTTTTTGTGTGAAGCCACTGACCCCAGTAGGTTGTCGGAGAAAGCGGAAGTTCGTGCTGCAAGGGGTTCTCCTTCGGCGATCGAAAGAGTCAAAACATACCAAAGGGGGGGGTCTTTCATCTATTTGGGCTAGGATTTTTTCAATTTTTGGATAAAAAGGTCGGTTTTTTTGCATTTCCTGACGTAAAATGAACCCCTGATTACGATTTTGGGGGTCCGACTCCGATATTCCTAGCACCTTGGCGGCAATTTTAAAATAACCGCCAAAAACACGGTTTTTTTGCGTTTCGAAGGGCAAAAAAGGCACTAAACGGTAAAGGGCAGGGACGCAATTGCTCCTGAAGGTAGTCAACAGACCCATCTAAATTTCTGCCAAACCGGAAGTCCGTAGATCAAAGGGTTTTCCTTCGGCGATCGACGAAAGTTTCGGTTTTATCGCAAACACGTACATAAGCTCACGTCGCCGCACTAAAACTCGCAAACGTGGACCAATGTTGGTAATTTTTTGGTTACTGGGGTAATTTGGACCCCCGATTACGATTCCGGAATCGCCGTTTCGATATTCTTAACCGTTCACCTTCTAGTTCATAGCTGATTTTCGGTGTATTTTTATTACGAAAACGTGTGAAACAAATATAGTTTTAAGAGGCCGAGGAGGACGCAATTGCTCCTGCGGCAAGCCAACAGACCACGGCAGATGCTCTCGCAAACCGGAAGTCCGTAGGTCAAAGGGTTTACCTTCGGCGATCGATTGTATCGCTTAGTACGTACGTAAGCTCGTGTTTTATCACAGTAAAATCTACAAATGTGGATGAAAGTTTGTAATTTTTTGTTTCCTGGGGTAATTTGGAGCCCCGATTACGATTTTGATATCGTCGTTTTGATGTTCCCAACATATCCCTCTCTTATGCAAAAATGGCTATTTTTGGTCAATTTAAAAATTCTAAATGCGTGAAACTAACATACTTCTAGCCGGCCGATGAGGACCCAGATTTTTTTGTGTGAAGCCACTGACCCCAGTAGGTTGTCGGAGAAAGCGGAAGTTCGTGCTGCAAGGGGTTCTCCTTCGGCGATCGAAAGAGTCAAAACATACCAAAGGGGGGGGTCTTTCATCTATTTGGGCTAGGATTTTTTCAATTTTTGGATAAAAAGGTCGGTTTTTTTGCATTTCCTGACGTAAAATGAACCCCTGATTACGATTTTGGGGGTCCGACTCCGATATTCCTAGCACCTTGGCGGCAATTTTAAAATAACCGCCAAAAACACGGTTTTTTTGCGTTTCGAAGGGCAAAAAAGGCACTAAACGGTAAAGGGCAGGGACGCAATTGCTCCTGAAGGTAGTCAACAGACCCATCTAAATTTCTGCCAAACCGGAAGTCCGTAGATCAAAGGGTTTTCCTTCGGCGATCGACGAAAGTTTCGGTTTTATCGCAAACACGTACATAAGCTCACGTCGCCGCACTAAAACTCGCAAACGTGGACCAATGTTGGTAATTTTTTGGTTACTGGGGTAATTTGGACCCCCGATTACGATTCCGGAATCGCCGTTTCGATATTCTTAACCGTTCACCTTCTAGTTCATAGCTGATTTTCGGTGTATTTTTATTACGAAAACGTGTGAAACAAATATAGTTTTAAGAGGCCGAGGAGGACGCAATTGCTCCTGCGGCAAGCCAACAGACCACGGCAGATGCTCTCGCAAACCGGAAGTCCGTAGGTCAAAGGGTTTACCTTCGGCGATCGATTGTATCGCTTAGTACGTACGTAAGCTCGTGTTTTATCACAGTAAAATCTACAAATGTGGATGAAAGTTTGTAATTTTTTGTTTCCTGGGGTAATTTGGAGCCCCGATTACGATTTTGATATCGTCGTTTTGATGTTCCCAACATATCCCTCTCTTATGCAAAAATGGCTATTTTTGGTCAATTTAAAAATTCTAAATGCGTGAAACTAACATACTTCTAGCCGGCCGATGAGGACCCAGATTTTTTTGTGTGAAGCCACTGACCCCAGTAGGTTGTCGGAGAAAGCGGAAGTTCGTGCTGCAAGGGGTTCTCCTTCGGCGATCGAAAGAGTCAAAACATACCAAAGGGGGGGGTCTTTCATCTATTTGGGCTAGGATTTTTTCAATTTTTGGATAAAAAGGTCGGTTTTTTTGCATTTCCTGACGTAAAATGAACCCCTGATTACGATTTTGGGGGTCCGACTCCGATATTCCTAGCACCTTGGCGGCAATTTTAAAATAACCGCCAAAAACACGGTTTTTTTGCGTTTCGAAGGGCAAAAAAGGCACTAAACGGTAAAGGGCAGGGACGCAATTGCTCCTGAAGGTAGTCAACAGACCCATCTAAATTTCTGCCAAACCGGAAGTCCGTAGATCAAAGGGTTTTCCTTCGGCGATCGACGAAAGTTTCGGTTTTATCGCAAACACGTACATAAGCTCACGTCGCCGCACTAAAACTCGCAAACGTGGACCAATGTTGGTAATTTTTTGGTTACTGGGGTAATTTGGACCCCCGATTACGATTCCGGAATCGCCGTTTCGATATTCTTAACCGTTCACCTTCTAGTTCATAGCTGATTTTCGGTGTATTTTTATTACGAAAACGTGTGAAACAAATATAGTTTTAAGAGGCCGAGGAGGACGCAATTGCTCCTGCGGCAAGCCAACAGACCACGGCAGATGCTCTCGCAAACCGGAAGTCCGTAGGTCAAAGGGTTTACCTTCGGCGATCGATTGTATCGCTTAGTACGTACGTAAGCTCGTGTTTTATCACAGTAAAATCTACAAATGTGGATGAAAGTTTGTAATTTTTTGTTTCCTGGGGTAATTTGGAGCCCCGATTACGATTTTGATATCGTCGTTTTGATGTTCCCAACATATCCCTCTCTTATGCAAAAATGGCTATTTTTGGTCAATTTAAAAATTCTAAATGCGTGAAACTAACATACTTCTAGCCGGCCGATGAGGACCCAGATTTTTTTGTGTGAAGCCACTGACCCCAGTAGGTTGTCGGAGAAAGCGGAAGTTCGTGCTGCAAGGGGTTCTCCTTCGGCGATCGAAAGAGTCAAAACATACCAAAGGGGGGGGTCTTTCATCTATTTGGGCTAGGATTTTTTCAATTTTAAAAAGGTCGGTTTTTTTGCATTTCCTGACGTAAAATGAACCCCTGATTACGATTTTGGGGGTCCGACTCCGATATTCCTAGCACCTTGGCGGCAATTTTAAAATAACCGCCAAAAACACGGTTTTTTTGCGTTTCGAAGGGCAAAAAAGGCACTAAACGGTAAAGGGCAGGGACGCAATTGCTCCTGAAGGTAGTCAACAGACCCATCTAAATTTCTGCCAAACCGGAAGTCCGTAGATCAAAGGGTTTTCCTTCGGCGATCGACGAAAGTTTCGGTTTTATCGCAAACACGTACATAAGCTCACGTCGCCGCACTAAAACTCGCAAACGTGGACCAATGTTGGTAATTTTTTGGTTACTGGGGTAATTTGGACCCCCGATTACGATTCCGGAATCGCCGTTTCGATATTCTTAACCGTTCACCTTCTAGTTCATAGCTGATTTTCGGTGTATTTTTATTACGAAAACGTGTGAAACAAATATAGTTTTAAGAGGCCGAGGAGGACGCAATTGCTCCTGCGGCAAGCCAACAGACCACGGCAGATGCTCTCGCAAACCGGAAGTCCGTAGGTCAAAGGGTTTACCTTCGGCGATCGATTGTATCGCTTAGTACGTACGTAAGCTCGTGTTTTATCACAGTAAAATCTACAAATGTGGATGAAAGTTTGTAATTTTTTGTTTCCTGGGGTAATTTGGAGCCCCGATTACGATTTTGATATCGTCGTTTTGATGTTCCCAACATATCCCTCTCTTATGCAAAAATGGCCATTTTTGGTCAATTTAAAAATTCTAAATGCGTGAAACTAACATACTTCTAGCCGGCCGATGAGGACCCAGATTTTTTTGTGTGAAGCCACTGACCCCAGTAGGTTGTCGGAGAAAGCGGAAGTTCGTGCTGCAAGGGGTTCTCCTTCGGCGATCGAAAGAGTCAAAACATACCAAAGGGGGGGGTCTTTCATCTATTTGGGCTAGGATTTTTTCAATTTTTGGATAAAAAGGTCGGTTTTTTTGCATTTCCTGACGTAAAATGAACCCCTGATTACGATTTTGGGGGTCCGACTCCGATATTCCTAGCACCTTGGCGGCAATTTTAAAATAACCGCCAAAAACACGGTTTTTTTGCGTTTCGAAGGGCAAAAAAGGCACTAAACGGTAAAGGGCAGGGACGCAATTGCTCCTGAAGGTAGTCAACAGACCCATCTAAATTTCTGCCAAACCGGAAGTCCGTAGATCAAAGGGTTTTCCTTCGGCGATCGACGAAAGTTTCGGTTTTATCGCAAACACGTACATAAGCTCACGTCGCCGCACTAAAACTCGCAAACGTGGACCAATGTTGGTAATTTTTTGGTTACTGGGGTAATTTGGACCCCCGATTACGATTCCGGAATCGCCGTTTCGATATTCTTAACCGTTCACCTTCTAGTTCATAGCTGATTTTCGGTGTATTTTTATTACGAAAACGTGTGAAACAAATATAGTTTTAAGAGGCCGAGGAGGACGCAATTGCTCCTGCGGCAAGCCAACAGACCACGGCAGATGCTCTCGCAAACCGGAAGTCCGTAGGTCAAAGGGTTTACCTTCGGCGATCGATTGTATCGCTTAGTACGTACGTAAGCTCGTGTTTTATCACAGTAAAATCTACAAATGTGGATGAAAGTTTGTAATTTTTTGTTTCCTGGGGTAATTTGGAGCCCCGATTACGATTTTGATATCGTCGTTTTGATGTTCCCAACATATCCCTCTCTTATGCAAAAATGGCCATTTTTGGTCAATTTAAAAATTCTAAATGCGTGAAACTAACATACTTCTAGCCGGCCGATGAGGACCCAGATTTTTTTGTGTGAAGCCACTGACCCCAGTAGGTTGTCGGAGAAAGCGGAAGTTCGTGCTGCAAGGGGTTCTCCTTCGGCGATCGAAAGAGTCAAAACATACCAAAGGGGGGGGTCTTTCATCTATTTGGGCTAGGATTTTTTCAATTTTTGGATAAAAAGGTCGGTTTTTTTGCATTTCCTGACGTAAAATGAACCCCTGATTACGATTTTGGGGGTCCGACTCCGATATTCCTAGCACCTTGGCGGCAATTTTAAAATAACCGCCAAAAACACGGTTTTTTTGCGTTTCGAAGGGCAAAAAAGGCACTAAACGGTAAAGGGCAGGGACGCAATTGCTCCTGAAGGTAGTCAACAGACCCATCTAAATTTCTGCCAAACCGGAAGTCCGTAGATCAAAGGGTTTTCCTTCGGCGATCGACGAAAGTTTCGGTTTTATCGCAAACACGTACATAAGCTCACGTCGCCGCACTAAAACTCGCAAACGTGGACCAATGTTGGTAATTTTTTGGTTACTGGGGTAATTTGGACCCCCGATTACGATTCCGGAATCGCCGTTTCGATATTCTTAACCGTTCACCTTCTAGTTCATAGCTGATTTTCGGTGTATTTTTATTACGAAAACGTGTGAAACAAATATAGTTTTAAGAGGCCGAGGAGGACGCAATTGCTCCTGCGGCAAGCCAACAGACCACGGCAGATGCTCTCGCAAACCGGAAGTCCGTAGGTCAAAGGGTTTACCTTCGGCGATCGATTGTATCGCTTAGTACGTACGTAAGCTCGTGTTTTATCACAGTAAAATCTACAAATGTGGATGAAAGTTTGTAATTTTTTGTTTCCTGGGGTAATTTGGAGCCCCGATTACGATTTTGATATCGTCGTTTTGATGTTCCCAACATATCCCTCTCTTATGCAAAAATGGCTATTTTTGGTCAATTTAAAAATTCTAAATGCGTGAAACTAACATACTTCTAGCCGGCCGATGAGGACCCAGATTTTTTTGTGTGAAGCCACTGACCCCAGTAGGTTGTCGGAGAAAGCGGAAGTTCGTGCTGCAAGGGGTTCTCCTTCGGCGATCGAAAGAGTCAAAACATACCAAAGGGGGGGGTCTTTCATCTATTTGGGCTAGGATTTTTTCAATTTTTGGATAAAAAGGTCGGTTTTTTTGCATTTCCTGACGTAAAATGAACCCCTGATTACGATTTTGGGGGTCCGACTCCGATATTCCTAGCACCTTGGCGGCAATTTTAAAATAACCGCCAAAAACACGGTTTTTTTGCGTTTCGAAGGGCAAAAAAGGCACTAAACGGTAAAGGGCAGGGACGCAATTGCTCCTGAAGGTAGTCAACAGACCCATCTAAATTTCTGCCAAACCGGAAGTCCGTAGATCAAAGGGTTTTCCTTCGGCGATCGACGAAAGTTTCGGTTTTATCGCAAACACGTACATAAGCTCACGTCGCCGCACTAAAACTCGCAAACGTGGACCAATGTTGGTAATTTTTTGGTTACTGGGGTAATTTGGACCCCCGATTACGATTCCGGAATCGCCGTTTCGATATTCTTAACCGTTCACCTTCTAGTTCATAGCTGATTTTCGGTGTATTTTTATTACGAAAACGTGTGAAACAAATATAGTTTTAAGAGGCCGAGGAGGACGCAATTGCTCCTGCGGCAAGCCAACAGACCACGGCAGATGCTCTCGCAAACCGGAAGTCCGTAGGTCAAAGGGTTTACCTTCGGCGATCGATTGTATCGCTTAGTACGTACGTAAGCTCGTGTTTTATCACAGTAAAATCTACAAATGTGGATGAAAGTTTGTAATTTTTTGTTTCCTGGGGTAATTTGGAGCCCCGATTACGATTTTGATATCGTCGTTTTGATGTTCCCAACATATCCCTCTCTTATGCAAAAATGGCTATTTTTGGTCAATTTAAAAATTCTAAATGCGTGAAACTAACATACTTCTAGCCGGCCGATGAGGACCCAGATTTTTTTGTGTGAAGCCACTGACCCCAGTAGGTTGTCGGAGAAAGCGGAAGTTCGTGCTGCAAGGGGTTCTCCTTCGGCGATCGAAAGAGTCAAAACATACCAAAGGGGGGGGTCTTTCATCTATTTGGGCTAGGATTTTTTCAATTTTTGGATAAAAAGGTCGGTTTTTTTGCATTTCCTGACGTAAAATGAACCCCTGATTACGATTTTGGGGGTCCGACTCCGATATTCCTAGCACCTTGGCGGCAATTTTAAAATAACCGCCAAAAACACGGTTTTTTTGCGTTTCGAAGGGCAAAAAAGGCACTAAACGGTAAAGGGCAGGGACGCAATTGCTCCTGAAGGTAGTCAACAGACCCATCTAAATTTCTGCCAAACCGGAAGTCCGTAGATCAAAGGGTTTTCCTTCGGCGATCGACGAAAGTTTCGGTTTTATCGCAAACACGTACATAAGCTCACGTCGCCGCACTAAAACTCGCAAACGTGGACCAATGTTGGTAATTTTTTGGTTACTGGGGTAATTTGGACCCCCGATTACGATTCCGGAATCGCCGTTTCGATATTCTTAACCGTTCACCTTCTAGTTCATAGCTGATTTTCGGTGTATTTTTATTACGAAAACGTGTGAAACAAATATAGTTTTAAGAGGCCGAGGAGGACGCAATTGCTCCTGCGGCAAGCCAACAGACCACGGCAGATGCTCTCGCAAACCGGAAGTCCGTAGGTCAAAGGGTTTACCTTCGGCGATCGATTGTATCGCTTAGTACGTACGTAAGCTCGTGTTTTATCACAGTAAAATCTACAAATGTGGATGAAAGTTTGTAATTTTTTGTTTCCTGGGGTAATTTGGAGCCCCGATTACGATTTTGATATCGTCGTTTTGATGTTCCCAACATATCCCTCTCTTATGCAAAAATGGCTATTTTTGGTCAATTTAAAAATTCTAAATGCGTGAAACTAACATACTTCTAGCCGGCCGATGAGGACCCAGATTTTTTTGTGTGAAGCCACTGACCCCAGTAGGTTGTCGGAGAAAGCGGAAGTTCGTGCTGCAAGTTGTTCTCCTTCGGCGATCGAAAGAGTCAAAACATACCAAAGGGGGGGGTCTTTCATCTATTTGGGCTAGGATTTTTTCAATTTTTGGATAAAAAGGTCGGTTTTTTTGCATTTCCTGACGTAAAATGAACCCCTGATTACGATTTTGGGGGTCCGACTCCGATATTCCTAGCACCTTGGCGGCAATTTTAAAATAACCGCCAAAAACACGGTTTTTTTGCGTTTCGAAGGGCAAAAAAGGCACTAAACGGTAAAGGGCAGGGACGCAATTGCTCCTGAAGGTAGTCAACAGACCCATCTAAATTTCTGCCAAACCGGAAGTCCGTAGATCAAAGGGTTTTCCTTCGGCGATCGACGAAAGTTTCGGTTTTATCGCAAACACGTACATAAGCTCACGTCGCCGCACTAAAACTCGCAAACGTGGACCAATGTTGGTAATTTTTTGGTTACTGGGGTAATTTGGACCCCCGATTACGATTCCGGAATCGCCGTTTCGATATTCTTAACCGTTCACCTTCTAGTTCATAGCTGATTTTCGGTGTATTTTTATTACGAAAACGTGTGAAACAAATATAGTTTTAAGAGGCCGAGGAGGACGCAATTGCTCCTGCGGCAAGCCAACAGACCACGGCAGATGCTCTCGCAAACCGGAAGTCCGTAGGTCAAAGGGTTTACCTTCGGCGATCGATTGTATCGCTTAGTACGTACGTAAGCTCGTGTTTTATCACAGTAAAATCTACAAATGTGGATGAAAGTTTGTAATTTTTTGTTTCCTGGGGTAATTTGGAGCCCCGATTACGATTTTGATATCGTCGTTTTGATGTTCCCAACATATCCCTCTCTTATGCAAAAATGGCTATTTTTGGTCAATTTAAAAATTCTAAATGCGTGAAACTAACATACTTCTAGCCGGCCGATGAGGACCCAGATTTTTTTGTGTGAAGCCACTGACCCCAGTAGGTTGTCGGAGAAAGCGGAAGTTCGTGCTGCAAGGGGTTCTCCTTCGGCGATCGAAAGAGTCAAAACATACCAAAGGGGGGGGTCTTTCATCTATTTGGGCTAGGATTTTTTCAATTTTTGGATAAAAAGGTCGGTTTTTTTGCATTTCCTGACGTAAAATGAACCCCTGATTACGATTTTGGGGGTCCGACTCCGATATTCCTAGCACCTTGGCGGCAATTTTAAAATAACCGCCAAAAACACGGTTTTTTTTGCGTTTCGAAGGGCAAAAAAGGCACTAAACGGTAAAGGGCAGGGACGCAATTGCTCCTGAAGGTAGTCAACAGACCCATCTAAATTTCTGCCAAACCGGAAGTCCGTAGATCAAAGGGTTTTCCTTCGGCGATCGACGAAAGTTTCGGTTTTATCGCAAACACGTACATAAGCTCACGTCGCCGCACTAAAACTCGCAAACGTGGACCAATGTTGGTAATTTTTTGGTTACTGGGGTAATTTGGACCCCCGATTACGATTCCGGAATCGCCGTTTCGATATTCTTAACCGTTCACCTTCTAGTTCATAGCTGATTTTCGGTGTATTTTTATTACGAAAACGTGTGAAACAAATATAGTTTTAAGAGGCCGAGGAGGACGCAATTGCTCCTGCGGCAAGCCAACAGACCACGGCAGATGCTCTCGCAAACCGGAAGTCCGTAGGTCAAAGGGTTTACCTTCGGCGATCGATTGTATCGCTTAGTACGTACGTAAGCTCGTGTTTTATCACAGTAAAATCTACAAATGTGGATGAAAGTTTGTAATTTTTTGTTTCCTGGGGTAATTTGGAGCCCCGATTACGATTTTGATATCGTCGTTTTGATGTTCCCAACATATCCCTCTCTTATGCAAAAATGGCTATTTTTGGTCAATTTAAAAATTCTAAATGCGTGAAACTAACATACTTCTAGCCGGCCGATGAGGACCCAGATTTTTTTGTGTGAAGCCACTGACCCCAGTAGGTTGTCGGAGAAAGCGGAAGTTCGTGCTGCAAGGGGTTCTCCTTCGGCGATCGAAAGAGTCAAAACATACCAAAGGGGGGGGTCTTTCATCTATTTGGGCTAGGATTTTTTCAATTTTTGGATAAAAAGGTCGGTTTTTTTGCATTTCCTGACGTAAAATGAACCCCTGATTACGATTTTGGGGGTCCGACTCCGATATTCCTAGCACCTTGGCGGCAATTTTAAAATAACCGCCAAAAACACGGTTTTTTTGCGTTTCGAAGGGCAAAAAAGGCACTAAACGGCAAAGGGCAGGGACGCAATTGCTCCTGAAGGTAGTCAACAGACCCATCTAAATTTCTGCCAAACCGGAAGTCCGTAGATCAAAGGGTTTTCCTTCGGCGATCGACGAAAGTTTCGGTTTTATCGCAAACACGTACATAAGCTCACGTCGCCGCACTAAAACTCGCAAACGTGGACCAATGTTGGTAATTTTTTGGTTACTGGGGTAATTTGGACCCCCGATTACGATTCCGGAATCGCCGTTTCGATATTCTTAACCGTTCACCTTCTAGTTCATAGCTGATTTTCGGTGTATTTTTATTACGAAAACGTGTGAAACAAATATAGTTTTAAGAGGCCGAGGAGGACGCAATTGCTCCTGCGGCAAGCCAACAGACCACGGCAGATGCTCTCGCAAACCGGAAGTCCGTAGGTCAAAGGGTTTACCTTCGGCGATCGATTGTATCGCTTAGTACGTACGTAAGCTCGTGTTTTATCACAGTAAAATCTACAAATGTGGATGAAAGTTTGTAATTTTTTGTTTCCTGGGGTAATTTGGAGCCCCGATTACGATTTTGATATCGTCGTTTTGATGTTCCCAACATATCCCTCTCTTATGCAAAAATGGCTATTTTTGGTCAATTTAAAAATTCTAAATGCGTGAAACTAACATACTTCTAGCCGGCCGATGAGGACCCAGATTTTTTTGTGTGAAGCCACTGACCCCAGTAGGTTGTCGGAGAAAGCGGAAGTTCGTGCTGCAAGGGGTTCTCCTTCGGCGATCGAAAGAGTCAAAACATACCAAAGGGGGGGGTCTTTCATCTATTTGGGCTAGGATTTTTTCAATTTTTGGATAAAAAGGTCGGTTTTTTTGCATTTCCTGACGTAAAATGAACCCCTGATTACGATTTTGGGGGTCCGACTCCGATATTCCTAGCACCTTGGCGGCAATTTTAAAATAACCGCCAAAAACCACGGTTTTTTTGCGTTTCGAAGGGCAAAAAAGGCACTAAACGGTAAAGAGCAGGGACGCAATTGCTCCTGAAGGTAGTCAACAGACCCATCTAAATTTCTGCCAAACCGGAAGTCCGTAGATCAAAGGGTTTTCCTTCGGCGATCGACGAAAGTTTCGGTTTTATCGCAAACACGTACATAAGCTCACGTCGCCGCACTAAAACTCGCAAACGTGGACCAATGTTGGTAATTTTTTGGTTACTGGAGTAATTTGGACCCCCGATTACGATTCCGGAATCGCCGTTTCGATATTCTTAACCGTTCACCTTCTAGTTCATAGCTGATTTTCGGTGTATTTTTATTACGAAAACGTGTGAAACAAATATAGTTTTAAGAGGCCGAGGAGGACGCAATTGCTCCTGCGGCAAGCCAACAGACCACGGCAGATGCTCTCGCAAACCGGAAGTCCGTAGGTCAAAGGGTTTACCTTCGGCGATCGATTGTATCGCTTAGTACGTACGTAAGCTCGTGTTTTATCACAGTAAAATCTACAAATGTGGATGAAAGTTTGTAATTTTTTGTTTCCTGGGGTAATTTGGAGCCCCGATTACGATTTTGATATCGTCGTTTTGATGTTCCCAACATATCCCTCTCTTATGCAAAAATGGCTATTTTTGGTCAATTTAAAAATTCTAAATGCGTGAAACTAACATACTTCTAGCCGGCCGATGAGGACCCAGATTTTTTTGTGTGAAGCCACTGACCCCAGTAGGTTGTCGGAGAAAGCGGAAGTTCGTGCTGCAAGGGGTTCTCCTTCGGCGATCGAAAGAGTCAAAACATACCAAAGGGGGGGGTCTTTCATCTATTTGGGCTAGGATTTTTTCAATTTTTGGATAAAAAGGTCGGTTTTTTTGCATTTCCTGACGTAAAATGAACCCCTGATTACGATTTTGGGGGTCCGACTCCGATATTCCTAGCACCTTGGCGGCAATTTTAAAATAACCGCCAAAAACACGGTTTTTTTGCGTTTCGAAGGGCAAAAAAGGCACTAAACGGTAAAGGGCAGGGACGCAATTGCTCCTGAAGGTAGTCAACAGACCCATCTAAATTTCTGCCAAACCGGAAGTCCGTAGATCAAAGGGTTTTCCTTCGGCGATCGACGAAAGTTTCGGTTTTATCGCAAACACGTACATAAGCTCACGTCGCCGCACTAAAACTCGCAAACGTGGACCAATGTTGGTAATTTTTTGGTTACTGGGGTAATTTGGACCCCCGATTACGATTCCGGAATCGCCGTTTCGATATTCTTAACCGTTCACCTTCTAGTTCATAGCTGATTTTCGGTGTATTTTTATTACGAAAACGTGTGAAACAAATATAGTTTTAAGAGGCCGAGGAGGACGCAATTGCTCCTGCGGCAAGCCAACAGACCACGGCAGATGCTCTCGCAAACCGGAAGTCCGTAGGTCAAAGGGTTTACCTTCGGCGATCGATTGTATCGCTTAGTACGTACGTAAGCTCGTGTTTTATCACAGTAAAATCTACAAATGTGGATGAAAGTTTGTAATTTTTTGTTTCCTGGGGTAATTTGGAGCCCCGATTACGATTTTGATATCGTCGTTTTGATGTTCCCAACATATCCCTCTCTTATGCAAAAATGGCTATTTTTGGTCAATTTAAAAATTCTAAATGCGTGAAACTAACATACTTCTAGCCGGCCGATGAGGACCCATATTTTTTTGTGTGAAGCCACTGACCCCAGTAGGTTGTCGGAGAAAGCGGAAGTTCGTGCTGCAAGGGGTTCTCCTTCGGCGATCGAAAGAGTCAAAACATACCAAAGGGGGGGGTCTTTCATCTATTTGGGCTAGGATTTTTTCAATTTTTGGATAAAAAGGTCGGTTTTTTTTGCATTTCCTGACGTAAAATGAACCCCTGATTACGATTTTGGGGGTCCGACTCCGATATTCCTAGCACCTTGGCGGCAATTTTAAAATAACCGCCAAAAACACGGTTTTTTTGCGTTTCGAAGGGCAAAAAAGGCACTAAACGGTAAAGGGCAGGGACGCAATTGCTCCTGAAGGTAGTCAACAGACCCATCTAAATTTCTGCCAAACCGGAAGTCCGTAGATCAAAGGGTTTTCCTTCGGCGATCGACGAAAGTTTCGGTTTTATCGCAAACACGTACATAAGCTCACGTCGCCGCACTAAAACTCGCAAACGTGGACCAATGTTGGTAATTTTTTGGTTACTGGGGTAATTTGGACCCCCGATTACGATTCCGGAATCGCCGTTTCGATATTCTTAACCGTTCACCTTCTAGTTCATAGCTGATTTTCGGTGTATTTTTATTACGAAAACGTGTGAAACAAATATAGTTTTAAGAGGCCGAGGAGGACGCAATTGCTCCTGCGGCAAGCCAACAGACCACGGCAGATGCTCTCGCAAACCGGAAGTCCGTAGGTCAAAGGGTTTACCTTCGGCGATCGATTGTATCGCTTAGTACGTACGTAAGCTCGTGTTTTATCACAGTAAAATCTACAAATGTGGATGAAAGTTTGTAATTTTTTGTTTCCTGGGGTAATTTGGAGCCCCGATTACGATTTTGATATCGTCGTTTTGATGTTCCCAACATATCCCTCTCTTATGCAAAAATGGCTATTTTTGGTCAATTTAAAAATTCTAAATGCGTGAAACTAACATACTTCTAGCCGGCCGATGAGGACCCAGATTTTTTTGTGTGAAGCCACTGACCCCAGTAGGTTGTCGGAGAAAGCGGAAGTTCGTGCTGCAAGGGGTTCTCCTTCGGCGATCGAAAGAGTCAAAACATACCAAAGGGGGGGGTCTTTCATCTATTTGGGCTAGGATTTTTTCAATTTTTGGATAAAAAGGTCGGTTTTTTTGCATTTCCTGACGTAAAATGAACCCCTGATTACGATTTTGGGGGTCCGACTCCGATATTCCTAGCACCTTGGCGGCAATTTTAAAATAACCGCCAAAAACACGGTTTTTTTGCGTTTCGAAGGGCAAAAAAGGCACTAAACGGTAAAGGGCAGGGACGCAATTGCTCCTGAAGGTAGTCAACAGACCCATCTAAATTTCTGCCAAACCGGAAGTCCGTAGATCAAAGGGTTTTCCTTCGGCGATCGACGAAAGTTTCGGTTTTATCGCAAACACGTACATAAGCTCACGTCGCCGCACTAAAACTCGCAAACGTGGACCAATGTTGGTAATTTTTTGGTTACTGGGGTAATTTGGACCCCCGATTACGATTCCGGAATCGCCGTTTCGATATTCTTAACCGTTCACCTTCTAGTTCATAGCTGATTTTCGGTGTATTTTTATTACGAAAACGTGTGAAACAAATATAGTTTTAAGAGGCCGAGGAGGACGCAATTGCTCCTGCGGCAAGCCAACAGACCACGGCAGATGCTCTCGCAAACCGGAAGTCCGTAGGTCAAAGGGTTTACCTTCGGCGATCGATTGTATCGCTTAGTACGTACGTAAGCTCGTGTTTTATCACAGTAAAATCTACAAATGTGGATGAAAGTTTGTAATTTTTTGTTTCCTGGGGTAATTTGGAGCCCCGATTACGATTTTGATATCGTCGTTTTGATGTTCCCAACATATCCCTCTCTTATGCAAAAATGGCTATTTTTGGTCAATTTAAAAATTCTAAATGCGTGAAACTAACATACTTCTAGCCGGCCGATGAGGACCCAGATTTTTTTGTGTGAAGCCACTGACCCCAGTAGGTTGTCGGAGAAAGCGGAAGTTCGTGCTGCAAGGGGTTCTCCTTCGGCGATCGAAAGAGTCAAAACATACCAAAGGGGGGGGTCTTTCATCTATTTGGGCTAGGATTTTTTCAATTTTTGGATAAAAAGGTCGGTTTTTTTGCATTTCCTGACGTAAAATAAACCCCTGATTACGATTTTGGGGGTCCGACTCCGATATTCCTAGCACCTTGGCGGCAATTTTAAAATAACCGCCAAAAACACGTTTTTTTTGCGTTTCGAAGGGCAAAAAAGGCACTAAACGGTAAAGGGCAGGGACGCAATTGCTCCTGAAGGTAGTCAACAGACCCATCTAAATTTCTGCCAAACCGGAAGTCCGTAGATCAAAGGGTTTTCCTTCGGCGATCGACGAAAGTTTCGGTTTTATCGCAAACACGTACATAAGCTCACGTCGCCGCACTAAAACTCGCAAACGTGGACCAATGTTGGTAATTTTTTGGTTACTGGGGTAATTTGGACCCCCGATTACGATTCCGGAATCGCCGTTTCGATATTCTTAACCGTTCACCTTCTAGTTCATAGCTGATTTTCGGTGTATTTTTATTACGAAAACGTGTGAAACAAATATAGTTTTAAGAGGCCGAGGAGGACGCAATTGCTCCTGCGGCAAGCCAACAGACCACGGCAGATGCTCTCGCAAACCGGAAGTCCGTAGGTCAAAGGGTTTACCTTCGGCGATCGATTGTATCGCTTAGTACGTACGTAAGCTCGTGTTTTATCACAGTAAAATCTACAAATGTGGATGAAAGTTTGTAATTTTTTGTTTCCTGGGGTAATTTGGAGCCCCGATTACGATTTTGATATCGTCGTTTTGATGTTCCCAACATATCCCTCTCTTATGCAAAAATGGCTATTTTTGGTCAATTTAAAAATTCTAAATGCGTGAAACTAACATACTTCTAGCCGGCCGATGAGGACCCAGATTTTTTTGTGTGAAGCCACTGACCCCAGTAGGTTGTCGGAGAAAGCGGAAGTTCGTGCTGCAAGGGGTTCTCCTTCGGCGATCGAAAGAGTCAAAACATACCAAAGGGGGGGGTCTTTCATCTATTTGGGCTAGGATTTTTTCAATTTTTGGATAAAAAGGTCGGTTTTTTTGCATTTCCTGACGTAAAATGAACCCCTGATTACGATTTTGGGGGTCCGACTCCGATATTCCTAGCACCTTGGCGGCAATTTTAAAATAACCGCCAAAAACACGGTTTTTTTGCGTTTCGAAGGGCAAAAAAGGCACTAAACGGTAAAGGGCAGGGACGCAATTGCTCCTGAAGGTAGTCAACAGACCCATCTAAATTTCTGCCAAACCGGAAGTCCGTAGATCAAAGGGTTTTCCTTCGGCGATCGACGAAAGTTTCGGTTTTATCGCAAACACGTACATAAGCTCACGTCGCCGCACTAAAACTCGCAAACGTGGACCAATGTTGGTAATTTTTTGGTTACTGGGGTAATTTGGACCCCCGATTACGATTCCGGAATCGCCGTTTCGATATTCTTAACCGTTCACCTTCTAGTTCATAGCTGATTTTCGGTGTATTTTTATTACGAAAACGTGTGAAACAAATATAGTTTTAAGAGGCCGAGGAGGACGCAATTGCTCCTGCGGCAAGCCAACAGACCACGGCAGATGCTCTCGCAAACCGGAAGTCCGTAGGTCAAAGGGTTTACCTTCGGCGATCGATTGTATCGCTTAGTACGTACGTAAGCTCGTGTTTTATCACAGTAAAATCTACAAATGTGGATGAAAGTTTGTAATTTTTTGTTTCCTGGGGTAATTTGGAGCCCCGATTACGATTTTGATATCGTCGTTTTGATGTTCCCAACATATCCCTCTCTTATGCAAAAATGGCTATTTTTGGTCAATTTAAAAATTCTAAATGCGTGAAACTAACATACTTCTAGCCGGCCGATGAGGACCCAGATTTTTTTGTGTGAAGCCACTGACCCCAGTAGGTTGTCGGAGAAAGCGGAAGTTCGTGCTGCAAGGGGTTCTCCTTCGGCGATCGAAAGAGTCAAAACATACCAAAGGGGGGGGTCTTTCATCTATTTGGGCTAGGATTTTTTCAATTTTTGGATAAAAAGGTCGGTTTTTTTGCATTTCCTGACGTAAAATGAACCCCTGATTACGATTTTGGGGGTCCGACTCCGATATTCCTAGCACCTTGGCGGCAATTTTAAAATAACCGCCAAAAACACGGTTTTTTTGCGTTTCGAAGGGCAAAAAAGGCACTAAACGGTAAAGGGCAGGGACGCAATTGCTCCTGAAGGTAGTCAACAGACCCATCTAAATTTCTGCCAAACCGGAAGTCCGTAGATCAAAGGGTTTTCCTTCGGCGATCGACGAAAGTTTCGGTTTTATCGCAAACACGTACATAAGCTCACGTCGCCGCACTAAAACTCGCAAACGTGGACCAATGTTGGTAATTTTTTGGTTACTGGGGTAATTTGGACCCCCGATTACGATTCCGGAATCGCCGTTTCGATATTCTTAACCGTTCACCTTCTAGTTCATAGCTGATTTTCGGTGTATTTTTATTACGAAAACGTGTGAAACAAATATAGTTTTAAGAGGCCGAGGAGGACGCAATTGCTCCTGCGGCAAGCCAACAGACCACGGCAGATGCTCTCGCAAACCGGAAGTCCGTAGGTCAAAGGGTTTACCTTCGGCGATCGATTGTATCGCTTAGTACGTACGTAAGCTCGTGTTTTATCACAGTAAAATCTACAAATGTGGATGAAAGTTTGTAATTTTTTGTTTCCTGGGGTAATTTGGAGCCCCGATTACGATTTTGATATCGTCGTTTTGATGTTCCCAACATATCCCTCTCTTATGCAAAAATGGCTATTTTTGGTCAATTTAAAAATTCTAAATGCGTGAAACTAACATACTTCTAGCCGGCCGATGAGGACCCAGATTTTTTTGTGTGAAGCCACTGACCCCAGTAGGTTGTCGGAGAAAGCGGAAGTTCGTGCTGCAAGGGGTTCTCCTTCGGCGATCGAAAGAGTCAAAACATACCAAAGGGGGGGGTCTTTCATCTATTTGGGCTAGGATTTTTTCAATTTTTGGATAAAAAGGTCGGTTTTTTTGCATTTCCTGACGTAAAATGAACCCCTGATTACGATTTTGGGGGTCCGACTCCGATATTCCTAGCACCTTGGCGGCAATTTTAAAATAACCGCCAAAAACACGGTTTTTTTGCGTTTCGAAGGGCAAAAAAGGCACTAAACGGTAAAGGGCAGGGACGCAATTGCTCCTGAAGGTAGTCAACAGACCCATCTAAATTTCTGCCAAACCGGAAGTCCGTAGATCAAAGGGTTTTCCTTCGGCGATCGACGAAAGTTTCGGTTTTATCGCAAACACGTACATAAGCTCACGTCGCCGCACTAAAACTCGCAAACGTGGACCAATGTTGGTAATTTTTTGGTTACTGGGGTAATTTGGACCCCCGATTACGATTCCGGAATCGCCGTTTCGATATTCTTAACCGTTCACCTTCTAGTTCATAGCTGATTTTCGGTGTATTTTTATTACGAAAACGTGTGAAACAAATATAGTTTTAAGAGGCCGAGGAGGACGCAATTGCTCCTGCGGCAAGCCAACAGACCACGGCAGATGCTCTCGCAAACCGGAAGTCCGTAGGTCAAAGGGTTTACTTTCGGCGATCGATTGTATCGCTTAGTACGTACGTAAGCTCGTGTTTTATCACAGTAAAATCTACAAATGTGGATGAAAGTTTGTAATTTTTTGTTTCCTGGGGTAATTTGGAGCCCCGATTACGATTTTGATATCGTCGTTTTGATGTTCCCAACATATCCCTCTCTTATGCAAAAATGGCTATTTTTGGTCAATTTAAAAATTCTAAATGCGTGAAACTAACATACTTCTAGCCGGCCGATGAGGACCCAGATTTTTTTGTGTGAAGCCACTGACCCCAGTAGGTTGTCGGAGAAAGCGGAAGTTCGTGCTGCAAGGGGTTCTCCTTCGGCGATCGAAAGAGTCAAAACATACCAAAGGGGGGGGTCTTTCATCTATTTGGGCTAGGATTTTTTCAATTTTTGGATAAAAAGGTCGGTTTTTTTGCATTTCCTGACGTAAAATGAACCCCTGATTACGATTTTGGGGGTCCGACTCCGATATTCCTAGCACCTTGGCGGCAATTTTAAAATAACCGCCAAAAACACGGTTTTTTTGCGTTTCGAAGGGCAAAAAAGGCACTAAACGGTAAAGGGCAGGGACGCAATTGCTCCTGAAGGTAGTCAACAGACCCATCTAAATTTCTGCCAAACCGGAAGTCCGTAGATCAAAGGGTTTTCCTTCGGCGATCGACGAAAGTTTCGGTTTTATCGCAAACACGTACATAAGCTCACGTCGCCGCACTAAAACTCGCAAACGTGGACCAATGTTGGTAATTTTTTGGTTACTGGGGTAATTTGGACCCCCGATTACGATTCCGGAATCGCCGTTTCGATATTCTTAACCGTTCACCTTCTAGTTCATAGCTGATTTTCGGTGTATTTTTATTACGAAAACGTGTGAAACAAATATAGTTTTAAGAGGCCGAGGAGGACGCAATTGCTCCTGCGGCAAGCCAACAGACCACGGCAGATGCTCTCGCAAACCGGAAGTCCGTAGGTCAAAGGGTTTACCTTCGGCGATCGATTGTATCGCTTAGTACGTACGTAAGCTCGTGTTTTATCACAGTAAAATCTACAAATGTGGATGAAAGTTTGTAATTTTTTGTTTCCTGGGGTAATTTGGAGCCCCGATTACGATTTTGATATCGTCGTTTTGATGTTCCCAACATATCCCTCTCTTATGCAAAAATGGCTATTTTTGGTCAATTTAAAAATTCTAAATGCGTGAAACTAACATACTTCTAGCCGGCCGATGAGGACCCAGATTTTTTTGTGTGAAGCCACTGACCCCAGTAGGTTGTCGGAGAAAGCGGAAGTTCGTGCTGCAAGGGGTTCTCCTTCGGCGATCGAAAGAGTCAAAACATACCAAAGGGGGGGGTCTTTCATCTATTTGGGCTAGGATTTTTTCAATTTTTGGATAAAAAGGTCGGTTTTTTTGCATTTCCTGACGTAAAATGAACCCCTGATTACGATTTTGGGGGTCCGACTCCGATATTCCTAGCACCTTGGCGGCAATTTTAAAATAACCGCCAAAAACACGGTTTTTTTGCGTTTCGAAGGGCAAAAAAGGCACTAAACGGTAAAGGGCAGGGACGCAATTGCTCCTGAAGGTAGTCAACAGACCCATCTAAATTTCTGCCAAACCGGAAGTCCGTAGATCAAAGGGTTTTCCTTCGGCGATCGACGAAAGTTTCGGTTTTATCGCAAACACGTACATAAGCTCACGTCGCCGCACTAAAACTCGCAAACGTGGACCAATGTTGGTAATTTTTTGGTTACTGGGGTAATTTGGACCCCCGATTACGATTCCGGAATCGCCGTTTCGATATTCTTAACCGTTCACCTTCTAGTTCATAGCTGATTTTCGGTGTATTTTTATTACGAAAACGTGTGAAACAAATATAGTTTTAAGAGGCCGAGGAGGACGCAATTGCTCCTGCGGCAAGCCAACAGACCACGGCAGATGCTCTCGCAAACCGGAAGTCCGTAGGTCAAAGGGTTTACCTTCGGCGATCGATTGTATCGCTTAGTACGTACGTAAGCTCGTGTTTTATCACAGTAAAATCTACAAATGTGGATGAAAGTTTGTAATTTTTTGTTTCCTGGGGTAATTTGGAGCCCCGATTACGATTTTGATATCGTCGTTTTGATGTTCCCAACATATCCCTCTCTTATGCAAAAATGGCTATTTTTGGTCAATTTAAAAATTCTAAATGCGTGAAACTAACATACTTCTAGCCGGCCGATGAGGACCCAGATTTTTTTGTGTGAAGCCACTGACCCCAGTAGGTTGTCGGAGAAAGCGGAAGTTCGTGCTGCAAGGGGTTCTCCTTCGGCGATCGAAAGAGTCAAAACATACCAAAGGGGGGGGTCTTTCATCTATTTGGGCTAGGATTTTTTCAATTTTTGGATAAAAAGGTCGGTTTTTTTGCATTTCCTGACGTAAAATGAACCCCTGATTACGATTTTGGGGGTCCGACTCCGATATTCCTAGCACCTTGGCGGCAATTTTAAAATAACCGCCAAAAACACGGTTTTTTTGCGTTTCGAAGGGCAAAAAAGGCACTAAACGGTAAAGGGCAGGGACGCAATTGCTCCTGAAGGTAGTCAACAGACCCATCTAAATTTCTGCCAAACCGGAAGTCCGTAGATCAAAGGGTTTTCCTTCGGCGATCGACGAAAGTTTCGGTTTTATCGCAAACACGTACATAAGCTCACGTCGCCGCACTAAAACTCGCAAACGTGGACCAATGTTGGTAATTTTTTGGTTACTGGGGTAATTTGGACCCCCGATTACGATTCCGGAATCGCCGTTTCGATATTCTTAACCGTTCACCTTCTAGTTCATAGCTGATTTTCGGTGTATTTTTATTACGAAAACGTGTGAAACAAATATAGTTTTAAGAGGCCGAGGAGGACGCAATTGCTCCTGCGGCAAGCCAACAGACCACGGCAGATGCTCTCGCAAACCGGAAGTCCGTAGGTCAAAGGGTTTACCTTCGGCGATCGATTGTATCGCTTAGTACGTACGTAAGCTCGTGTTTTATCACAGTAAAATCTACAAATGTGGATGAAAGTTTGTAATTTTTTGTTTCCTGGGGTAATTTGGAGCCCCGATTACGATTTTGATATCGTCGTTTTGATGTTCCCAACATATCCCTCTCTTATGCAAAAATGGCTATTTTTGGTCAATTTAAAAATTCTAAATGCGTGAAACTAACATACTTCTAGCCGGCCGATGAGGACCCAGATTTTTTTGTGTGAAGCCACTGACCCCAGTAGGTTGTCGGAGAAAGCGGAAGTTCGTGCTGCAAGGGGTTCTCCTTCGGCGATCGAAAGAGTCAAAACATACCAAAGGGGGGGGTCTTTCATCTATTTGGGCTAGGATTTTTTCAATTTTTGGATAAAAAGGTCGGTTTTTTTGCATTTCCTGACGTAAAATGAACCCCTGATTACGATTTTGGGGGTCCGACTCCGATATTCCTAGCACCTTGGCGGCAATTTTAAAATAACCGCCAAAAACACGGTTTTTTTGCGTTTCGAAGGGCAAAAAAGGCACTAAACGGTAAAGGGCAGGGACGCAATTGCTCCTGAAGGTAGTCAACAGACCCATCTAAATTTCTGCCAAACCGGAAGTCCGTAGATCAAAGGGTTTTCCTTCGGCGATCGACGAAAGTTTCGGTTTTATCGCAAACACGTACATAAGCTCACGTCGCCGCACTAAAACTCGCAAACGTGGACCAATGTTGGTAATTTTTTGGTTACTGGGGTAATTTGGACCCCCGATTACGATTCCGGAATCGCCGTTTCGATATTCTTAACCGTTCACCTTCTAGTTCATAGCTGATTTTCGGTGTATTTTTATTACGAAAACGTGTGAAACAAATATAGTTTTAAGAGGCCGAGGAGGACGCAATTGCTCCTGCGGCAAGCCAACAGACCACGGCAGATGCTCTCGCAAACCGGAAGTCCGTAGGTCAAAGGGTTTACCTTCGGCGATCGATTGTATCGCTTAGTACGTACGTAAGCTCGTGTTTTATCACAGTAAAATCTACAAATGTGGATGAAAGTTTGTAATTTTTTGTTTCCTGGGGTAATTTGGAGCCCCGATTACGATTTTGATATCGTCGTTTTGATGTTCCCAACATATCCCTCTCTTATGCAAAAATGGCTATTTTTGGTCAATTTAAAAATTCTAAATGCGTGAAACTAACATACTTCTAGCCGGCCGATGAGGACCCAGATTTTTTTGTGTGAAGCCACTGACCCCAGTAGGTTGTCGGAGAAAGCGGAAGTTCGTGCTGCAAGGGGTTCTCCTTCGGCGATCGAAAGAGTCAAAACATACCAAAGGGGGGGGTCTTTCATCTATTTGGGCTAGGATTTTTTCAATTTTTGGATAAAAAGGTCGGTTTTTTTGCATTTCCTGACGTAAAATGAACCCCTGATTACGATTTTGGGGGTCCGACTCCGATATTCCTAGCACCTTGGCGGCAATTTTAAAATAACCGCCAAAAACACGGTTTTTTTGCGTTTCGAAGGGCAAAAAAGGCACTAAACGGTAAAGGGCAGGGACGCAATTGCTCCTGAAGGTAGTCAACAGACCCATCTAAATTTCTGCCAAACCGGAAGTCCGTAGATCAAAGGGTTTTCCTTCGGCGATCGACGAAAGTTTCGGTTTTATCGCAAACACGTACATAAGCTCACGTCGCCGCACTAAAACTCGCAAACGTGGACCAATGTTGGTAATTTTTTGGTTACTGGGGTAATTTGGACCCCCGATTACGATTCCGGAATCGCCGTTTCGATATTCTTAACCGTTCACCTTCTAGTTCATAGCTGATTTTCGGTGTATTTTTATTACGAAAACGTGTGAAACAAATATAGTTTTAAGAGGCCGAGGAGGACGCAATTGCTCCTGCGGCAAGCCAACAGACCACGGCAGATGCTCTCGCAAACCGGAAGTCCGTAGGTCAAAGGGTTTACCTTCGGCGATCGATTGTATCGCTTAGTACGTACGTAAGCTCGTGTTTTATCACAGTAAAATCTACAAATGTGGATGAAAGTTTGTAATTTTTTGTTTCCTGGGGTAATTTGGAGCCCCGATTACGATTTTGATATCGTCGTTTTGATGTTCCCAACATATCCCTCTCTTATGCAAAAATGGCTATTTTTGGTCAATTTAAAAATTCTAAATGCGTGAAACTAACATACTTCTAGCCGGCCGATGAGGACCCAGATTTTTTTGTGTGAAGCCACTGACCCCAGTAGGTTGTCGGAGAAAGCGGAAGTTCGTGCTGCAAGGGGTTCTCCTTCGGCGATCGAAAGAGTCAAAACATACCAAAGGGGGGGGTCTTTCATCTATTTGGGCTAGGATTTTTTCAATTTTTGGATAAAAAGGTCGGTTTTTTTGCATTTCCTGACGTAAAATGAACCCCTGATTACGATTTTGGGGGTCCGACTCCGATATTCCTAGCACCTTGGCGGCAATTTTAAAATAACCGCCAAAAACACGGTTTTTTTGCGTTTCGAAGGGCAAAAAAGGCACTAAACGGTAAAGGGCAGGGACGCAATTGCTCCTGAAGGTAGTCAACAGACCCATCTAAATTTCTGCCAAACCGGAAGTCCGTAGATCAAAGGGTTTTCCTTCGGCGATCGACGAAAGTTTCGGTTTTATCGCAAACACGTACATAAGCTCACGTCGCCGCACTAAAACTCGCAAACGTGGACCAATGTTGGTAATTTTTTGGTTACTGGGGTAATTTGGACCCCCGATTACGATTCCGGAATCGCCGTTTCGATATTCTTAACCGTTCACCTTCTAGTTCATAGCTGATTTTCGGTGTATTTTTATTACGAAAACGTGTGAAACAAATATAGTTTTAAGAGGCCGAGGAGGACGCAATTGCTCCTGCGGCAAGCCAACAGACCACGGCAGATGCTCTCGCAAACCGGAAGTCCGTAGGTCAAAGGGTTTACCTTCGGCGATCGATTGTATCGCTTAGTACGTACGTAAGCTCGTGTTTTATCACAGTAAAATCTACAAATGTGGATGAAAGTTTGTAATTTTTTGTTTCCTGGGGTAATTTGGAGCCCCGATTACGATTTTGATATCGTCGTTTTGATGTTCCCAACATATCCCTCTCTTATGCAAAAATGGCTATTTTTGGTCAATTTAAAAATTCTAAATGCGTGAAACTAACATACTTCTAGCCGGCCGATGAGGACCCAGATTTTTTTGTGTGAAGCCACTGACCCCAGTAGGTTGTCGGAGAAAGCGGAAGTTCGTGCTGCAAGGGGTTCTCCTTCGGCGATCGAAAGAGTCAAAACATACCAAAGGGGGGGGTCTTTCATCTATTTGGGCTAGGATTTTTTCAATTTTTGGATAAAAAGGTCGGTTTTTTTGCATTTCCTGACGTAAAATGAACCCCTGATTACGATTTTGGGGGTCCGACTCCGATATTCCTAGCACCTTGGCGGCAATTTTAAAATAACCGCCAAAAACACGGTTTTTTTGCGTTTCGAAGGGCAAAAAAGGCACTAAACGGTAAAGGGCAGGGACGCAATTGCTCCTGAAGGTAGTCAACAGACCCATCTAAATTTCTGCCAAACCGGAAGTCCGTAGATCAAAGGGTTTTCCTTCGGCGATCGACGAAAGTTTCGGTTTTATCGCAAACACGTACATAAGCTCACGTCGCCGCACTAAAACTCGCAAACGTGGACCAATGTTGGTAATTTTTTGGTTACTGGGGTAATTTGGACCCCCGATTACGATTCCGGAATCGCCGTTTCGATATTCTTAACCGTTCACCTTCTAGTTCATAGCTGATTTTCGGTGTATTTTTATTACGAAAACGTGTGAAACAAATATAGTTTTAAGAGGCCGAGGAGGACGCAATTGCTCCTGCGGCAAGCCAACAGACCACGGCAGATGCTCTCGCAAACCGGAAGTCCGTAGGTCAAAGGGTTTACCTTCGGCGATCGATTGTATCGCTTAGTACGTACGTAAGCTCGTGTTTTATCACAGTAAAATCTACAAATGTGGATGAAAGTTTGTAATTTTTTGTTTCCTGGGGTAATTTGGAGCCCCGATTACGATTTTGATATCGTCGTTTTGATGTTCCCAACATATCCCTCTCTTATGCAAAAATGGCTATTTTTGGTCAATTTAAAAATTCTAAATGCGTGAAACTAACATACTTCTAGCCGGCCGATGAGGACCCAGATTTTTTTGTGTGAAGCCACTGACCCCAGTAGGTTGTCGGAGAAAGCGGAAGTTCGTGCTGCAAGGGGTTCTCCTTCGGCGATCAAAAGAGTCAAAACATACCAAAGGGGGGGGTCTTTCATCTATTTGGGCTAGGATTTTTTCAATTTTTGGATAAAAAGGTCGGTTTTTTTGCATTTCCTGACGTAAAATGAACCCCTGATTACGATTTTGGGGGTCCGACTCCGATATTCCTAGCACCTTGGCGGCAATTTTAAAATAACCGCCAAAAACACGGTTTTTTTTGCGTTTCGAAGGGCAAAAAAGGCACTAAACGGTAAAGGGCAGGGACGCAATTGCTCCTGAAGGTAGTCAACAGACCCATCTAAATTTCTGCCAAACCGGAAGTCCGTAGATCAAAGGGTTTTCCTTCGGCGATCGACGAAAGTTTCGGTTTTATCGCAAACACGTACATAAGCTCACGTCGCCGCACTAAAACTCGCAAACGTGGACCAATGTTGGTAATTTTTTGGTTACTGGGGTAATTTGGACCCCCGATTACGATTCCGGAATCGCAGTTTCGATATTCTTAACCGTTCACCTTCTAGTTCATAGCTGATTTTCGGTGTATTTTTATTACGAAAACGTGTGAAACAAATATAGTTTTAAGAGGCCGAGGAGGACGCAATTGCTCCTGCGGCAAGCCAACAGACCACGGCAGATGCTCTCGCAAACCGGAAGTCCGTAGGTCAAAGGGTTTACCTTCGGCGATCGATTGTATCGCTTAGTACGTACGTAAGCTCGTGTTTTATCACAGTAAAATCTACAAATGTGGATGAAAGTTTGTAATTTTTTGTTTCCTGGGGTAACTTGGAGCCCCGATTACGATTTTGATATCGTCGTTTTGATGTTCCCAACATATCCCTCTCTTATGCAAAAATGGCTATTTTTGGTCAATTTAAAAATTCTAAATGCGTGAAACTAACATACTTCTAGCCGGCCGATGAGGACCCAGATTTTTTTGTGTGAAGCCACTGACCCCAGTAGGTTGTCGGAGAAAGCGGAAGTTCGTGCTGCAAGGGGTTCTCCTTCGGCGATCGAAAGAGTCAAAACATACCAAAGGGGGGGGTCTTTCATCTATTTGGGCTAGGATTTTTTCAATTTTTGGATAAAAAGGTCGGTTTTTTTGCATTTCCTGACGTAAAATGAACCCCTGATTACGATTTTGGGGGTCCGACTCCGATATTCCTAGCACCTTGGCGGCAATTTTAAAATAACCGCCAAAAACACGGTTTTTTTGCGTTTCGAAGGGCAAAAAAGGCACTAAACGGTAAAGGGCAGGGACGCAATTGCTCCTGAAGGTAGTCAACAGACCCATCTAAATTTCTGCCAAACCGGAAGTCCGTAGATCAAAGGGTTTTCCTTCGGCGATCGACGAAAGTTTCGGTTTTATCGCAATCACGTACATAAGCTCACGTCGCCGCACTAAAACTCGCAAACGTGGACCAATGTTGGTAATTTTTTGGTTACTGGGGTAATTTGGACCCCCGATTACGATTCCGGAATCGCCGTTTCGATATTCTTAACCGTTCACCTTCTAGTTCATAGCTGATTTTCGGTGTATTTTTATTACGAAAACGTGTGAAACAAATATAGTTTTAAGAGGCCGAGGAGGACGCAATTGCTCCTGCGGCAAGCCAACAGACCACGGCAGATGCTCTCGCAAACCGGAAGTCCGTAGGTCAAAGGGTTTACCTTCGGCGATCGATTGTATCGCTTAGTACGTACGTAAGCTCGTGTTTTATCACAGTAAAATCTACAAATGTGGATGAAAGTTTGTAATTTTTTGTTTCCTGGGGTAATTTGGAGCCCCGATTACGATTTTGATATCGTCGTTTTGATGTTCCCAACATATCCCTCTCTTATGCAAAAATGGCTATTTTTGGTCAATTTAAAAATTCTAAATGCGTGAAACTAACATACTTCTAGCCGGCCGATGAGGACCCAGATTTTTTTGTGTGAAGCCACTGACCCCAGTAGGTTGTCGGAGAAAGCGGAAGTTCGTGCTGCAAGGGGTTCTCCTTCGGCGATCGAAAGAGTCAAAACATACCAAAGGGGGGGGTCTTTCATCTATTTGGGCTAGAATTTTTTCAATTTTTGGATAAAAAGGTCGGTTTTTTTGCATTTCCTGACGTAAAATGAACCCCTGATTACGATTTTGGGGGTCCGACTCCGATATTCCTAGCACCTTGGCGGCAATTTTAAAATAACCGCCAAAAACACGGTTTTTTGCGTTTCGAAGGGCAAAAAAGGCACTAAACGGTAAAGGGCAGGGACGCAATTGCTCCTGAAGGTAGTCAACAGACCCATCTAAATTTCTGCCAAACCGGAAGTCCGTAGATCAAAGGGTTTTCCTTCGGCGATCGACGAAAGTTTCGGTTTTATCGCAAACCCGTACATAAGCTCACGTCGCCGCACTAAAACTCGCAAACGTGGACCAATGTTGGTAATTTTTTGGTTACTGGGGTAATTTGGACCCCCGATTACGATTCCGGAATCGCCGTTTCGATATTCTTAACCGTTCACCTTCTAGTTCATAGCTGATTTTCGGTGTATTTTTATTACGAAAACGTGTGAAACAAATATAGTTTTAAGAGGCCGAGGAGGACGCAATTGCTCCTGCGGCAAGCCAACAGACCACGGCAGATGCTCTCGCAAACCGGAAGTCCGTAGGTCAAAGGGTTTACCTTCGGCGATCGATTGTATCGCTTAGTACGTACGTAAGCTCGTGTTTTATCACAGTAAAATCTACAAATGTGGATGAAAGTTTGTAATTTTTTGTTTCCTGGGGTAATTTGGAGCCCCGATTACGATTTTGATATCGTCGTTTTGATGTTCCCAACATATCCCTCTCTTATGCAAAAATGGCTATTTTTGGTCAATTTAAAAATTCTAAATGCGTGAAACTAACATACTTCTAGCCGGCCGATGAGGACCCAGATTTTTTTGTGTGAAGCCACTGACCCCAGTAGGTTGTCGGAGAAAGCGGAAGTTCGTGCTGCAAGGGGTTCTCCTTCGGCGATCGAAAGAGTCAAAACATACCAAAGGGGGGGGTCTTTCATCTATTTGGGCTAGGATTTTTTCAATTTTTGGATAAAAAGGTCGGTTTTTTTGCATTTCCTGACGTAAAATGAACCCCTGATTACGATTTTGGGGGTCCGACTCCGATATTCCTAGCACCTTGGCGGCAATTTTAAAATAACCGCCAAAAACACGGTTTTTTTGCGTTTCGAAGGGCAAAAAAGGCACTAAACGGTAAAGGGCAGGGACGCAATTGCTCCTGAAGGTAGTCAACAGACCCATCTAAATTTCTGCCAAACCGGAAGTCCGTAGATCAAAGGGTTTTCCTTCGGCGATCGACGAAAGTTTCGGTTTTATCGCAAACACGTACATAAGCTCACGTCGCCGCACTAAAACTCGCAAACGTGGACCAATGTTGGTAATTTTTTGGTTACTGGGGTAATTTGGACCCCCGATTACGATTCCGGAATCGCCGTTTCGATATTCTTAACCGTTCACCTTCTAGTTCATAGCTGATTTTCGGTGTATTTTTATTACGAAAACGTGTGAAACAAATATAGTTTTAAGAGGCCGAGGAGGACGCAATTGCTCCTGCGGCAAGCCAACAGACCACGGCAGATGCTCTCGCAAACCGGAAGTCCGTAGGTCAAAGGGTTTACCTTCGGCGATCGATTGTATCGCTTAGTACGTACGTAAGCTCGTGTTTTATCACAGTAAAATCTACAAATGTGGATGAAAGTTTGTAATTTTTTGTTTCCTGGGGTAATTTGGAGCCCCGATTACGATTTTGATATCGTCGTTTTGATGTTCCCAACATATCCCTCTCTTATGCAAAAATGGCTATTTTTGGTCAATTTAAAAATTCTAAATGCGTGAAACTAACATACTTCTAGCCGGCCGATGAGGACCCAGATTTTTTTGTGTGAAGCCACTGACCCCAGTAGGTTGTCGGAGAAAGCGGAAGTTCGTGCTGCAAGGGGTTCTCCTTCGGCGATCAAAAGAGTCAAAACATACCAAAGGGGGGGGTCTTTCATCTATTTGGGCTAGGATTTTTTCAATTTTTGGATAAAAAGGTCGGTTTTTTTGCATTTCCTGACGTAAAATGAACCCCTGATTACGATTTTGGGGGTCCGACTCCGATATTCCTAGCACCTTGGCGGCAATTTTAAAATAACCGCCAAAAACACGGTTTTTTTGCGTTTCGAAGGGCAAAAAAGGCACTAAACGGTAAAGGGCAGGGACGCAATTGCTCCTGAAGGTAGTCAACAGACCCATCTAAATTTCTGCCAAACCGGAAGTCCGTAGATCAAAGGGTTTTCCTTCGGCGATCGACGAAAGTTTCGGTTTTATCGCAAACACGTACATAAGCTCACGTCGCCGCACTAAAACTCGCAAACGTGGACCAATGTTGGTAATTTTTTGGTTACTGGGGTAATTTGGACCCCCGATTACGATTCCGGAATCGCAGTTTCGATATTCTTAACCGTTCACCTTCTAGTTCATAGCTGATTTTCGGTGTATTTTTATTACGAAAACGTGTGAAACAAATATAGTTTTAAGAGGCCGAGGAGGACGCAATTGCTCCTGCGGCAAGCCAACAGACCACGGCAGATGCTCTCGCAAACCGGAAGTCCGTAGGTCAAAGGGTTTACCTTCGGCGATCGATTGTATCGCTTAGTACGTACGTAAGCTCGTGTTTTATCACAGTAAAATCTACAAATGTGGATGAAAGTTTGTAATTTTTTGTTTCCTGGGGTAACTTGGAGCCCCGATTACGATTTTGATATCGTCGTTTTGATGTTCCCAACATATCCCTCTCTTATGCAAAAATGGCTATTTTTGGTCAATTTAAAAATTCTAAATGCGTGAAACTAACATACTTCTAGCCGGCCGATGAGGACCCAGATTTTTTTGTGTGAAGCCACTGACCCCAGTAGGTTGTCGGAGAAAGCGGAAGTTCGTGCTGCAAGGGGTTCTCCTTCGGCGATCGAAAGAGTCAAAACATACCAAAGGGGGGGGTCTTTCATCTATTTGGGCTAGGATTTTTTCAATTTTTGGATAAAAAGGTCGGTTTTTTTGCATTTCCTGACGTAAAATGAACCCCTGATTACGATTTTGGGGGTCCGACTCCGATATTCCTAGCACCTTGGCGGCAATTTTAAAATAACCGCCAAAAACACGGTTTTTTTGCGTTTCGAAGGGCAAAAAAGGCACTAAACGGTAAAGGGCAGGGACGCAATTGCTCCTGAAGGTAGTCAACAGACCCATCTAAATTTCTGCCAAACCGGAAGTCCGTAGATCAAAGGGTTTTCCTTCGGCGATCGACGAAAGTTTCGGTTTTATCGCAATCACGTACATAAGCTCACGTCGCCGCACTAAAACTCGCAAACGTGGACCAATGTTGGTAATTTTTTGGTTACTGGGGTAATTTGGACCCCCGATTACGATTCCGGAATCGCCGTTTCGATATTCTTAACCGTTCACCTTCTAGTTCATAGCTGATTTTCGGTGTATTTTTATTACGAAAACGTGTGAAACAAATATAGTTTTAAGAGGCCGAGGAGGACGCAATTGCTCCTGCGGCAAGCCAACAGACCACGGCAGATGCTCTCGCAAACCGGAAGTCCGTAGGTCAAAGGGTTTACCTTCGGCGATCGATTGTATCGCTTAGTACGTACGTAAGCTCGTGTTTTATCACAGTAAAATCTACAAATGTGGATGAAAGTTTGTAATTTTTTGTTTCCTGGGGTAATTTGGAGCCCCGATTACGATTTTGATATCGTCGTTTTGATGTTCCCAACATATCCCTCTCTTATGCAAAAATGGCTATTTTTGGTCAATTTAAAAATTCTAAATGCGTGAAACTAACATACTTCTAGCCGGCCGATGAGGACCCAGATTTTTTTGTGTGAAGCCACTGACCCCAGTAGGTTGTCGGAGAAAGCGGAAGTTCGTGCTGCAAGGGGTTCTCCTTCGGCGATCGAAAGAGTCAAAACATACCAAAGGGGGGGGTCTTTCATCTATTTGGGCTAGAATTTTTTCAATTTTTGGATAAAAAGGTCGGTTTTTTTGCATTTCCTGACGTAAAATGAACCCCTGATTACGATTTTGGGGGTCCGACTCCGATATTCCTAGCACCTTGGCGGCAATTTTAAAATAACCGCCAAAAACACGGTTTTTTGCGTTTCGAAGGGCAAAAAAGGCACTAAACGGTAAAGGGCAGGGACGCAATTGCTCCTGAAGGTAGTCAACAGACCCATCTAAATTTCTGCCAAACCGGAAGTCCGTAGATCAAAGGGTTTTCCTTCGGCGATCGACGAAAGTTTCGGTTTTATCGCAAACCCGTACATAAGCTCACGTCGCCGCACTAAAACTCGCAAACGTGGACCAATGTTGGTAATTTTTTGGTTACTGGGGTAATTTGGACCCCCGATTACGATTCCGGAATCGCCGTTTCGATATTCTTAACCGTTCACCTTCTAGTTCATAGCTGATTTTCGGTGTATTTTTATTACGAAAACGTGTGAAACAAATATAGTTTTAAGAAGCCGAGGAGGACGCAATTGCTCCTGCGGCAAGCCAACAGACCACGGCAGATGCTCTCGCAAACCGGAAGTCCGTAGGTCAAAGGGTTTACCTTCGGCGATCGATTGTATCGCTTAGTACGTACGTAAGCTCGTGTTTTATCACAGTAAAATCTACAAATGTGGATGAAAGTTTGTAATTTTTTGTTTCCTGGGGTAATTTGGAGCCCCGATTACGATTTTGATATCGTCGTTTTGATGTTCCCAACATATCCCTCTCTTATGCAAAAATGGCTATTTTTGGTCAATTTAAAAATTCTAAATGCGTGAAACTAACATACTTCTAGCCGGCCGATGAGGACCCAGATTTTTTTGTGTGAAGCCACTGACCCCAGTAGGTTGTCGGAGAAAGCGGAAGTTCGTGCTGCAAGGGGTTCTCCTTCGGCGATCGAAAGAGTCAAAACATACCAAAGGGGGGGGTCTTTCATCTATTTGGGCTAGGATTTTTTCAATTTTTGGATAAAAAGGTCGGTTTTTTTGCATTTCCTGACGTAAAATGAACCCCTGATTACGATTTTGGGGGTCCGACTCCGATATTCCTAGCACCTTGGCGGCAATTTTAAAATAACCGCCAAAAACACGGTTTTTTTGCGTTTCGAAGGGCAAAAAAGGCACTAAACGGTAAAGGGCAGGGACGCAATTGCTCCTGAAGGTAGTCAACAGACCCATCTAAATTTCTGCCAAACCGGAAGTCCGTAGATCAAAGGGTTTTCCTTCGGCGATCGACGAAAGTTTCGGTTTTATCGCAAACACGTACATAAGCTCACGTCGCCGCACTAAAACTCGCAAACGTGGACCAATGTTGGTAATTTTTTGGTTACTGGGGTAATTTGGACCCCCGATTACGATTCCGGAATCGCCGTTTCGATATTCTTAACCGTTCACCTTCTAGTTCATAGCTGATTTTCGGTGTATTTTTATTACGAAAACGTGTGAAACAAATATAGTTTTAAGAGGCCGAGGAGGACGCAATTGCTCCTGCGGCAAGCCAACAGACCACGGCAGATGCTCTCGCAAACCGGAAGTCCGTAGGTCAAAGGGTTTACCTTCAGCGATCGATTGTATCGCTTAGTACGTACGTAAGCTCGTGTTTTATCACAGTAAAATCTACAAATGTGGATGAAAGTTTGTAATTTTTTGTTTCCTGGGGTAATTTGGAGCCCCGATTACGATTTTGATATCGTCGTTTTGATGTTCCCAACATATCCCTCTCTTATGCAAAAATGGCTATTTTTGGTCAATTTAAAAATTCTAAATGCGTGAAACTAACATACTTCTAGCCGGCCGATGAGGACCCAGATTTTTTTGTGTGAAGCCACTGACCCCAGTAGGTTGTCGGAGAAAGCGGAAGTTCGTGCTGCAAGGGGTTCTCCTTCGGCGATCGAAAGAGTCAAAACATACCAAAGGGGGGGGTCTTTCATCTATTTGGGCTAGGATTTTTTCAATTTTTGGATAAAAAGGTCGGTTTTTTTGCATTTCCTGACGTAAAATGAACCCCTGATTACGATTTTGGGGGTCCGACTCCGATATTCCTAGCACCTTGGCGGCAATTTTAAAATAACCGCCAAAAACACGGTTTTTTTGCGTTTCGAAGGGCAAAAAAGGCACTAAACGGTAAAGGGCAGGGACGCAATTGCTCCTGAAGGTAGTCAACAGACCCATCTAAATTTCTGCCAAACCGGAAGTCCGTAGATCAAAGGGTTTTCCTTCGGCGATCGACGAAAGTTTCGGTTTTATCGCAAACACGTACATAAGCTCACGTCGCCGCACTAAAACTCGCAAACGTGGACCAATGTTGGTAATTTTTTGGTTACTGGGGTAATTTGGACCCCCGATTACGATTCCGGAATCGCCGTTTCGATATTCTTAACCGTTCACCTTCTAGTTCATAGCTGATTTTCGGTGTATTTTTATTACGAAAACGTGTGAAACAAATATAGTTTTAAGAGGCCGAGGAGGACGCAATTGCTCCTGCGGCAAGCCAACAGACCACGGCAGATGCTCTCGCAAACCGGAAGTCCGTAGGTCAAAGGGTTTACCTTCGGCGATCGATTGTATCGCTTAGTACGTACGTAAGCTCGTGTTTTATCACAGTAAAATCTACAAATGTGGATGAAAGTTTGTAATTTTTTGTTTCCTAGGGTAATTTGGAGCCCCGATTACGATTTTGATATCGTCGTTTTGATGTTCCCAACATATCCCTCTCTTATGCAAAAATGGCTATTTTTGGTCAATTTAAAAATTCTAAATGCGTGAAACTAACATACTTCTAGCCGGCCGATGAGGACCCAGATTTTTTTGTGTGAAGCCACTGACCCCAGTAGGTTGTCGGAGAAAGCGGAAGTTCGTGCTGCAAGGGGTTCTCCTTCGGCGATCGAAAGAGTCAAAACATACCAAAGGGGGGGGTCTTTCATCTATTTGGGCTAGGATTTTTTCAATTTTTGGATAAAAAGGTCGGTTTTTTTGCATTTCCTGACGTAAAATGAACCCCTGATTACGATTTTGGGGGTCCGACTCCGATATTCCTAGCACCTTGGCGGCAATTTTAAAATAACCGCCAAAAACACGGTTTTTTTGCGTTTCGAAGGGCAAAAAAGGCACTAAACGGTAAAGGGCAGGGACGCAATTGCTCCTGAAGGTAGTCAACAGACCCATCTAAATTTCTGCCAAACCGGAAGTCCGTAGATCAAAGGGTTTTCCTTCGGCGATCGACGAAAGTTTCGGTTTTATCGCAAACACGTACATAAGCTCACGTCGCCGCACTAAAACTCGCAAACGTGGACCAATGTTGGTAATTTTTTGGTTACTGGGGTAATTTGGACCCCCGATTACGATTCCGGAATCGCCGTTTCGATATTCTTAACCGTTCACCTTCTAGTTCATAGCTGATTTTCGGTGTATTTTTATTACGAAAACGTGTGAAACAAATATAGTTTTAAGAGGCCGAGGAGGACGCAATTGCTCCTGCGGCAAGCCAACAGACCACGGCAGATGCTCTCGCAAACCGGAAGTCCGTAGGTCAAAGGGTTTACCTTCGGCGATCGATTGTATCGCTTAGTACGTACGTAAGCTCGTGTTTTATCACAGTAAAATCTACAAATGTGGATGAAAGTTTGTAATTTTTTGTTTCCTGGGGTAATTTGGAGCCCCGATTACGATTTTGATATCGTCGTTTTGATTTACTGGGGTAATTTGGACCCCCGATTACGATTCCGGAATCGCCGTTTCGATATTCTTAACCGTTCACCTTCTAGTTCATAGCTGATTTTCGGTGTATTTTTATTACGAAAACGTGTGAAACAAATATAGTTTTAAGAGGCCGAGGAGGACGCAATTGCTCCTGCGGCAAGCCAACAGACCACGGCAGATGCTCTCGCAAACCGGAAGTCCGTAGGTCAAAGGGTTTACCTTCGGCGATCGATTGTATCGCTTAGTACGTACGTAAGCTCGTGTTTTATCACAGTAAAATCTACAAATGTGGATGAAAGTTTGTAATTTTTTGTTTCCTAGGGTAATTTGGAGCCCCGATTACGATTTTGATATCGTCGTTTTGATGTTCCCAACATATCCCTCTCTTATGCAAAAATGGCTATTTTTGGTCAATTTAAAAATTCTAAATGCGTGAAACTAACATACTTCTAGCCGGCCGATGAGGACCCAGATTTTTTTGTGTGAAGCCACTGACCCCAGTAGGTTGTCGGAGAAAGCGGAAGTTCGTGCTGCAAGGGGTTCTCCTTCGGCGATCGAAAGAGTCAAAACATACCAAAGGGGGGGGTCTTTCATCTATTTGGGCTAGGATTTTTTCAATTTTTGGATAAAAAGGTCGGTTTTTTTGCATTTCCTGACGTAAAATGAACCCCTGATTACGATTTTGGGGGTCCGACTCCGATATTCCTAGCACCTTGGCGGCAATTTTAAAATAACCGCCAAAAACACGGTTTTTTTGCGTTTCGAAGGGCAAAAAAGGCACTAAACGGTAAAGGGCAGAGACGCAATTGCTCCTGAAGGTAGTCAACAGACCCATCTAAATTTCTGCCAAACCGGAAGTCCGTAGATCAAAGGGTTTTCCTTCGGCGATCGACGAAAGTTTCGGTTTTATCGCAAACACGTACATAAGCTCACGTCGCCGCACTAAAACTCGCAAACGTGGACCAATGTTGGTAATTTTTTGGTTACTGGGGTAATTTGGACCCCCGATTACGATTCCGGAATCGCCGTTTCGATATTCTTAACCGTTCACCTTCTAGTTCATAGCTGATTTTCGGTGTATTTTTATTACGAAAACGTGTGAAACAAATATAGTTTTAAGAGGCCGAGGAGGACGCAATTGCTCCTGCGGCAAGCCAACAGACCACGGCAGATGCTCTCGCAAACCGGAAGTCCGTAGGTCAAAGGGTTTACCTTCGGCGATCGATTGTATCGCTTAGTACGTACGTAAGCTCGTGTTTTATCACAGTAAAATCTACAAATGTGGATGAAAGTTTGTAATTTTTTGTTTCCTGGGGTAATTTGGAGCCCCGATTACGATTTTGATATCGTCGTTTTGATGTTCCCAACATATCCCTCTCTTATGCAAAAATGGCTATTTTTGGTCAATTTAAAAATTCTAAATGCGTGAAACTAACATACTTCTAGCCGGCCGATGAGGACCCAGATTTTTTTGTGTGAAGCCACTGACCCCAGTAGGTTGTCGGAGAAAGCGGAAGTTCGTGCTGCAAGGGGTTCTCCTTCGGCGATCGAAAGAGTCAAAACATACCAAAGGGGGGGGTCTTTCATCTATTTGGGCTAGGATTTTTTCAATTTTTGGATAAAAAGGTCGGTTTTTTTGCATTTCCTGACGTAAAATGAACCCCTGATTACGATTTTGGGGGTCCGACTCCGATATTCCTAGCACCTTGGAGGCAATTTTAAAATAACCGCCAAAAACACGGTTTTTTTGCGTTTCGAAGGGCAAAAAAGGCACTAAACGGTAAAGGGCAGGGACGCAATTGCTCCTGAAGGTAGTCAACAGACCCATCTAAATTTCTGCCAAACCGGAAGTCCGTAGATCAAAGGGTTTTCCTTCGGCGATCGACGAAAGTTTCGGTTTTATCGCAAACACGTACATAAGCTCACGTCGCCGCACTAAAACTCGCAAACGTGGACCAATGTTGGTAATTTTTTGGTTACTGGGGTAATTTGGACCCCCGATTACGATTCCGGAATCGCCGTTTCGATATTCTTAACCGTTCACCTTCTAGTTCATAGCTGATTTTCGGTGTATTTTTATTACGAAAACGTGTAAAACAAATATAGTTTTAAGAGGCCGAGGAGGACGCAATTGCTCCTGCGGCAAGCCAACAGACCACGGCAGATGCTCTCGCAAACCGGAAGTCCGTAGGTCAAAGGGTTTACCTTCGGCGATCGATTGTATCGCTTAGTACGTACGTAAGCCCGTGTTTTATCACAGTAAAATCTACAAATGTGGATGAAAGTTTGTAATTTTTTGTTTCCTGGGGTAATTTGGAGCCCCGATTACGATTTTGATATCGTCGTTTTGATGTTCCCAACATATCCCTCTCTTATGCAAAAATGGCTATTTTTGGTCAATTTAAAAATTCTAAATGCGTGAAACTAACATACTTCTAGCCGGCCGATGAGGACCCAGATTTTTTTGTGTGAAGCCACTGACCCCAGTAGGTTGTCGGAGAAAGCGGAAGTTCGTGCTGCAAGGGGTTCTCCTTCGGCGATCGAAAGAGTCAAAACATACCAAAGGGGGGGGTCTTTCATCTATTTGGGCTAGGATTTTTTCAATTTTTGGATAAAAAGGTCGGTTTTTTTGCATTTTCTGACGTAAAATGAACCCCTGATTACGATTTTGGGGGTCCGACTCCGATATTCCTAGCACCTTGGCGGCAATTTTAAAATAACCGCCAAAAACACGGTTTTTTTGCGTTTCGAAGGGCAAAAAAGGCACTAAACGGTAAAGGGCAGGGACACAATTGCTCCTGAAGGTAGTCAACAGACCCATCTAAATTTCTGCCAAACCGGAAGTCCGTAGATCAAAGGGTTTTCCTTCGGCGATCGACGAAAGTTTCGGTTTTATCGCAAACACGTACATAAGCTCACGTCGCCGCACTAAAACTCGCAAACGTGGACCAATGTTGGTAATTTTTTGGTTACTGGGGTAATTTGGACCCCCGATTACGATTCCGGAATCGCCGTTTCGATATTCTTAACCGTTCACCTTCTAGTTCATAGCTGATTTTCGGTGTATTTTTATTACGAAAACGTGTGAAACAAATATAGTTTTAAGAGGCCGAGGAGGACGCAATTGCTCCTGCGGCAAGCCAACAGACCACGGCAGATGCTCTCGCAAACCGGAAGTCCGTAGGTCAAAGGGTTTACCTTCGGCGATCGATTGTATCGCTTAGTACGTACGTAAGCTCGTGTTTTATCACAGTAAAATCTACAAATGTGGATGAAAGTTTGTAATTTTTTGTTTCCTGGGGTAATTTGGAGCCCCGATTACGATTTTGATATCGTCGTTTTGATGTTCCCAACATATCCCTCTCTTATGCAAAAATGGCTATTTTTGGTCAATTTAAAAATTCTAAATGCGTGAAACTAACATACTTCTAGCCGGCCGATGAGGACCCAGATTTTTTTGTGTGAAGCCACTGACCCCAGTAGGTTGTCGGAGAAAGCGGAAGTTCGTGCTGCAAGGGGTTCTCCTTCGGCGATCGAAAGAGTCAAAACATACCAAAGGGGGGGGTCTTTCATCTATTTGGGCTAGGATTTTTTCAATTTTTGGATAAAAAGGTCGGTTTTTTTGCATTTCCTGACGTAAAATGAACCCCTGATTACGATTTTGGGGGTCCGACTCCGATATTCCTAGCACCTTGGCGGCAATTTTAAAATAACCGCCAAAAACACGGTTTTTTTGCGTTTCGAAGGGCAAAAAAGGCACTAAACGGTAAAGGGCAGGGACGCAATTGCTCCTGAAGGTAGTCAACAGACCCATCTAAATTTCTGCCAAACCGGAAGTCCGTAGATCAAAGGGTTTTCCTTCGGCGATCGACGAAAGTTTCGGTTTTATCGCAAACACGTACATAAGCTCACGTCGCCGCACTAAAACTCGCAAACGTGGACCAATGTTGGTAATTTTTTGGTTACTGGGGTAATTTGGACCCCCGATTACGATTCCGGAATCGCCGTTTCGATATTCTTAACCGTTCACCTTCTAGTTCATAGCTGATTTTCGGTGTATTTTTATTACGAAAACGTGTGAAACAAATATAGTTTTAAGAGGCCGAGGAGGACGCAATTGCTCCTGCGGCAAGCCAACAGACCACGGCAGATGCTCTCGCAAACCGGAAGTCCGTAGGTCAAAGGGTTTACCTTCGGCGATCGATTGTATCGCTTAGTACGTACGTAAGCTCGTGTTTTATCACAGTAAAATCTACAAATGTGGATGAAAGTTTGTAATTTTTTGTTTCCTGGGGTAATTTGGAGCCCCGATTACGATTTTGATATCGTCGTTTTGATGTTCCCAACATATCCCTCTCTTATGCAAAAATGGCTATTTTTGGTCAATTTAAAAATTCTAAATGCGTGAAACTAACATACTTCTAGCCGGCCGATGAGGACCCAGATTTTTTTGTGTGAAGCCACTGACCCCAGTAGGTTGTCGGAGAAAGCGGAAGTTCGTGCTGCAAGGGGTTCTCCTTCGGCGATCGAAAGAGTCAAAACATACCAAAGGGGGGGGTCTTTCATCTATTTGGGCTAGGATTTTTTCAATTTTTGGATAAAAAGGTCGGTTTTTTTGCATTTCCTGACGTAAAATGAACCCCTGATTACGATTTTGGGGGTCCGACTCCGATATTCCTAGCACCTTGGCGGCAATTTTAAAATAACCGCCAAAAACACGGTTTTTTTGCGTTTCGAAGGGCAAAAAAGGCACTAAACGGTAAAGGGCAGGGACGCAATTGCTCCTGAAGGTAGTCAACAGACCCATCTAAATTTCTGCCAAACCGGAAGTCCGTAGATCAAAGGGTTTTCCTTCGGCGATCGACGAAAGTTTCGGTTTTATCGCAAACACGTACATAAGCTCACGTCGCCGCACTAAAACTCGCAAACGTGGACCAATGTTGGTAATTTTTTGGTTACTGGGGTAATTTGGACCCCCGATTACGATTCCGGAATCGCCGTTTCGATATTCTTAACCGTTCACCTTCTAGTTCATAGCTGATTTTCGGTGTATTTTTATTACGAAAACGTGTGAAACAAATATAGTTTTAAGAGGCCGAGGAGGACGCAATTGCTCCTGCGGCAAGCCAACAGACCACGGCAGATGCTCTCGCAAACCGGAAGTCCGTAGGTCAAAGGGTTTACCTTCGGCGATCGATTGTATCGCTTAGTACGTACGTAAGCTCGTGTTTTATCACAGTAAAATCTACAAATGTGGATGAAAGTTTGTAATTTTTTGTTTCCTGGGGTAATTTGGAGCCCCGATTACGATTTTGATATCGTCGTTTTGATGTTCCCAACATATCCCTCTCTTATGCAAAAATGGCTATTTTTGGTCAATTTAAAAATTCTAAATGCGTGAAACTAACATACTTCTAGCCGGCCGATGAGGACCCAGATTTTTTTGTGTGAAGCCACTGACCCCAGAAGGTTGTCAAAGAAAGCGGAAGTTCGTGCTGCAAGGGGTTCTCCTTCGGCGATCGAAAGAGTCAAAACATACCAAAGGGGGGGGTCTTTCATCTATTTGGGCTAGGATTTTTTCAATTTTTGGATAAAAAGGTCGGTTTTTTTGCATTTCCTGACGTAAAATGAACCCCTGATTACGATTTTGGGGGTCCGACTCCGATATTCCTAGCACCTTGGCGGCAATTTTAAAATAACCGCCAAAAACACGGTTTTTTTGCGTTTCGAAGGGCAAAAAAGGCACTAAACGGTAAAGGGCAGGGACGCAATTGCTCCTGAAGGTAGTCAACAGACCCATCTAAATTTCTGCCAAACCGGAAGTCCGTAGATCAAAGGGTTTTCCTTCGGCGATCGACGAAAGTTTCGGTTTTATCGCAAACACGTACATAAGCTCACGTCGCCGCACTAAAACTCGCAAACGTGGACCAATGTTGGTAATTTTTTGGTTACTGGGGTAATTTGGACCCCCGATTACGATTCCGGAATCGCCGTTTCGATATTCTTAACCGTTCACCTTCTAGTTCATAGCTGATTTTCGGTGTATTTTTATTACGAAAACGTGTGAAACAAATATAGTTTTAAGAGGCCGAGGAGGACGCAATTGCTCCTGCGGCAAGCCAACAGACCACGGCAGATGCTCTCGCAAACCGGAAGTCCGTAGGTCAAAGGGTTTACCTTCGGCGATCGATTGTATCGCTTAGTACGTACGTAAGCTCGTGTTTTATCACAGTAAAATCTACAAATGTGGATGAAAGTTTGTAATTTTTTGTTTCCTGGGGTAATTTGGAGCCCCGATTACGATTTTGATATCGTCGTTTTGATGTTCCCAACATATCCCTCTCTTATGCAAAAATGGCTATTTTTGGTCAATTTAAAAATTCTAAATGCGTGAAACTAACATACTTCTAGCCGGCCGATGAGGACCCAGATTTTTTTGTGTGAAGCCACTGACCCCAGTAGATTGTCGGAGAAAGCGGAAGTTCGTGCTGCAAGGGGTTCTCCTTCGGCGATCGAAAGAGTCAAAACATACCAAAGGGGGGGGTCTTTCATCTATTTGGGCTAGGATTTTTTCAATTTTTGGATAAAAAGGTCGGTTTTTTTGCATTTCCTGACGTAAAATGAACCCCTGATTACGATTTTGGGGGTCCGACTCCGATATTCCTAGCACCTTGGCGGCAATTTTAAAATAACCGCCAAAAACACGGTTTTTTTGCGTTTCGAAGGGCAAAAAAGGCACTAAACGGTAAAGGGCAGGGACGCAATTGCTCCTGAAGGTAGTCAACAGACCCATCTAAATTTCTGCCAAACCGGAAGTCCGTAGATCAAAGGGTTTTCCTTCGGCGATCGACGAAAGTTTCGGTTTTATCGCAAACACGTACATAAGCTCACGTCGCCGCACTAAAACTCGCAAACGTGGACCAATGTTGGTAATTTTTTGGTTACTGGGGTAATTTGGACCCCCGATTACGATTCCGGAATCGCCGTTTCGATATTCTTAACCGTTCACCTTCTAGTTCATAGCTGATTTTCGGTGTATTTTTATTACGAAAACGTGTGAAACAAATATAGTTTTAAGAGGCCGAGGAGGACGCAATTGCTCCTGCGGCAAGCCAACAGACCACGGCAGATGCTCTCGCAAACCGGAAGTCCGTAGGTCAAAGGGTTTACCTTCGGCGATCGATTGTATCGCATAGTACGTACGTAAGCTCGTGTTTTATCACAGTAAAATCTACAAATGTGGATAAAAGTTTGTAATTTTTTGTTTCCTGGGGTAATTTGGAGCCCCGATTACGATTTTGATATCGTCGTTTTGATGTTCCCAACATATCCCTCTCTTATGCAAAAATGGCTATTTTTGGTCAATTTAAAAATTCTAAATGCGTGAAACTAACATACTTCTAGCCGGCCGATGAGGACCCAGATTTTTTTGTGTGAAGCCACTGACCCCAGTAGGTTGTCGGAGAAAGCGGAAGTTCGTGCTGCAAGGGGTTCTCCTTCGGCGATCGAAAGAGTCAAAACATACCAAAGGGGGGGGTCTTTCATCTATTTGGGCTAGGATTTTTTCAATTTTTGGATAAAAAGGTCGGTTTTTTTGCATTTCCTGACGTAAAATGAACCCCTGATTACGATTTTGGGGGTCCGACTCCGATATTCCTAGCACCTTGGCGGCAATTTTAAAATAACCGCCAAAAACACGGTTTTTTTGCGTTTCGAAGGGCAAAAAAGGCACTAAACGGTAAAGGGCAGGGACGCAATTGCTCCTGAAGGTAGTCAACAGACCCATCTAAATTTCTGCCAAACCGGAAGTCCGTAGATCAAAGGGTTTTCCTTCGGCGATCGACGAAAGTTTCGGTTTTATCGCAAACACGTACATAAGCTCACGTCGCCGCACTAAAACTCGCAAACGTGGACCAATGTTGGTAATTTTTTGGTTACTGGGGTAATTTGGACCCCCGATTACGATTCCGGAATCGCCGTTTCGATATTCTTAACCGTTCACCTTCTAGTTCATAGCTGATTTTCGGTGTATTTTTATTACGAAAACGTGTGAAACAAATATAGTTTTAAGAGGCCGAGGAGGACGCAATTGCTCCTGCGGCAAGCCAACAGACCACGGCAGATGCTCTCGCAAACCAGAAGTCCGTAGGTCAAAGGGTTTACCTTCGGCGATCGATTGTATCGCTTAGTACGTACGTAAGCTCGTGTTTTATCACAGTAAAATCTACAAATGTGGATGAAAGTTTGTAATTTTTTGTTTCCTGGGGTAATTTGGAGCCCCGATTACGATTTTGATATCGTCGTTTTGATGTTCCCAACATATCCCTCTCTTATGCAAAAATGGCTATTTTTGGTCAATTTAAAAATTCTAAATGCGTGAAACTAACATACTTCTAGCCGGCCGATGAGGACCCAGATTTTTTTGTGTGAAGCCACTGACCCCAGTAGGTTGTCGGAGAAAGCGGAAGTTCGTGCTGCAAGGGGTTCTCCTTCGGCGATCGAAAGAGTCAAAACATACCAAAGGGGGGGGTCTTTCTTCTGTTTGGGCTAGGATTTTTTCAATTTTTGGATAAAAAGGTCGGTTTTTTTGCATTTCCTGACGTAAAATGAACCCCTGATTACGATTTTGGGGGTCCGACTCCGATATTCCTAGCACCTTGGCGGCAATTTTAAAATAACCGCCAAAAACACGTTTTTTTTGCGTTTCGAAGGGCAACAAAGGCACTAAACGGTGAAGGGCAGAGACGCAATTGCTCCTGAGGGTAGTCAACAGACCCATCTAAATTCCTGCCAAACCGGAAGTCCGTAGATCAAAGGGTTTTCCTTCGACGATCGACGAAAGTTTCGGTTTTATCGCAAACACGTACATAAGCTCACGTCGCCGCACTAAAACTCGCAAACGTGGACCAATGTTGGTAATTTTTTGGTTACTGGGGTAATTTGGACCCCCGATTACGATTCCGGAATCGCCGTTTCGATATTCTTAACCGTTCACCTTCTAGTTTATAGCTGATTTTCGGTGTATTTTTATTACGAAAACGTGTGAAACAAATATAGTTTTAAGAGGCCGAGGAGGACGCAATTGCTCCTGCGGCAAGCCAACAGACCACGGCTGATGCTCTCGCAAACCGGAAGTCCGTAGGTCAAAGGGTTTACCTTCGGCGATCGATTGTATCGCTTAGTACGTACGTAAGCTCGTGTTTTATCACAGTAAAATCTACAAATGTGGATGAAAGTTTGTCATTTTTTGTTTTCTGGGGTAATTTGGAGCCCCGATTACGATTTTGATATCGTCGTTTCGATGTTCCCAACATATCCCCCTCTAATGCAAAAATGGCTATTTTTGGTCAATTTAAAAATTCTAAATGCGTGAAACTAACATACTTCTAGCCGGCCGATGAGGACCCAGATTTTTTTGTGTGAAGCCACTGACCCCAGTAGGTTGTCGGAGAAAGCGGAAGTTCGTGCTGCAAGGGGTTCTCCTTCGGCGATCGAAAGAGTCAAAACATACCAAAGGGGGGGTCTTTCTTCTGTTTGGGCTAGGATTTTTTCAATTTTTGGAGAAAAAGGTCGGTTTTTTTGCATTTCCTGACGTAAAATGAACCCCTGATTACGATTTTGGGGGTCCGACTCCGATATTCCTAGCACCTTGGCGGCAATTTTAAAATAACCGCCAAAAACACGGTTTTTTTGCGTTTCGAAGGGCAAAAAAGGCACTAAACGGTAAAGGGCAGGGACGCAATTGCTCCTGAAGGTAGTCAACAGACCCATCTAAATTTCTGCCAAACCGGAAGTCCGTAGATCAAAGGGTTTTCCTTCGGCGATCGACGAAAGTTTCGGTTTTATCGCAAACACGTACATAAGCTCACGTCGCCGCACTAAAACTCGCAAACGTGGACCAATGTTGGTAATTTTTTGGTTACTGGGGTAATTTGGACCCCCGATTACGATTCCGGAATCGCCGTTTCGATATTCTTAACCGTTCACCTTCTAGTTCATAGCTGATTTTCGGTGTATTTTTATTACGAAAACGTGTGAAACAAATATAGTTTTAAGAGGCCGAGGAGGACGCAATTGCTCCTGCGGCAAGCCAACAGACCACGGCAGATGCTCTCGCAAACCGGAAGTCCGTAGGTCAAAGGGTTTACCTTCGGCGATCGATTGTATCGCTTAGTACGTACGTAAGCTCGTGTTTTATCACAGTAAAATCTACAAATGTGGATGAAAGTTTGTAATTTTTTGTTTCCTGGGGTAATTTGGAGCCCTGATTACGATTTTGATATCGTCGTTTTGATGTTCCCAACATATCCCTCTCTTATGCAAAAATGGCTATTTTTGGTCAATTTAAAAATTCTAAATGCGTGAAACTAACATACTTCTAGCCGGCCGATGAGGACCCAGATTTTTTTGTGTGAAGCCACTGACCCCAGTAGGTTGTCGGAGAAAGCGGAAGTTCGTGCTGCAAGGGGTTCTCCTTCGGCGATCGAAAGAGTCAAAACATACCAAAGGGGGGGGTCTTTCATCTATTTGGGCTAGGATTTTTTCAATTTTTGGATAAAAAGGTCGGTTTTTTTGCATTTCCTGACGTAAAATGAACCCCTGATTACGATTTTGGGGGTCCGACTCCGATATTCCTAGCACCTTGGCGGCAATTTTAAAATAACCGCCAAAAACACGGTTTTTTTGCGTTTCGAAGGGCAAAAAAGGCACTAAACGGTAAAGGGCAGGGACGCAATTGCTCCTGAAGGTAGTCAACAGACCCATCTAAATTTCTGCCAAACCGGAAGTCCGTAGATCAAAGGGTTTTCCTTCGGCGATCGACGAAAGTTTCGGTTTTATCGCAAACACGTACATAAGCTCACGTCGCCGCACTAAAACTCGCAAACGTGGACCAATGTTGGTAATTTTTTGGTTACTGGGGTAATTTGGACCCCCGATTACGATTCCGGAATCGCCGTTTCGATATTCTTAACCGTTCACCTTCTAGTTCATAGCTGATTTTCGGTGTATTTTTATTACGAAAACGTGTGAAACAAATATAGTTTTAAGAGGCCGAGGAGGACGCAATTGCTCCTGCGGCAAGCCAACAGACCACGGCAGATGCTCTCGCAAACCGGAAGTCCGTAGGTCAAAGGGTTTACCTTCGGCGATCGATTGTATCGCTTAGTACGTACGTAAGCTCGTGTTTTATCACAGTAAAATCTACAAATGTGGATGAAAGTTTGTCATTTTTTTGTTTTCTGGGGTAATTTGGAGCCCCGATTACGATTTTGATATCGTCGTTTCGATGTTCCCAACATATCCCCCTCTAATGCAAAAATGGCTATTTTTGGTCAATTTAAAAATTCTAAATGCGTGAAACTAACATACTTCTAGCCGGCCGATGAAGACCCAGATTTTTTTGTGTGAAGCCACTGACCCCAGTAGGTTGTCGGAGAAAGCGGAAGTTCGTGCTGCAAGGGGTTCTCCTTCGGCGATCGAAAGAGTCAAAACATACCAAAGGGGGGGGTCTTTCTTCTGTTTGGGCTAGGATTTTTTCAATTTTTGGAGAAAAAGGTCGGTTTTTTTGCATTTCCTGACGTAAAATGAACCCCTGATTACGATTTTGGGGGTCCGACTCCGATATTCCTAGCACCTTGGCGGCAATTTTAAAATAACCGCCAAAAACACGTTTTTTTTGCGTTTCGAAGGGCAACAAAGGCACTAAACGGTGAAGGGCAGAGACGCAATTGCTCCTGAGGGTAGTCAACAGACCCATCTAAATTCCTGCCAAACCGGAAGTCCGTAGATCAAAGGGTTTTCCTTCGACGATCGACGAAAGTTTCGCTATTATCGCGAACACGTACATAAGCTCACGTCGCCGCACTAAAACTCGCAAACGTGGACCAATGTTGGTAATTTTTTGGTTACTGGGGTAATTTGGACCCCCGATTACGATTCCGGAATCGCCGTTTCGATATTCTTAACCGTTCACCTTCTAGTTTATAGCTGATTTTCGGTGTATTTTTATTACGAAAACGTGTGAAACAAATATAGTTTTAAGGAGGACGCAATTGCTCCTGCGGCAAGCCAACAGACCACGGCTGATGCTCTCGCAAACCGGAAGTCCGTAGGTCAAAGGGTTTACCTTCGGCGATCGATTGTATCGCTTAGTACGTACGTAAGCTCGTGTTTTATCACAGTAAAATCTACAAATGTGGATGAAAGTTTGTCATTTTTTGTTTTCTGGGGTAATTTGGAGCCCCGATTACGATTTTGATATCGTCGTTTCGATGTTCCCAACATATCCCCCTCTAATGCAAAAATGGCTATTTTTGGTCAATTTAAAAATTCTAAATGCGTGAAACTAACATACTTCTAGCCGGCCGATGAAGACCCAGATTTTTTTGTGTGAAGCCACTGACCCCAGTAGGTTGTCGGAGAAAGCGGAAGTTCGTGCTGCAAGGGGTTCTCCTTCGGCGATCGAAAGAGTCAAAACATACCAAAGGGGGGGGTCTTTCTTCTGTTTGGGCTAGGATTTTTTCAATTTTTGGAGAAAAAGGTCGGTTTTTTTGCATTTCCTGACGTAAAATGAACCCCTGATTACGATTTTGGGGGTCCGACTCCGATATTCCTAGCACCTTGGCGGCAATTTTAAAATAACCGCCAAAAACACGTTTTTTTTGCGTTTCGAAGGGCAACAAAGGCACTAAACGGTGAAGGGCAGAGACGCAATTGCTCCTGAGGGTAGTCAACAGACCCATCTAAATTCCTGCCAAACCGGAAGTCCGTAGATCAAAGGGTTTTCCTTCGACGATCGACGAAAGTTTCGCTATTATCGCGAACACGTACATAAGCTCACGTCGCCGCACTAAAACTCGCAAACGTGGACCAATGTTGGTAATTTTTTGGTTACTGGGGTAATTTGGACCCCCGATTACGATTCCGGAATCGCCGTTTCGATATTCTTAACCGTTCACCTTCTAGTTTATAGCTGATTTTCGGTGTATTTTTATTACGAAAACGTGTGAAACAAATATAGTTTTAAGAGGCCGAGGAGGACGCAATTGCTCCTGCGGCAAGCCAACAGACCACGGCTGATGCTCTCGCAAACCGGAAGTCCGTAGGTCAAAGGGTTTACCTTCGGCGATCAATTGTATCGCTTAGTACGTACGTAAGCTCGTGTTTTATCACAGTAAAATCTACAAATGTGGATGAAAGTTTGTCATTTTTTGTTTTCTGGGGTAATTTGGAGCCCCGATTACGATTTTGATATCGTCGTTTCGATGTTCCCAACATATCCCCCTCTAATGCAAAAATGGCTATTTTTGGTCAATTTAAAAATTCTAAATGCGTGAAACTAACATACTTCTAGCCGGCCGATGAAGACCCAGATTTTTTTGTGTGAAGCCACTGACCCCAGTAGGTTGTCGGAGAAAGCGGAAGTTCGTGCTGCAAGGGGTTCTCCTTCGGCGATCGAAAGAGTCAAAACATACCAAAGGGGGGGGTCTTTCTTCTGTTTGGGCTAGGATTTTTTCAATTTTTGGAGAAAAAGGTCGGTTTTTTTGCATTTCCTGACGTAAAATGAACCCCTGATTACGATTTTGGGGGTCCGACTCCGATATTCCTAGCACCTTGGCGGCAATTTTAAAATAACCGCCAAAAACACGTTTTTTTTGCGTTTCGAAGGGCAACAAAGGCACTAAACGGTAAAGGGCAGAGACGCAATTGCTCCTGAGGGTAGTCAACAGACCCATCTAAATTCCTGCCAAACCGGAAGTCCGTAGATCAAAGGGTTTTCCTTCGACGATCGACGAAAGTTTCGCTATTATCGCGAACACGTACATAAGCTCACGTCGCCGCACTAAAACTCGCAAACGTGGACCAATGTTGGTAATTTTTTGGTTACTGGGGTAATTTGGACCCCCGATTACGATTCCGGAATCGCCGTTTCGATATTCTTAACCGTTCACCTTCTAGTTTATAGCTGATTTTCGGTGTATTTTTATTACGAAAACGTGTGAAACAAATATAGTTTTAAGAGGCCGAGGAGGACGCAATTGCTCCTGCGGCAAGCCAACAGACCACGGCTGATGCTCTCGCAAACCGGAAGTCCGTAGGTCAAAGGGTTTACCTTCGGCGATCGATTGTATCGCTTAGTACGTACGTAAGCTCGTGTTTTATCACAGTAAAATCTACAAATGTGGATGAAAGTTTGTCATTTTTTGTTTTCTGGGGTAATTTGGAGCCCCGATTACGATTTTGATATCGTCGTTTCGATGTTCCCAACATATCCCCCTCTAATGCAAAAATGGCTATTTTTGGTCAATTTAAAAATTCTAAATGCGTGAAACTAACATACTTCTAGCCGGCCGATGAAGACCCAGATTTTTTTGTGTGAAGCCACTGACCCCAGTAGGTTGTCGGAGAAAGCGGAAGTTCGTGCTGCAAGGGGTTCTCCTTCGGCGATCGAAAGAGTCAAAACATACCAAAGGGGGGGGTCTTTCTTCTGTTTGGGCTAGGATTTTTTCAATTTTTGGAGAAAAAGGTCGGTTTTTTTGCATTTCCTGACGTAAAATGAACCCCTGATTACGATTTTGGGGGTCCGACTCCGATATTCCTAGCACCTTGGCGGCAATTTTAAAATAACCGCCAAAAACACGTTTTTTTTGCGTTTCGAAGGGCAACAAAGGCACTAAACGGTGAAGGGCAGAGACGCAATTGCTCCTGAGGGTAGTCAACAGACCCATCTAAATTCCTGCCAAACCGGAAGTCCGTAGATCAAAGGGTTTTCCTTCGACGATCGACGAAAGTTTCGCTATTATCGCGAACACGTACATAAGCTCACGTCGCCGCACTAAAACTCGCAAACGTGGACCAATGTTGGTAATTTTTTGGTTACTGGGGTAATTTGGACCCCCGATTACGATTCCGGAATCGCCGTTTCGATATTCTTAACCGTTCACCTTCTAGTTTATAGCTGATTTTCGGTGTATTTTTATTACGAAAACGTGTGAAACAAATATAGTTTTAAGAGGCCGAGGAGGACGCAATTGCTCCTGCGGCAAGCCAACAGACCACGGCTGATGCTCTCGCAAACCGGAAGTCCGTAGGTCAAAGGGTTTACCTTCGGCGATCGATTGTATCGCTTAGTACGTACGTAAGCTCGTGTTTTATCACAGTAAAATCTACAAATGTGGATGAAAGTTTGTCATTTTTTGTTTTCTGGGGTAATTTGGAGCCCCGATTACGATTTTGATATCGTCGTTTCGATGTTCCCAACATATCCCCCTCTAATGCAAAAATGGCTATTTTTGGTCAATTTAAAAATTCTAAATGCGTGAAACTAACATACTTCTAGCCGGCCGATGAAGACCCAGATTTTTTTGTGTGAAGCCACTGACCCCAGTAGGTTGTCGGAGAAAGCGGAAGTTCGTGCTGCAAGGGGTTCTCCTTCGGCGATCGAAAGAGTCAAAACATACCAAAGGGGGGGGTCTTTCTTCTGTTTGGGCTAGGATTTTTTCAATTTTTGGAGAAAAAGGTCGGTTTTTTTGCATTTCCTGACGTAAAATGAACCCCTGATTACGATTTTGGGGGTCCGACTCCGATATTCCTAGCACCTTGGCGGCAATTTTAAAATAACCGCCAAAAACACGTTTTTTTTGCGTTTCGAAGGGCAACAAAGGCACTAAACGGTGAAGGGCAGAGACGCAATTGCTCCTGAGGGTAGTCAACAGACCCATCTAAATTCCTGCCAAACCGGAAGTCCGTAGATCAAAGGGTTTTCCTTCGACGATCGACGAAAGTTTCGCTATTATCGCGAACACGTACATAAGCTCACGTCGCCGCACTAAAACTCGCAAACGTGGACCAATGTTGGTAATTTTTTGGTTACTGGGGTAATTTGGACCCCCGATTACGATTCCGGAATCGCCGTTTCGATATTCTTAACCGTTCACCTTCTAGTTTATAGCTGATTTTCGGTGTATTTTTATTACGAAAACGTGTGAAACAAATATAGTTTTAAGAGGCCGAGGAGGACGCAATTGCTCCTGCGGCAAGCCAACAGACCACGGCTGATGCTCTCGCAAACCGGAAGTCCGTAGGTCAAAGGGTTTACCTTCGGCGATCGATTGTATCGCTTAGTACGTACGTAAGCTCGTGTTTTATCACAGTAAAATCTACAAATGTGGATGAAAGTTTGTCATTTTTTGTTTTCTGGGGTAATTTGGAGCCCCGATTACGATTTTGATATCGTCGTTTCGATGTTCCCAACATATCCCCCTCTAATGCAAAAATGGCTATTTTTGGTCAATTTAAAAATTCTAAATGCGTGAAACTAACATACTTCTAGCCGGCCGATGAAGACCCAGATTTTTTTGTGTGAAGCCACTGACCCCAGTAGGTTGTCGGAGAAAGCGGAAGTTCGTGCTGCAAGGGGTTCTCCTTCGGCGATCGAAAGAGTCAAAACATACCAAAGGGGGGGGGTCTTTCTTCTGTTTGGGCTAGGATTTTTTCAATTTTTGGAGAAAAAGGTCGGTTTTTTTGCATTTCCTGACGTAAAATGAACCCCTGATTACGATTTTGGGGGTCCGACTCCGATATTCCTAGCACCTTGGCGGCAATTTTAAAATAACCGCCAAAAACACGTTTTTTTTGCGTTTCGAAGGGCAACAAAGGCACTAAACGGTGAAGGGCAGAGACGCAATTGCTCCTGAGGGTAGTCAACAGACCCATCTAAATTCCTGCCAAACCGGAAGTCCGTAGATCAAAGGGTTTTCCTTCGACGATCGACGAAAGTTTCGCTATTATCGCGAACACGTACATAAGCTCACGTCGCCGCACTAAAACTCGCAAACGTGGACCAATGTTGGTAATTTTTTGGTTACTGGGGTAATTTGGACCCCCGATTACGATTCCGGAATCGCCGTTTCGATATTCTTAACCGTTCACCTTCTAGTTTATAGCTGATTTTCGGTGTATTTTTATTACGAAAACGTGTGAAACAAATATAGTTTTAAGAGGCCGAGGAGGACGCAATTGCTCCTGCGGCAAGCCAACAGACCACGGATATCGGCTATCGGCGATCGATTGTATCGCTTAGTACGTACGTAAGCTCGTGTTTTATCACAGTAAAATCTACAAATGTGGATGAAAGTTTGTCATTTTTTGTTTTCTGGGGTAATTTGGAGCCTCGATTACGATTTTGATATCGTCGTTTCGATGTTCCCAACATATCCCCCTCTAATGCAAAAATGGCTATTTTTGGTCAATTTAAAAATTCTAAATGCGTGAAACTAACATACTTCTAGCCGGCCGATGAAGACCCAGATTTTTTTGTGTGAAGCCACTGACCCCAGTAGGTTGTCGGAGAAAGCGGAAGTTCGTGCTGCAAGGGGTTCTCCTTCGGCGATCGAAAAAGTCAAAACATACCAAAGGGGGGGGGTCTTTCTTCTGTTTGGGCTAGGATTTTTTCAATTTTTGGAGAAAAAGGTCGGTTTTTTTGCATTTCCTGACGTAAAATGAACCCCTGATTACGATTTTGGGGGTCCGACTCCGATATTCCTAGCACCTTGGCGGCAATTTTAAAATAACCGCCAAAAACACGTTTTTTTTGCGTATCGAAGGGCAACAAAGGCACTAAACGGTGAAGGGCAGAGACGCAATTGCTCCTGAGGGTAGTCAACAGACCCATCTAAATTCCTGCCAAACCGGAAGTCCGGAGAACAAAGGGTTTTCCTTCGACGATCGACGAAAGTTTCGCTATTATCGCGAACACGTACATAAGCTCACGTCGCCGCACTAAAACTCGCAAACGTGGACCAATGTTGGTAATTTTTTGGTTACTGGGGTAATTTGGACCCCCGATTACGATTCCGGAATCGCCGTTTCGATATTCTTAACCGTTCACCTTCTAGTTCATAGCTGATTTTCGGTTTATTTTTATTACAAAAACGTGTGAAACAAATATAGTTTTAAGAGGCCGAGGAGGACGCAATTGCTCCTGCGGCAAGCCAACAGACCACGGCAGATGCTCTCGCAAACCGGAAGTCCGTAGGTCAAAGGGTTTACCTTCGGCGATCGATTGTATCGCTTAGTACGTACGTAAGCTCGTGTTTTATCACAGTAAAATCTACAAATGTGGATGAAAGTTTGTCATTTTTTGTTTTCTGGGGTAATTTGGAGCCCCGATTACGATTTTGATATCGTCGTTTCGATGTTCCCAACATATCCCCCTCTTATGCAAAAATGGCTATTTTTGGTCAATTTAAAAATTCTAAATGCGTGAAACTAACATACTTCTAGCCGGCCGATGAGGACCCAGATTTTTTTGTGTAAAGCCACTGACCCCAGTAGGTTGTCGGAGAAAGCGGAAGTTCGTGCTGCAAGGGGTTCTCCTTCGGCGATCGAAAGAGTCAAAACATACCAAAGGGGGGGGTCTTTCTTCTGTTTGGGCTAGGATTTTTTCAATTTTTGGAGAAAAAGGTCGGTTTTTTTGCATTTCCTGACGTAAAATGAACCCCTGATTACGATTTTGGGGGTCCGACTCCGATATTCCTAGCACCTTGGCGGCAATTTTAAAATAACCGCCAAAAACACGGTTTTTTTGCGTTTCGAAAGGCAACAAAGGCACTAAACAGTGAAGGGCAGGGACGCAATTGCTCCTGAGGGTAGTCAACAGACCCATCTAAATTCCTGCCAAACCGGAAGTCCGTAGATCAAAGGGTTTTCCTTCGGCGATCGACGAAAGTTTCACTATTATCGCGAACACGTACATAAGCTCACGTCGCCGCACTAAAACTCGCAAACGTGGACCAATGTTGGTAATTTTTTGGTTACTGGGGTAATTTGGACCCCCGATTACGATTCCGGAATCGCCGTTTCGATATTCTTAACCGTTCACCTTCTAGTTCATAGCTGATTTTCGGTGTATTTTTATTACGAAAACGTGTGAAACAAATATAGTTTTAAGAGGCCGAGGAGGACGCAATTGCTCCTGCGGCAAGCCAACAGACCACGGCAGATGCTCTCGCAAACCGGAAGTCCGTAGGTCAAAGGGTTTACCTTCGGCGATCGATTGTATCGCTTAGTACGTACGTAAGCTCGTGTTTTATCACAGTAAAATCTACAAATATGGATGAAAGTTTGTAATTTTTTGTTTTCTGGGGTAATTTGGAGCCCCGATTACGATTTTGATATCGTCGTTTCGATGTTCCCAACATATCCTTTTCTTATGCAAAAATGGCTATTTTTGGTCAATTTAAAAATTCTAAATGCGTGAAACTAACATACTTCTAGCCGGCCGATGAGGACCCAGATTTTTTTGTGTGAAGCCACTGACCCCAGTAGGTTGTCGGAGAAAGTGGAAGTTCGTGCTGCAAGGGGTTTTCCTTCGGCGATCGAAAGAGTCAAAACATACCAAAGGGGGGGGTCTTTCTTCTGTTTGGGCTGGGATTTTTTCAATTTTTGGAGAAAAAGGTCGGTTTTTTTGCATTTCCTGACGTAAAATGAACCCCTGATTACGATTTTGGGGGTCCGACTCCGATATTGCTAGCACCTTGGCGGCAATTTTAAAATAACCGCTAAAAACACGGTTAGTTTTTCGTGATTTGTCCCGTTAGGTGTTGCCGTAGCTCAACAATGCATATAAATGAAATTGACAGTTGATTTTTTTGCGATTTTTTGGTAAAAAAATTTTTGCCGCACGCATGTTCGGCTGAACATGGGCGTGCGGCAAAATTTTTTGTAACTGTTACTGGTAATTGTTACTTGTAACTGTTACTGGTAACTGTTACTGGTAACTGTTACTGGTAACTGTTACTGGTAACTGTTACTGGTAACTATTACTGGTAACTGTTACTGGTAACTGTTACTGGTAATTGTTACTGGTAACTGTTACTGGTAACTGTTACTGGTAACTGTTACTGGTAACTGTTACTTGTAACTGTTACTTGTAACTGTTACTTGTAACTGTTACTTGTAACTGTTACTTGTAACTGTTACTTGTAACTGTTACTTGTAACTGTTACTTGTAACTGTTACTTGTAACTGTTACTTGTAACTGTTACTTGTAACTGTTACTGGTAACTGTTACTAGTAACTGTTACTGGTTTTGGTAACTGTTACTGGTAAATGTTACTGGTATTGGTAACTGTTACTGGTAACTGTTATTGGTAACTGTTACTTGTAACTGTTACTTGTAACTGTTACTTGTAACTGTTACTTGTAACTGTTACTTGTAACTGTTACTTGTAACTGTTACTTGTAACTGTTACTTGTAACTGTTACTGGAAACTGTTACTGGTTTTGGTAACTGTCACTGGTAAATGTTACTGGTATTGGTAACTGTTACTGGTAACTGTTACTGGTAACTGTTACTTGTAACTGTTACTGGTAACTGTTATTGATACTAGATACTGGTTACTGTTACTAGTACTTGTTACCGGTAACTGTTACTAGTATCTGTTACTGGTAACAGTTATCGGTTACCGGTAAGTACTAGTAACAGTTACCGGTAACAAGTATTGACTTTTGGTCCTCGACCAATAGCAAGCGAGCTATTCGAGGAGGCGCGGAAAACCGCAAATGGCAACGTTGCCTTACAAGATGGCCGCTCGACCCAAATGCAAAAAATGTAGCTAATTTTGTGGCGGATTTTTAGTCTGTATTGACTTTTGGTCCACGACCAATAGCAAGCGAGCTATTCGAGGAGGCGCGGAAAACCGCAAATGGCAACGTTGCCTTACAAGATGGCCGCTCGACCCAAACGCAAAAAATTTAGCTAATTTTTTGGCGGATTTTTCGCCTGTATTGACTTTTGGTCCACGACCAATAGCAAGCGAGCTATTCGAGGAGGCGCGGAAAAACGCGAATGGCAACGTTGCCTTACAAGATGGCGGCTCGACCCAAATTGACTTTTGGTCCACGACCAATAGCAAGCGAGCTATTCGAGGAGACGCGGAAAACCGCGAATGGCAACGTTGCCTTACAAGATGGACGCTCGACCCAAATGCAAAAAATGTAGCTAACTTTTTGACGGATTTTTCGTCTGTATTGACTTTTGGTCCAGGACCAATAGCAAGCGAGCTATTCGAGGAGGCGCGGGAAAACGCGAATGGCAACGTTGCCTTACAAGATGGCCGCTCAACCCAAATTGACTTTTGGTCCACGACCAATAGCAAGCGAGCTATTCGAGGAGGCGCGGAAAAACGCAAATAGCAACGTTGCCTTACAAGATGGCCGCTCGACCCAAATGCAAAAAATGTAGCTAATTTTTTGGCGGATTTTTTGTCTGTATTGACTTTTGGTCCACGACCAATAGCAAGCGAGCTATTCGAGGAGGCGCGGAAAAACGCGAATAGCAACGTTGCCTTACAAGATGGCCGCTCGACCCAAATGCAAAAAATGTAGCTAATTTTTTGGCGGATTTTTCGTCTATATTGACTTTTGGTCCACGATCAATAGCAAGCGAGCAATTCGAGGAGGCGCGGAAAAACGCAAATGGTAACGTTGCCTTACAAGATGGCCGCTCGACCCAAATGCAAAAAATGTAGCTAATTTTTTGGCAAATTTTTCGTCTGTATTGACTTTTGGTCCACTACCAATAACAAGCGAGCTATTCGAGGAGGCTCGGAAAAACGCGAATGGCAAAGTTGCCTTACAAGATGGCCGCTCGACCCAAACGCAAAAAATGTAGCTAATTTTTTGACGGATTTTTCGTCTGTATTGACTTTTTTTGGTAAAAAAAAATTTGCCGCACGCCCATGTTCGGCCGAAATAATCAGTTTTTCGTGATTTGTCGCGTTAGGTGTGGACGGAGCTTAACAATGCATATAGATGAAATTGACGGTTGATTTTTTTGAGATTTTTTGGTAAAAAAATGTTTGCCGCACGCCCATGTTCGGCCGAGATAATCAGTTTTTCGTGATTTGTCGCGTTAGGTGTGGACGGAGCTAAACAATGCATATAGATGAAATTGACGGTTGATTTTTTTGCGTTTTTTTAATAAAAAAATTTTTGCCGCACGCACATGTTCGTCCGAGATAATCAATTTTTCGTTATTTGTCGCGTTAGGTGTGGACGGAGCTTAACAATGCATATAGATGAAATTGACGGTTGATTTTTTTGCGATTTTTTGGTAAAATTTTTTTTGCCGCGGTAACTGTTACTGGTACCAGTTACTGGTAACTGTTACTGGTAACTGTTATCGGTTACCGGTAAGTACTAGTAACCAGTATCAGTAACAGTTACCGGTAACAAGTACTAGTAACAGTTACTAGTATCTAGTATCAATAACAGTTACCAGTATCTTTTACCATTAACAGTTACCAGTAACGGTTACCAGAACAGTTACCAGTAACAGTTACCAGTAACAGTTACCAGTAACAGTTACCAGTAACAGTTACCAGTAACAGTTACCAGTAACAGTTACCAGTAACAGTTACCAGTAACAGTTTCCAGTAACAGTTACTAGTAACAATTACCAGTAACAGTTACCAGTATCAGTAAAAGTTGCCGGTAACAAGTACTGGTAAAAGTTACTTGTATATAGTATCAATAACAGTTACCAGTATCTGTTACCAATAACAGTTACCAATAACGGTTACCAGTAACAGTTTTTTTGACCTTTCTGCTACTAATAGTTCTATGGGAGGTATTCTTGTGATCACATTTAGAGCCACCGTCGATGCTGTCCTGTACGCGGAGGCCACACGCAACACTTTCCTTTGTACAGCGCATAGCATGTTTTTGTACTTTTTCTTTTCCAGCACACTACTCTAAATCGGTGCTCCGTACAGTATAGTATTATGCACTACTGTGTGCCTATAACTTCCCGCTTTTAGCTAGTTGGTTCTCCTGTATTTGGCAACAGTCTCATCAGGACTGCGATTCGCTGTTCTGCCTTCTTGGTAATTTCCTTGACGTGAATGTCAAACCCCGGCTGTCTAGATATACTCCTAAATATCTAACCGATTTTGACGGTTTGACCTCGGTATCACATACTTTAAAAACTATGTCTTCTTTACCTTTTTTTTCCCTTCAACATTAGTGCTTCCGTTTTCGTTGGTGCCAGAGATAGCTTATTGGCATTCATCCAGCGGTTTATTCTGTGCAGACACTCATTTGTGCAGGTTTCTAGGTCATCTTTGTTCTCTGCGGTCACCAGCAGCGCTAGATCGTCTGCAAAAGCGATTGTTGTAGCATTCCCCATCATTTGTACTTGCAGAATTGGATCGTACAGAACGTTCCATAAGGTTGGTCCGAGGACCGATCCTTGTGGAACATTGGCACATATGTTCATCTATTCGGTTTTATTGTACACTAATTTTCTGTCCTTTAGGTACGCAGACAGGATATTTATCAGATAAGGTGATATATTTCTGCGCCTTAGTTTGTTTATTATTAAGCTATGTCTAGCTGTATTAAAGGCATTTTTAACGTCCAGAAGCACTAACACGCACCAATCCGCCTTGTCCCTATTTGTGACTTCGTAGATCTTTTCGATGGCTTGGATAGTCGATCTGCCTCTCCGAAAACCAAACTGATTTTCGTGCAGTCCTTCTGTTTTCTCGATTTCCTGAAGAAGTCTTTCCCTTAGCAGGATCTCATACAGCTTGCTTGCGGAATTTAGCAGGTTATCGGTCTGAACGATAACTTTTCAATGCTGTTTACACCTTTCGGCAATAGAATTAATTTAGCGCATTTCCACTCCGTTGGGAACTTCTGCTGTGATAGTAATGTGTTTAAATCTTCTAAAACACCATCCGGCCACCGTTTTACTACCTCTTTTATTACCTCTATGGGTATTCCATCTAGGCCAGGCGCCTTCTTGCCCTTCATTTTTTGTGTTGCCTCGAGTACTTTCTCCATATTAAAAAGTGTAACCTGCTTTTCACACGGCTCCTCTATCCAGTTGTCATCCGGTCTTGGGAACAGATCTAGTACAACTTGCCTTTTTGTTTCTGGGTCTAGCTCACATGGTAGTCTGTATTTTAAGCTGTCCGTGTTTCTGACTATGCTATCCTTTATCTTCCCATACATTATTTTCCCTTCTTCCCAGCTTATTCTTATTTAAGGTCAAAAATACATCAGTGCTTGGAATCTGACAAAAAAGAAGCTGGTGAAGTTAAAAAGAGGATAAAATTAATTTATAAAACTGATAAAGTTGACAAAGTTATGAAGTTGACTAAATTGATAAAAGTTTAATTAAAATTGATAAAGATAAAGTTAAATAAAGTTGATAGAGCTAAAAGTTGATCAAATTGATAAAATTTTAACTAAAACTGATAAAGTTGATAAAATGTGTAGAATTTAAAAAAAATGAGAAAATTGGTAAAATTAATGAAATAACACAAATTTTGATATGATAGGTCTATAGAGTATAAACATTGCATTTAAAAGATCATTACAGACATAAAAAAACAGTAATTTTCATATAAGCTGCATTTTAAAATATTTTAATCAAGATCGATAGAGTATACATTATTAAAACAACAATTAAATATGTAACAAATTATTTTATTTTACAGTTAATTTGGCACAATTATTAATTACATAAACTGGACACAACACAAATATTGAGAAAGTGTAATCAATCAATTTAATTACCTTAATATAATATCCACCGATAGAAGAAAGCACCTTAATCCTTTATTCTGATGCACTAAACACTCACAAAATAGTAAAACACAATCAATTTACTTAAACCAGAATTGGCTATGATGTCGCGTTCGTCCCCTAAGCAACCCTAAAACTTTAAACGCATTAAAAAGATAGTAAATGTTATCCTATAATTATGAAATTAATACATGATGATTGTATAATTACAATTAATAAAACGCAGTTTGTATAATTGCAATTAATTAAGTATTATCCGAATTATTAACAACCCTTAAATTAGATCATTATTGCCACCTTATCAAATCATCAAATGATCTAAAAATATATAAAATTAACATTATTTAATCCCCTGATTACGATTCTGCTGGTTACAAAGCTGTAAATTATGCAAATTGGCTACATCAATATTATTTAACCTATTATAATTGATTGAGAAAATATTATAATTAATATAATAAAAACGTCCAAATCCTAGAAAACCAATATAATATTCGTGTAGGCGCACTTGAATATGTTATGTTAGTATACATTTCAAGCCTCAAAATAATTACGTAAGCTCAATTTAGTTAATGTATAATATCCCGAATTGGTCAGTTCTGAGGTTCCTAGGGGTAACATTTTGTTTTGTGTATGTTTCAAAATATCCGAATCAATTTGGTGGCCAGTGATTTAAAAGTTTACAAACTGGGTTTTCAAATGTATTTTTAGGTTGTATATTTTGTATCATATACAATCTTTTAAATCTTGTTGCTTATACCAAACTGATTGGGGTATTTTAAAACCTATTATCCCCGATATTCTTAGTATTTATCTGTCAATTTTGAACCACCAAAAACATGAGTTTTTTGCGTTTCAAAGTACAAAAAAAGCCCTAAACGGTGAAGGAGAAAGACGCAATTGCTCCTGAGGCTAACTAACAGTACCTTTCTAAATCTCCGCTGAACCGAAAGTTCGTGGCTCAAAACAGTGGCGTAGCTAGGATTAGTAGGGCCTTTTTGTAGGATTAGCTCAAAAGGTTCTCAGACAACGGGAAGTCAGGCGCAAAACGCTACGCTATTTAAAGCAAATCAGTTTATCCTTCGCTTGTCTCAAGCAAACGACGCTGATTTTAAGAAGTTTTTAACAGCTTCTTCTATATTAATTTTAGACTCAGACTTTTTGCTTGTTAGTCTGATACCAGATATAATCAGGGTATAAGTTCTCCCCAAACACAATGTTACGGCCTATATGGCTGGCACAAACGTGCATTCTTAAGTTTTCACAAATATTTTCACTAAGGTAGGAAGTCCTTGCACAAATATGTGCGAACTAGGAATCATTGAAGGGTAGGCGCTCGTGAGGATGAATCAGACATTTTTGCAAGTCTTTAAGAATATTCTCCTCCCAATCCGCAAAAAAAACTGGCTTCGAGTGGAGTGTCCTCGCGTACCCGAGTAGTGACTCGGTCAACTTAACCACAGATTATACAGTTTGTTTAAATATTAAATTAAATTAAACAATTTTATATTGTTATGGTATGCAACCCTTATTGCGTATTTGTACGCTTTTGTCAATGTTGTTCTTTTATCCTGGGATTTGCGGATTTGTTGGACTATTGCTATATCACATGGATTATGTTATGCAGACTAGTGGTAACACTGGCAACAATGTTCATAATTCATTTCTCTTCGTACTTATTTTTTATGCCTGGAATATTTAATAAATTAAACCGCGACTTCGAAAATTTCCTTTTATAGCCCCGTTTTCCTATGTTATGTTAGTTTTCATCGGTAGTTACAATGCCGTATATTTAAAACCGCAAGGAAATATTAGTAATTTGTTTCGTCTTAGACAGAAATAAGAGACGCAAAGAGATAATACTGAGGCCTAACTACAACTAAGGTGAGCAATTTAGGTGTACTTAAAATCGCAAAGTTCTTTTATTATTTCTTGATAGGCCTTTTTTCCTTTTTTATTTCTTCAAATTTCTTACTTATAATTTGATCTTATAAGTGATGATAAATATATTAACATGTGTTATACAAATATTAAATATTCTACCACAAATCTGCAAATCCAAGGATCTCTAGAATTACAAGAACGTAATTATAACACGCGGCGAAGAATATACGCCGTACGTAATTATTTCTTCCCAGGCGAATATTAGGATATTTATTATACCGTACTCGTAGAGCAAAGACTGGAGGATCGCTACACAACATTTCCAATAAGATAAGCTATTTTTATTATGCATTTCTTTTATTTGTTTCTCGTTTCTATTAGCACATTACTTTTATTAATTTAATTATAGACCTTGTTCGTTTGTTAATGATTAATCCTTATAAGTTTATGATTATACATTATAATAATATATACAGGGTGTAGATTAATTGGCGGACAAACGCCAGGTAACTTTGTAGACCGTGCCAAAAGAAAACGAAAATCTTAATTCCAAAATGCTGAGAAACTCTTCGTTCGGCCTCACGAGATCCTCAAAGTTTCGTTACGTTTGGCAACGTAGCAAAATTTCTATATCCAAACCAATGAAGTAGAGTAGAGTAGAAGGGGCAACGACGACTGCGCATCCTAAACCTCGATCCGCGTTTGGTTACTGCCATTTTAGTTCATAAAAACTCGTTTGTTTACATTTGGTATCACGAATTAGGCAACTAACAATACTCGGTACACAGGTACGACTTTCTTTGCATGTAATTTAAGAGGGTTACCTAACTATAAAAATAAAAGCGCGGCATATTTAAGTAAAATTTTTATTTACGAAACGTTTACGTATATTACTCATAGACTAACTAGAGATAAATAATAATTATTTACAATAAACTTGCTTATATAGTCTGTGAGTAGAAAATAACTATGCAGGTACATTTCAAAGAAATTAAAAAATAATTAAGGGCGTAAATCTCTGAAATTTCCGAGTAATCCAATTAGTAGAATATTATCTGTAATTATGTGTAATGCGATTACTGTGTAATTAATAAAATATACCTGTGTTGTTTAAGTAATCTACAATAAAATTATTATAGTTCTCTACTTCATTGATCCAAACCTATAATGTAGGCAACTTAATACACACATCAAATGTTATTACTTATTATAAACTACAAATGTTCATATTGGCCACCGTTTACTTTTAAACACTTTACGGTTCGTATCGTAATTTGCATATTCATTCAAAGAAAAAGTCATAATAAAATAGAAATATCAACTGACATTCATTGTATAGCCTACGTTATAATTTAAATTTGATTTATTCTTGGAAAGTAATTTGCACGTTTTTCAATATTTTTTTAATATCAATTTTTAATAAACTTCCTAACTTTTATTATACTAAAAAAAAAATCAACTTGGTACATAAAATACACAATTAATGAGACCAAACAAAGAGTTTCTCAGCATTTTGAAATTAAGATTTTCGTTTTCTTTTGGCACGGTCTACAAAGTTACCTGGCGTTTGTCCGCCAATTAATCTACATCCTGTATATTCATTTCTTAACTTCGCTTTTTATATTATTTTGTTTAATTGAAACATATAAAATTTTGATTTATATTATTTTATATATTTTGTTTGTTTTATTTACAATCAAGTAGATGTCTTTTTATTTTATATTGAAAATAATGTTAAATTTGGATTATATTATTTATGTCATTTCATTCGTTTATTTTATTCTTATTAAATATTAATTAAAAGGGATTACTCTTTATTGTTTATCAAACCTTAATCTATTTTTCGTTAGTATTGTTTTATGTCGGTTTTAGTGTAACTATTAAATTTGTCTATTTTCATAGTTGGAATTAAAATCAAATCCTCCATCTTTATAAAAATAGGTACAATTATGTGGCGCCCTTTTTCATTTCTTTAGGTACTCACTTCCTTATCCACTGTCAGCTGGTCGGCCACCAACTTTTTTATATAAATTAATTAATTTTGTTTTTTTAAAACAGTCACGTAACAAATTCTAAGAAGGGGGAAAAAGCAATCTAACAAAAGCACCGCTAGATGGAATTACTTCCGTTGAAAGTACCCAGTTCTAAATTTACAACAACTTGGCATTATTTTTGGAAATAAATGATGATGTTTCATAAAGCAATTTAATCATCTAAATACTGACTTAGTTTATAGTTTAAAAGTAAATTTTTCTAAGATTTGCGGTCTCTGTTCATAAGTATCTTAAACATAGAACACAAAACTCAAGGCATTGCTTATAATATCATATTTTTTAAACTAAACCTTTCTGATAAGACTATTTTTACGAACTTTTTTGAAATTTTGTAAAGGGTCTTTCGACGATCAATGATCAAAGTTTGGTTTTATCGCTAGTAAGAAAATGACCTGCTTGACTTTGTGTCTGTTTGGTGACGGCAAATTGCTAAGTGCTCCTGTAAATAGCAATTTAAGTGACGTGTTTCGCGTCGTACAATTGGCGTGAAGAGGGAGTACCACCTTTGCGCGAAATTTTCTTTTTTGTGAGAATCCTGTTAACTTGCTAATTCAGACGGTAGCAAAAAAATTATCCAAAACTAATATTTTTGCACATTTTTAAATGAGTAATTAGACAAAATTACGGAGAAATGGCCTAGAATGATTTTTTTGGGCAAAGAAATAATGTTGGGAGATCACCACCACTGCTGTTAACAAAGAAAAGAAAGATGCAGTTCTTTTACAAAAAATAAGATGGTTGTGACCTCTGCTACGTGATAATGCATGTTTATAAAATAATAAATTTATTTTGTTTTTTTTATCAGAAGTTCGTTACGTTACGAATGCATTACCAGTTTCAGGTCGACTAGAGCCTTGTACAGATGTAATAAGTTAACTCATCATAAAGAATAAACAACAATATAATAATATATATATTTAAACATTCATCAATTCTCATTTCTTTTAATATTCTTCGAAGGAACCTTCTTCCTCCTGCTCCTCATCATCCACCTTCTCCTCATTGACTGGTTGATGTGGTATTTTGCTCAATTCTACACTGGAATTATAATAGTCCAGAGGACTATTAATAAACGAATTCGGTTCATTTCCTTCATGCGTATATTCGTAATACTTGGCACACGCTAACTGACAATTACTATCATCGGCTTCAACAGTTACAGCATCGATACCTGAATTAAATTAAATCAAAGTCAATCAAAAATAAATATAAAATTAAATCTATATTTTATAGTGTTAACAGTTGTAATTGTTAGTGTTGTTGATAATAATAAATATTCTATACACCTTGTTAATTACAAGCATAATTAGGTTGTCGACACATAAGCCGTGGAAATCTTGAAGATGTGTATAGTTGATATTGAGATCATTGGAGTACTTTACAACTGCCTCAGGTTATATTTATACAACAAAGTATATTGGCTAGGCATAGACCAAGAAGGCCTTAGAAGAGTGTATAATGAAGTGGTTTGCACTAATATGGTATACCATGTAACGATAAGGTTTCTGGCATCACTTGAATTATCGGTTCTATGCTAGAAAAAATTCTATAACTACTAATTGAGCTATATTTAATAACGATGTGCAAATTCAATTAATAAAAAAGCACGCGGACACGATACCGAGCCGTAGTAGTAGCACGCTGATGCAGCCAGGACGGGAGAAAACAGTTTACTTGTCGCAGTAAAGTTGACGAAGAAATCAGCGGAAAATTGGCAATTATTTTATTAATAATTAAGGTGCTTCAAACTATCAACGACATGAACGTTTGGTGTGGTGGTTGAGTGTTTAAAAAATTCAAACTTAAGTAACAAGACGTAACAATAGTAATAATGATAAGTACCTTCAACAGACATCCCGGTATCTTCCAAAACTTGTTTTAAATAAGTCGTGTCCCAATTATTGAATGGACATCCATGACAATCCTGATATGAAACTCGAGTTGAAAATAAATCATTGCAACTGTGTGGCTCATAATTAATTCGGCTACCAACCAATCCGTATACGTGTTTAACAAAGTATGCATATTGTTTCTCGAATTGAATATCGGAAATTTTCTTAGTGAATTCTTCTTTCCATAAACAATAAGCATTTTCAAAACTAATTCCTATGGCTAGAATAATAATTTATTAAAATAAAATTAGTTAAATTTAATCGATTTACCTTTAAGGAATCGTAGATATTGCACGCGTCCTCCGTGTTTTAAATGGTGATCGTCCTTCAATCGTTGATGTACGACTTTCATGCATAAGGGGTAATGGTGTTCGGCATGATAATTTAATTTATTTAATGTTACACCTACAGAAACTTGATTAAACAATACCTTTTCTTTAAAACGTTCATCGTTTCTTCTTATTAGAATCTCAAATCGTTCATCAGAAAGTATTGAAGGTAATACTGATAATAGATGCTAAAAAAAAAACAACAAAAGCGGATAAAACTGTATGTAATAATATTATCACGCAACTATCAAAGACCATTTTTATTTTATTGCAACAACTGTTTACATTAAATAAAATCAATCGTTGTTAAAATAAGTATGTTTATTTAATAAACTGTTCATATAATTTAATAGTATAAGTGTGAAAATATATTAATCTGACAATCTTTTATTTTATTATTCCAGCTATCAAAAATTGGAAAGTAAACAAAACTGACTAAGATCATTATTTAACATATTTGCAAATTTAGTCTATTCTATTCTAGATAACAGACTATTTATTTAGTTGTTTCATTCGAAATATGACACAAACAACGAATATTTTTACTAATTTTGTGTCGTTTTTACAACTTAACAAACCTTGTTACGTCATATCGGAAAAACAAGATCAGACAAGATGGAGCAATAGCCCGAGTACGAACATATCTTCTGTTCTTAGTATCATGCTAATCGTAGTGTATTCAATGTAATAGTATAATGAGAAAGTTTTACAATTTTATGGTTGAAACTTTCAACACTTATAATAATGATAATACTCTAGTTTAAATGTCAAATGTATTTATTTTATTATTGCAACTGTCATAAATGTGTCACATTTGTCAGTTTGCAACGGTTTTAGTCACAATTGTCAAAGGAACCAATTTAATAGTCAGAACTGTCAACATTACTAATGACAACTAAACTGTACTGTCACAATATAGATCAATCTGTCAAATTCACAAAACTTCCTAGATATTATGGTCGAGGTTAAACTGTCAAAACCAAAAAAGTCAAACAAATTAATTTTAATACATACTTTTTCTTGTCTGTCTAACTGTCAAATGTAACTGATTACTGCCAGAACAATCAAATTACCAATTTAAATGTCAAATAAATAAATTTTAATATTCTGTCAAAAGGTGATTTAGATTTCAAAGTGCTTAACTTTATTATACTGCAAATACAAAATTATCGTTTGAATCAATTTTAATATTGAAACTGGCACATTAACTGTTAATATTTATAATTCAAGATGTCAGTTTCAAACATGATTTGTATGATTTTAAGCAGAGGCAAATTTAAGCTGACCATACTGTCAGAAATTCCAGATTAAATGTCAAATCTGACACCTTATGTCAAGAAGTGATCTAAAGTTAAACCGACAAACGTTCAGAGCTGGTTTTTCAAGTTAATATAAGACTTTTTTGTCTATTCTATAAATGTATTTTCAAAACAGTGGTTGGCAATCCAATATAGTATAACATCCTTCACATCCTTGCCTTATGTAGATGGAAGTTGACAAATCATATTTAAAATCTTTTCTGTCTTAAACTGATTAATTTCTGTATTCTTTATGTAGAATTTTTAATTAGTTAACAAAATAAAATGTCATTTTAACAAATAATGCAAAAGTATCAAGTATTCATTATTTTGTAGCATGAATAATTTATTTATAAACATTTAGCAATCCTCCTACATATAAATTCTTGTTACATTTGTTGCTAAATATGCGTTAATAATTCATTTTGCTCGCTCACTAACAACATTTATGAAATAGACAAATAAAAGACACAGAACACTACAACACTACTACTAAACTAATTGATATTGATAGATATAATAATAAAATATATTTACCTTCAAATAACCTAACAACGAAGTTCTATAGAATTGTGCAAAATATTCTAATAATAAAAACTGTGGTACGTATGCAATTTGTTTACGAATGAAAACCTTACGAGTTTTTACTAAGTCCAAAACTAGTTTGAAATGAATTGCATAAAAATTGGTCGATGCAAAATCAAAGTCACCAAACGTAGAATTTGTTAATTCGGTTTCTAATTTTGTTCGAAGAGCTGATGAAATTGGTTTGTATCCAAAATGATCGGTTTTTTCAAAAAAACTTGATAAACCTTCATCGGATAACTGATTGTAACGCAATTTAAACAAATCGACTTCAAGATCTATAAACCAATCTTGTAATTTGTAGGTACGACAATGTATTACACTTAGAAAGAAAAATGAAAAATGGTCTCTTATTCTCATTTCATAAATCTCTGGACTTGCTTCTATTGCTCCATTTGATTTCATTAATTCCACAAAATTATCTTCAAGAACCTCACAATTGGTTAATATGGAATCAGTCCACTCTTTCGTGTATGGTTTAAGACCTGTTTTATTTGCATATTCTATATGACGAAGTATAAGGGATCTTTTCATTACTACATCATGACATTTTACCAAATTCATTTCACCTTTAGGGGGAGTCCATATATAAATATTTAAATCATGTGGATAGTCTTTCAGATCACGCTTATTATTTGCTTCAAGTGCTGCTTGTGCTGAACGTTTATTACATCTTCGAAAGAAAAAATCTTGTATTTCTTTTTGTTTCTTTTGTTCCATTATTACTACTTCAATGACGGGCTATGAAGAGCAATTAAGAGCTGGATCTGCTGGAAGAAAATCTATAAAGTATGTACAAACTATAACAATTTATAACCTCAAAATTCAAAATGTTTTCGCGCAAAATAAACCATAGACGTTTTCGAGCGAGATAGAAGTTGCCTAACCTAACAGATTCTAAACAAGTATCTATATATGCAACCCGCGGCCCACCGTTGTACAGGGTGTGAAGTTAGCACGTAATGGAGGGAAAGGCATGCAAATATTTACAAAACCAATTATGCAGAAAAAATTAAAATTACTAATTGGTATTTTTAATAAATAAATAAATAAATTTATTCATTAATTATAAATTTCCATTTGTGTATTATGTACCAACATAAATGTCATTTTATTTATACCAATTAATGATAAAATTGTACCAAAAATGATGAATAAGATGATATACATATGTATATATGTTATATCATCGGTTTACTTATTAGGATTGATGTGTAACTTAATAATAAACACAAACATTTCTAAAAAAATTGAATTTTAAGCAGGTATTTAAATATTTCAATAGTTACAAAAACTATTCGATAAATATTTCATGGCAAGCATTTAAATACGATAAATAGTGTAAAGTTTAATAATACAAAGCAACAGAGTTTTTATATTAAAAAAATATGTTTAGTCTTTAAAGGCAACAGGAAGTTTTGATACTCCCTAAATTTTTTATTGCTAGGTCTCTAAAAGCACCAGGAAGTTTTGACAATCCATAAAATTTCATTTTTAGACATATAGAAACAGCAATAAGTTTTGATAAACCATACAATTTTATTTTTAGCCTTCTCAATTTTTTTTCATTTCTGTAATATGGGTACAAAATGACAATCCTGCTCCCAAGGTCTTTTACTGTTTCGACACGCAATAAAGATTCATTATTTATTTTATAATTAAATAAAAATGTTTTTCTGCGCTTTGTATATAATACCACACAACACTTACTAATATTTAGAAACAGTTTGTTATTCAAACACCTGATACTTATTAATTATCTTACCAGCCTTATTGAGTTTGTTAATAATGATTTTTTCGATTGGCCCCAAGAGGTCCTCAAAGTTTCAATTTTGTCAATACAAATATTGTTTTAATTGCGTATTTTATGTACCAAGTTGCTTTCTTTTTTAGTATAATAAAAGTCACAAAGTTTATTAAAAATTAATAATAAAAAAATATTGAAAAATGTGCAACTTACTTTCCAAGAATAAATCAAATTTAAATTAAAAATACCTTTGGCAACGTAGCAAATTTTTAATAAAATTGAAATTATAACGTAGGCTGTGCAATGTCAGTTGATATTTCTATTTTATTATGACTTTTACTTTGAATGAATATGCAAATTACGCCGGTGATGCTTGAGAATGTCATGAATTCGATACCGTATAGTGTTTAGAAGTAAACGGTAGCCAATATGAACATTTATAGGTTATAATAAATAATAACATTTGATGTGTGTATTAAGTTGCCTACATTAGAAGTTTGAATATAGAAATAGAAATTTTGCTACGTTGCCAAGCGTAACGAAACTTTGAGGATCTCGAGGCCAAACGAAGAGTTTCTCAGCATTTTGGAATTAAGATTTTTGTTTTCTTTTGGCACGCTCTACAAAGTTACCTGGCGTTTGTCCGCCAATTAATCTACACCATGTATAACTAATTTCATCTGTAAAGGGCTCTAGTAGAGCAGAAACTAGTAATGTATTCGTAAGAATAAATTTGTAATAAAAAACATAGTTGTTTTATTTTTTCATAAACATAAATTATCACGTAGCAGAGGTCACAACCAGCAATTATGTAGGTTTTATAGTTTAACGTTACTTTAAAAATTACAAAATTTGACACTATTACAAATCAGATTTCCAATTAATTGGATTGGAACCTCATTGACTTTGTTAATAATACCTTTGACTATAAGGTTATTTTGTCAACTTTGATAATCAAAGACAGGAAAAAAATTTTAAACTTTAAATAAGAAAAAAAAAAATTGTACTTTTATCAGAATCCAAAAAATGTTGTTGTAACTTCAAAAAATATATACGCCCCAATTTTCTTTGAAAATGAAGCCTTTGCGAGCCGAATTAAAAACGTATGGCGGAGCAGATTTGATCATTTTCATGTCGCTATAAATCTACAACTTTATTTAGCTCAATCTGAAACTCTTGATTTTTACATTTAAAACTCATCGCAAATTTCTTCGATTATTGAGCATTAGTAGCTATCGTAGTATTAAATAATAAATTACTATACATTTAATAAAAAAAACAATACGGTTGGATTTGATGCCGTTCAATTATAAAAATAAAATAAGAAGGCCTGTTGTAGTGACTAACAATAATTTTACAATTACAAAGAATAAAATAGAACAAAAAGTATAACGTACAGCACATACACTAATAAGATGCACAACATGCAGTAAAATATAACAAAGTTTAACTATCAAAACTGTTAAAAAACCATTTAAATAGAGTACATGTACACTAGACTGGTTCTTAATTTTGTTTTTTGGGTGCACCTTCAGAAAGTAATGTTTATCCAAAAAAAGTGAGCCATCCCAAATTTCTGCTCTTAAGATTTAAAAGAACACGTATCGCACTGCCTTTGAAGTTTTACTGTACTGTTTTTTTCTAAAACTTTATCTTTCTTATCCTATATACGACTGCAAGATAGAAAAAGATGTTTGTACGGCCCACAGATTTCGCCTCACTACTAAGTGCTAGCAATATACAGTTGTTGCCAATCCAGCTAGTGTATAGTAGACCAATAAATAGAACATAATAGGTCGTGGCTGTTGTACACTCGACATCATTTTAATTGATCACAATCACAACTTATATTGTTTATAAGTCAATTTTCTTCACTGGAATGTACAAAATGTAAGCGCGAGAAAATAATTCTGAAACGGGCAAAGGCATGAGTCCTGTATACTAAGTTGCTTATTATACCGGACACGCTGTTCTGGGATTACGGTACTGTATTTTATATTTTTTAAATTACTTAACAAATACAACTTCTTGTTTTTCGGTTGTTCGATTTCCTGACAAGGCCGTATTTTTGTTTTTAAAGACCGAATTAAGTTGAAATTGACTTGACTAAATGATTCATAATAGACACTCAGGCAGGCAACTGTTTAATAATGTGCCACTTGGCAGTACATTGAGAGTTGATTAAAGAACAGCTAGTTGTTAACACGTAATTAAATTAATTAATTACTTGATTATATAGATTTTACTATCGCCAATAACTTTTATAATATATAATGTTCGACTAAATGATTGCCAACATCCGTCATAATTAATAAATTAATTATTAAAGACCGTACAGTAAAATTTTAACACCAGAAGTGGTACAAGTTAAGTTGTCCCACATATACTGCACGATATATAGGGCAAACTGGAAGAAATTTCAATACTAAATTTAAAGAACAATACCGCTCTTTCAGATTATGCCATTCAGATAGTACTTTGGCAAATCATATTTTAGAAAATAGTCACATACTGCCAGATATTGATAAACTTAAAATCATTCACAACTCTTCCAAGACAGAAAATTAAATTTGTTAAAATCTCCTTTGTTTTAAATAATTTAATCCTCTCCCCTTTTTCCGGAATGTTCTTTGTCTTAATTACCTTAAGTAAAAACCGGCATTCATTAATCTTTTCTTTACCTGCTTAATCTGTTTTTTCCTTTTTGTATGTAATCCATAATCATTTTAATTATAATAATTTCAATGTAATTTTCCATCTCTCTGTACATTTTATGTTTTACTTCGTATATATGCTGTAATTTTTCTTTTATATTCATTGTTGTTTGTATCACCGTCTGATGATGGCAGATACAAACAGGTAGAGATTTCAAACAAATTTACAAAGTGATTAGTGTGAACAGTTCAAAGAAATATAGTTTAAAAAGATTATAATGCATTAATTAATACATTAAATATTAGGTAGAAGTAATTTACATCTGATTTTACGTATATTCAATTAATTTAATTCTATTAAATAATAGCTTCTTTATTGATTTCTATTGATTCTATTAAATTAGGCATAAGGCCTTTGTTTGTTGTTTATGTAAATCAAGAGTCGTTACAAAATTGTAGCGACTCCAACTCCGACTCCGGCTCCTTAATTTTTTTGTTTCGACTCCGACTCAATATCTTAAAATTGCGAAAAATAATGCGTGAGCTGTTACAAGCAAGTGTGGAGCAATTATTTTCAGCTTTAAAACTAATAAAATCGGTTAAAAAATTAAATTTATGAAAAAATATTCTAAACTAAAAAACATCCATAGACGCGTTTCGAGGTTTACCTCTCATCAGTATGGCTTTTTGTCTCATTTGAGGACATTGCGTCTCTTCTTTATATATTTAATAAAATCGGATTTAAGAGCAACCTTAAAAGAAGATATTTTAGAAGCAATTTTATTTTTACGAACAAACAGTTTTTAAATGTTTTATTTATTTGATTTTTTGTAAAAATTACCTTTTTAAAAGCATTATTAATTTGTATACTATTTCTTATTTTTTGTATTACAAAGGAGTCGAAGTCGGATTAGTTACAGTCGACTCCGACTCCTCAAATATTGGCAGACTCCACGATTCCAGACTCTAACTCCGACTCTACACCACTGATGTAAATGTATTCTATTAAATAATTAGCATATGTAGATTTTTCGGTCTTGTGCAGAATCTGTGTTACTATCATTTTTGTTTTAAGAATTATTAACAAATTTTAATAAAGATTGATTGGTTTTAAATGTTCCAATTTGAAAATTATTAAATGATTTACCGACTACAGACGCATTTAATTTTGAAGTATCTATTGTCTCTATTGCTTTTGGAAAGACAAGTAAAATAGTTTTGTTTTTCGTTCAATAAATTCTAAGAAGTTAATACATTCGTTGGAATCAGTTTCTAAAGTAAATTTAATGTTATTGTGTATACTATCAATATATATTGGCAAGTGCAATTGCCATTTTGTGTCTATAAAGCGGACCAAAATAGAAGATTCTAAATGACATAAAATTGCATGATTCTTCAGTTTGTTGATGTAGTCAAATTAAAAATAATTTTGGAATAAACATTCTTTTGATAGTATTAAATTGTCATTAGTACCCTTTAATATAAGCGCGGTGTTGATAATATTGGTTACTTCCCGTAGCGGTATGCAATGAGATTAAAGAATTGATGCTAGGTATTTGAATACTTTGATTTACATTTTGTGTTACGCTAACAGAAATTAGATTAATTAAGAGAGGGTGGCGCAGTGGTCGAGGCATCCGACCGCTGTACCGAAGATCGTGGGTTCGATTCCCATGTACCGTGATATACTTTTCACTTCTCTGATGGAGTGATGAATTCTTCTAATGTAAGTTGCCAGCATTGCAAGCGGAGAAGAGGCTAAGACGTCAGCAGTGGCGTATGAATAGTTGGTGAAGAAGACGAAGATCAATAAACTTATGAACAATACAGATTGATTTAACAACTTTCTGTGTATCCAAATTATAAACAATACCAAAATATTAAATCTAATTAATCTACTTTCCGATAACCATATAAGATTAACCAATTAATTTTGTAACAGAGCTGCTAACTTGAAAATAATACGAGTATATATGACAGAATATTCAGATTCGTAGTACTCTCTGGTAGATTGGACAGGAAGACTTTGGTCGATAAGCCTGTTTCATATACAGTTTTTATATGTTTAGTCCAAACATATTTTTTTATACATCTAATTTTCTATGAAAATATGAAATAAATTTATTATTTAATATTAATATTAATAACTGATTTTATCTCCATTAAAAAATGATAAATTATTCAAAACAAAATAAATTATGCAAATGTTTATTTTAATATCTATTACCTACAACCAACTAATAATATTTTCATTGAATAGAATATGTATGTATCCTCTGTATTCCACAATTGCGCGGCATCATCATCCAGGTATCTGTTGTTGTTAACATAAATCCTAAATGCTATTAAGAGCATACCTACCACTACCATGCTTTCCAGTATTTTGGCGTCATTCTTATTTCTACATTTAATTTGATAATCAATTTATTTTTTCACCAGTACGTTCAGAATTTATTAAACTATATTTGGTCAGAGTATTTTAGTCAAATAATAATTGGAAATAGCCGAAAAATGAATATAAATATAGAAATAAATGCGTTTTTAGGTACTTTTAAATGCATTTTAATGCTATTTACAAATATAATTTGACTAAAATACTTTGACCAAATATAGTTTAATCTTTTATTCAGAAACATTGAAAAAATAAATTGATTCTCAAATTATATGTGGAAATAAGAATGACGTCAAAGTAGCTATTTCATTACAATAGTGGAAACCAAGTTAGCGGTCGGTATGCTCTTAATAGCATTTAGGATTCAAGTGTAAACTGCATGAAAATAAAATTTTAAAATAAAATCTAAACAAGAGACATTTTTGTTATGAATTTAATGATAATAATAATTGATTAATAAAAAAAATCAATTTTTAATTAATAATTTCGATTTTTTAGTTTAGTTTTATTCTATATTTTATTTGCCCATGCGTTGAATGGACCATTCTTGTTGGCACAGGGGGCAACGGTTATTTTGTTTTACCCACAACGACATACAGCAGTAGTGAAAGGAATGATTGCATTCACCCCAGACGACAACGCAATCTTGCTTGCCGTAAAAATCCTTCTTGCTTTCAGCTTGGCATCTCAAACAGGCATCTAAAAAAAAAAAAATCAATAATATTTTACAGCTTGTAATTCTTAGACACACAGATAATAAACGTTTTATTTTATTATTGTGAGAGGGTTAATGGAAATGACCAATTATTTGAAAAGAAAAGTTTGACGTTTTACCGAGTTTTGAGCTTCAACAATGGCCTACAGGGAGTAAAGCATATTATAAACAATGTTACATTGAAAACAATTACTAAAAGCAAAGCAAGAATCACAAAAAAATGTTTTTACATAAACCTAAATACAAATAGTAACAAAAAACTTAAAACATGGAATATTTGTTAAAGAATTGCTTCTTCATGTTATAACCAGGCTCCAATGCTAATACTACATAATACATTATCAATACCGTACACATATTCAGATCTAGAACCTAGACTAGACGATTAATGTCTAATAATCGACTATGAGTGGAAAATAACCAGTCAATATTTAATACGCAAACACACAATGTTAATACAATTAATACTTAGGTAGCTATTAGCTAACATATTCAGTAAATAAATATAACGGCATTTGTTACATTTTTGGTAGATTGTTTGCCCATTGACGACCAAATAACCGCTCTACATTTCCGTATGTATTTCCGCATTCGATTGGACCAATAGTAGGTGCGACCTTTATTACTTATTAATGATGAATATATTAACTCTGATTTACAACTAATGTGTGCAAATGAACAGGAGAAGGAGTTACTCCCTGTTTTTTTTTTCTAATTCCACTTACAAAGAAAAACTTGTTCAATATACGAGGGACAAGAAATATTAATATATTAGTAAAGCACTATTTCCACTTTTATGCATAGATAATGTAATATGAATTAATTAATAATTAACATTGACCAAATCACATGTATATACAGAGTGTCTCAAAAGTTACGCTCTTGAAATCCGATTCAGTAAACCCAAAACATTTTTTTCCAATTATCATTTGTTAACAAAACGAGTAACTAAGAAAATAAAAAAAGATTTAACTTTAAAAGTAACTATAATATTATCTATAATGTTTCTCACAAACAATGTTCAAATACACTTCTACACCTACTTACATACTTGAAGGCAAACATTGACAAAACTTAACATTAAGCACAAACCCTCTGCAGCATGCCTTCGTCAATTAACGCAACCGCGGATTGTATGAAAGGTTTCTTGTCTCCATTCGTTCAGATCAAAAGACCAAATATGAGGGTACTAAAAGATCTAGATAAGCACAAACAACTAGCAACAAACCTTAATAAGAAGCTAAGAAAGATCGGCAGAACAGAAGAAGAAACAGTTGAGAACGTCTAGAAGCGGCTTAACCAGAGTTTTAAAAATCTGGAATGAAAACTAATGAATGAAAAACAAACATACAAAAATCTAAACTATCAGAAATACAACAAACTGAACTCAAATATAAGAAGAAACATTAAAAAAAAAAGAAAACAATAACTACTACTTCAACAAAAACAGAATCTGTTTAACCTACATAAAAAAAGTAAAGAAAATTACTGGTAGTACTAGAAACCATCCACCAACAAGATTCATAATCAAGACGGCCATTTTATGACGAGTAATGAAGAACTGAAAAAAATAATGGGCAAAATACATCCAAAAACTATTTGGTGATAAAACAAACCTACCAAAACCAAAAAACAATGGTAACACTGGCCCAAACTTTATTAAATCAGAAATTATTAAAGCATACACAGCCAAATCAGGCAAAGCGGCAAGTCCAGATAACATTTATATTGAAACCCTAAAACTTATATAAGAGAAGAACATCAAATACTAGTTTACTTCTTCAACAAGATATATAGATATATGATTCGAATGACCATACCAAAAGGATTGGCTAAAAGCAACATTTATAACACTTCCCATGAAATACAAAGCCAATACATGTGATCAATTTCGATAAATTAGCCTGATGAACCAGGAATTAAAAGTATTCCTTAAAATACTAAACAACAGAATACGTAAGAAATGTGAAAAAGACGTTAGTCAAGAACAATTTAGTTTCCGTGATGGGCTTGATACAAGAGAAGCTTTATTTGGGTTATCTGTTCTTCTGAAAAGAAGTATATATATATATATATATATATATATATATATACAGGGTGTCCGGAAAATACGTGTACAACGTTTGACGACAGACTCCTGACGTCAAAATAGGTCGATCTAAGCCGACTTAGTTATATCCAAAATTGTCTCGTTTAGCCGGTAGAGGGCGTCAAAAAAAACAAAAGTATAACAAAGTTGAAAGTATCTATTGTAAGAAACTAAGTAAAACAAAAACAATACTTAAGCAAATGTGTAAAATGACCGCCATCTTGCTGAATACACTTATTAACACTCTTTAAAAAATGATATTGGACCCTATCTAATGTCTCGGGATTATTAAAATGGTTGCCTGCATTTAAAATCCGCAGCAATAAATCATCGCGTGTGTTTACCGGAGTCTTGTAAACTTCTGTTTTAATAGCGCCCCACAAATAGAAGTCACACATATTTAACTCAGGAGAACGTGGTGGCCATTTTACTGGTGCATCATTGCCTCTTCCAATCCATCGGTTGGGATATTGTGTCTTGCAAAAAATTTAAATAAATATTTCCATCTAACCTGTCTGGAATAACAATGGGACCAATAAGGTAGTGATCAATAATACCTGCCCAAATATTAATTTTAAATTGATGCTGATGATGTGCAACTTTAATGGCATGTGGATTTTCATCGGAATAAATATGTTCGTTGTGCAGATTGGTTACCCCAGATCTTGTAAAGCATGCCTCGTCAGTAAACATAATTTTTCTACAAAAATTTGGAACAAGGATTCTTTTGTTTCTAATAAATTGACAAAATGTAAGCCGCATGGGGGGATCAGTCGGTAAAAGTTCCTGGACTTTTTGTATGTGGTAAGGATGTAACAACTGTTCTCTTAAAACCTCATTGACAATCGTTTTAGGAACATTTAACTCACGTTCTAAGAGACGGGTACTGGTACTTGGTTCTTCTTCAACTCTTTCCAGAATCATCTCTTCTGTTTCCACAGTTCGAGTTGTTCGCATACGACCCCTGCCTTCAAACTTTTTCTCAAAACTGCCCGTTTCCCAAAGATGACGCTCAATATTGGCAAATGTTTGGTGGTTTGGTATTCGACGGTTAGGAAACCTCTCCATGTAAACCCTAACACTCTGACGCCCATTTCCTTGACAAAACCCGTATACCAGGAGCATGTCAACTTTCTGAGAGTTTGTATAATTTTCCATTTTTAATGGTAAAATGAACTTGTAATTCAAGAATGTTAATCGTATACTTGAGTAAATTTCATAGACTGGTGACAATTTGTCAATAATTGTCAAATTATTAAACGCCATAGCAACAAGGTCACTTAAAAAATTATTGTTACAGGTAATTTCTTTTTAATATTTACAAATTTTTGACGCCCTCTACCGGCTAAACGAGACAATTTTGGATATAACTAAGTCGGCTTAGATCGACCTATTTTGACGTCAGGAGTCTGTCGTCAAACAGACAAGATATATACAGGGTGTCCGGAAAATACGTGTACAACGTTTGACGACAGACTCCTGACGTCAAAATAGGTCGATCTAAGCCGACTTAGTTATATCCAAAATTGTCTCGTTTAGCCGGTAGAGGGCGTCAAAAATTTGTAAATATTAAAAAGAAATTACCTGTAACAATAATTTTTTAAGTGACCTTGTTGCTATGGCGTTTAATAATTTGACAATTATTGACAAATTGTCACCAGTCTATGAAATTTACTCAAGTATACGATCAACATTCTTGAATTACAAGTTCATTTTACCATTAAAAATGGAAAATTATACAAACTCTCAGAAAGTTGACATGCTCCTGGTATACGGGTTTTGTCAAGGAAATGGGCGTCAGAGTGTTAGGGTTTACATGGAGAGGTTTCCTAACCGTCGAATACCAAACCACCAAACATTTGCCAATATTGAGCGTCATCTTCGGAAAACGGGCAGTTTTGAGAAAAAGTTTGAAGGCAGGTGTCGTATGCGAACAACTCGAACTGTGGAAACAGAAGAGATGATTCTGGAAAGAGTTGAAGAAGAACCAAGTACCAGTACCGGTCTCTTAGAACGTGAGTTAAATGTTCCTAAAACGATTGTCAATGAGGTTTTAAGAGAACAGTTGTTACATCCTTACCACATACAAAAAGTCCAGGAACTTTTACCGACTGATCCCCCCATGCGGCTTACATTTTGTCAATTTATTAGAAACAAAAGAATCCTTGTTCCAAATTTTTGTAGAAAAATTATGTTTACTGACGAGGCATGCTTTACAAGATCTGGGGTAACCAATCTGCACAACGAACATATTTATTCCAATGAAAATCCACATGCCATTAAAGTTGCACATCATCAGCATCAATTTAAAATTAATATTTGGGCAGGTATTATTGATCACTACCTTATTGGTCCCATTGTTATTCCAGACAGGTTAGATGGAAATATTTATTTAAATTTTTTGCAAGACACATTACCAATTCTTCTGGAGAATTTGCCCCTTTTACTTTGGAGGGAAATGTGGTATATGCATGATGGTGCCCCGCCCCATTTTTCCGTTGCCGTTCGGCAATACTTACATCATCAATATCCCAACCGATGGATTGGAAGAGGCAATGATGCACCAGTAAAATGGCCACCACGTTCTCCTGAGTTAAATATGTGTGACTTCTTTTTGTGGGGCGCTATTAAAACAGAAGTTTACAAGACTCCGGTAAACACACGCGATGATTTATTGCAGCGGATTTTAAATGCAGGCAACCATTTTAATAATCCCGAGACATTAGATAGGGTCCAATATCATTTTTTAAAGAGTGTTAATAAGTGTATTCAGCAAGATGGCGGTCATTTTACACATTTGCTTAAGTAATGTTTTTGTTTTACTTAGTTTCTTACAATAGATACTTTCAACTTTGTTATACTTTTGTTTTTTTTGACGCCCTCTACCGGCTAAACGAGACAATTTTGGATATAACTAAGTCGGCTTAGATCGACCTATTTTGACGTCAGGAGTCTGTCGTCAAACGTTGTACACGTATTTTCCGGACACCCTGTATATATATATATATATATATATATATGTATATATATTATTGAAGTTTAACGACTTTTCTTTAATATTTGTTAAAAAAGTTAACGGGTTGAAAGTCTTTTAAAATTTTAAATATAATAAAATACAAAAAATAATTATATATTTTATATATTTAAATAAGTGGCGACGTTTCGTTATTAGGTTAATAACTTCATCAGGCCTAAAAAAATACATAACTAACAAAAAATGTATATGAACATTAAAAATAAATACTTACAACTATTTGTATATAAAATTATAATATTATAAAGTAATTATCATAATTAGCCATTATAATTAAACCTCACCAAACAATAAAAAAAAAAAATAATAATTTTACTAATAATATATATATATATATTGTCCAGATAAAGAATTTACTTAAAAAAACATTATTAGAATGTTACAAATTTGACATAATAAAAAAAATACGTACAATACGTTCTAAATAAAAAAAATAATTTAGACCTAAACCTCAAATTCTAATCATTTTTGTTTACGAGTCTAATTTTATGTTCAAAATTTAAAAAATAATAAAAATATGTTAATTAAAAAAAATAATAATAAACAGAGTATATTGATGTAAAGTTTCATGTGGAACCTAATTAGCAAGTACTCAATTGCTTTTTTGAGGACCAAGGATATATGTACATCTGACTCAAATCTGGAAGCTATGATACTTAATTAATTAATTTTCAAAATTAATATACTTAAATTTTGAAAATTCAAAGGTAGTGCAACACGTGTTCTTTTAAATATTAAAAGCTGAAATTTGGCATGGCTTACTATTTTTGCATAAAGATACCGACCAGTGAGATACTAGGCACACTGATAATGGTTGCATACCCTGAAACACTAGTGTATGTGTCTCACACAATTTTCATAAAACACATAATTTATTAAATTTAAATGAAAAAGTTAAAAATTTAAAAAAATGCGTGGATATAGGAAAAAGATTGATTGTGTATTATAGCCAATATAACAACTTTGCTTGCCAATTGTAAACATAACTACTAGTATTTAAATCTTACTTAACAAAATATAACATTAATTTATTGATTTGCTATTTATAATTTCATTAATGATAAACAAATGTTTGAAATGAAATGTTTGAACTATAAAACTTTCTGCAACAAGAAATGTCAATTATCAATTATCAAATCACACTTGTTTGTACTAGAAAATTTAATATTTATATATAATAAATAATAGTTGTACCATTTACAAAATTTATAGACATGTTGGTAAATTAATTAAGTGTATAAAAATGTGTTTCTTGCTATATGTGCTTTTTTTGCTCATAACTGACGTCATAACAATCTATGGTCCAGGGTACATACATAAGTATATAACTCGTGTATCTTCTCTTCAAAAAGTTTGACTTAGCATCTGATGTACATTAGAGAAAGTGGTGCTGGATTTTTCTAAGATTTTTTTGAGACCATAACATAAACAAGGAAACTGGAATATTACTTAAAAAAACATTTCTATTTACTATATTAGCCTTAGTTCGAGTGTTCGAGTAATAATTAAAGAAGCCCGATTGCTGAAATAGCTGAAATGGCTAAAATGACTGAAATGGACGATGAAAACATATAATTTGTTCTGTTTGAATTTTATTATCGACATGCACTGACATGACATGACGGCAATATTGAAATTAATCAGCATTTCATTAATCAATAATTTCAAGAAGATAAAGTCAATATAAGCTTGAATTATGTACAATAACATATATGATTTCAACCAGTTTTCATTCAGTTAATACTAGTTAAGCGGGTTAAGCCGATAAGAAAACAGAATACAAAGATCCCATCACATCACATCCAACGGTCTTGTGCTAGAATCATCAAATATTTAATTTTAATTATTATTATCACAAAAATCAAGGATCTATTTCGATATGTTCCGGATTTATCCAACATATTTTATTGAGTATTTTATTAATTTCTATCTAGTCAGCATAGCTGGTTAATATCAAAGAAAAAAAATTGCTATGGATTGCATAAGCTTATTATATCCAGCTAATTATATGTTAATTGTTTCATTTTATTTCATTTCATTTCATTTCATTTTTACTAATTAAATTTTGTAATTGCCCGCAGCGATCGGCTTGTAGTTTTTCTATTCCCCAATCGATTATTTAATAATTGTTTGGAGAATTGCATTAGGAAAAATTAATCTGAAATGATTACATACTAAACGTATCTGTATGTGTATTTACTAATAACACATACACACATACAAATATTAATTGTCTGACACTAATCGCCTTTTGTAAATGTTTACCAAATTCTATAATTATTTCGATTGTTCAGTCGACAGATGTTTTAATTAAATAATTGAGCAGTTTATCAATCATTTGTACTAATTGGAATGGTTTTACTCAACAACAGTAATGTTGACTAAAATTCTCTCTCAGATTGATTATACACATACGTGTGGAATGCAATATAACTTTATATTATTATTTTATTGTAATATTAGCGGTGCTTAAGCTTTTGTTTTGTTGGAAATGTGAAATGGCTCAAATTGTAACAGTCGATCACAAATATATTTTGATACCATTCATAGTATCCATGGTTACCATAAGTAAAACATCATTCAATGCAAAATATGAAGACGGAAGGTATCATATAATCATAATAATAGTAATAGTAATACTGATAGATTAATATTTTCATACAGAAAATAAAAATGATTTAATGGTGCAGGGTTCCAATTTCAGAATTACAATTACACATTATAGCACATATTATATTCACAATTACTTACGTAACCATTCTATGTAAATCTGTTTTTCCGCATTTTAATTAGCAACGGTCGGTTCCATTGTAATTTGATATAATGAAGCCGATTAGCTCGCCGCAATTCAGAAATATTAAAATAATTAATATGCTCACGCTTTTTTCTAATCAAATGAATAGTATTAGATAGAAGTCATGTGTTCTTATTAAACATTAAATCGACCGATTAGCGTAGTGTAAAGCTGTCTAATGAATAATGTTTTCATTTATACGGGAATATACATTATTGATTATATTAAATAATTAATTGTTTGTTGTTGTTTTTGTTACAATTACATCAAATTCAGTAGTTAGTTCTTGTAAGTGGAACAGACGTTTGCACCAGGGCCGCTGTTCTAATGAAATTTGGAAACAATCTCTCAAAAAGCTGAGCAATGGTTATTATATAGCAATCAATCTCACTTAACTTATAAGTTGTATTGTGCTATTGTCATTCATCCGCAGATTAAAATAAAAATATAAACCAAGATCATTGATATAATTCGGCCATGAAAATAATTGTTACTGTTAATACTTTACCAACGAGTGAACAAGTATGTCAACATGGAAATATAGGTTTGATCTAAATTATTAAATCTCTGGGTGGAATTTGAAACTTGTCGATAGTGATAATATATTTATTATTTAAACTTGATATAATTCTTCTTTCATTGTCTTATCTACAAACCAGAAATTACAATTATAATAGTATGTATATTGTATCCAAAATGTCATTGTTATACAGCCAATAGGATTTCGTCTTTCTGTTACTCGTCATCTGTAAACTATGATATTACACTAAACAGCCCATCTATTGCCTGCATAGGTTAGTACTATTTTGTTTAAATTAATTAGTATATATAATTGATAGTTATGAATTCATGTTTATGAAATAATAACAATTTAACTATGTTTTTGTCACAAATTTATTCTTAGAATACATCACTAGTTTTGGCAGCACGTACTCACTTTTGAAATTCGATTGAGTATGCTAAAACAAATAAAAAATTAAGAGTGAACATTTTTCCAATTGTCACTTGTTAACGAGTAATTAAGAAAACTAGAAAACGTTTAGATCAACAGAAAAGAAGAACGCACAAAATAGTATAATAAAAGCTATTGAGTTAGTATGTCAGTCATGTCATATCAGTCATTAGTCATCTTCTTTTATAGATGCCTTCTCCATTATTGAAGGTTGGCAACAATTGTTGTTTAGCAGATTATATTTACTGCTGCTAAGAATATGCCCAAGGTATGCTGTCTTTTGTTTCTTAACAATTCTCAGTAGTTCTCTGTTTCCTTCCATAAGTTTGTGATGTGCTCCTCTACCCAGGATATTTTATGCATCCTCCGAAACGTCCACATCTCGAAAGTTTCAAGGCTGTTCATGGCATTGACATTCAGTGTCCAAATTTCACAAAACGATATCTCAGATTGAAGTTTAGGGTTTAGGCTTTGTTCGCATAGTATTTTTCTCATTTTGCGGAAGGTTGTTCTGGCCATTTCTATTTGCGATCTTACTTCTATACCTGAATCTAAGTCTTCAGTTATCCAGCAGCTAAGGTGCCTAAGTTTAGCAACTTGCTTTATCTGATTATTGTATACCCGCAAATTAGCTTAAACATTTGGTTTTCTACTGATTACCATGACTTTTGTTTTGGCCGTGTTTAGTTTTAGTTCAAACGCATTGCCTTCTGACGTGATTTGGTTAATCCAGCGTTGTACATTTTTGGGGCTATCTGAAAATGTTGCCGTATCGTCTGCATATCTGAGATTGTTCAGTAGTTTACCATTTTCAATTCCTTCTCGTGAGTTTTCTAGTGCTTTTAAAAATATTTGTTCTGAGTATATATTAAAAAGTAAGAGTGACAGAACGCATCCCCGACGTACCGCTCGTCTAATAGGAATATCGCTAGTCATATTATCTTTGACCCTTATTGCTGCTGATTGATGTTCGTATAAGTTGTTTATGAAAGCAATGTTTTCTTGGTTATCAGTATCTTCAGTCGAATGCTTTAACGTAGTCAATATATATATATATATATATATATATATATATATATATATATATATATATATATATTGTTCATATTTAATTTACATTTAAAATTTTCTTATTTTAACGTTCATCATCAAAAGTTGATTTTATTTATTTTTCTATGAAATGAACCAAAACATATTAGTGTTTATACTTTATTATCAATAGATTAAAAATCTTTTGCGTATAAAATCCCGCTATAACCACTTTTTGTTTTTGTTTTGACACTCTTGACCGTTCAACATTTAAATGTAGATTAGTCTAATTTGTAAATAAATTCATTTGTATTATACTAATTCAAACCATCAGAACATATGAAGTAGACATAATTAGTAACAGTAGTTTTCTATAATTGTATGCCTGGTTGAAAGAACTTACAAAGTAACAAAATGAATCAATTTAATATTGTAATAAATGTAAAGTTTAATATATATATTTGATTCAAAACAATTCATACCGTTCAGTTCCCCATTTAAAATGTCCACATATTGTTGGTACAAACCATTACAAATTCCAATTCAAGCTAAAACAAGATTAAACAAAAAAAATCTTAATCTTAATCGTTTTTTGCAGTTACAACAGTTCAAATACAATATATTAGATTGGTTGATTGATTTGATTTGTTTTCATATCTATAAATATTTAATAAATTTAAGACAATATTTTTGTTTCGTAATTTCTGTTATCACTGCAATAAAAAAAGGTAATATTTAAATGAACGCGTGTGTCATAATAATAACTCTTTCCTTCGTTACATACATTCAATAATAACTTACTGTAGACGTACAGCATACGATAATTGTGTAAACATTATTTTAATTATTTTGTATAAACAATAACAATAAATTTGCAATATATGTGTTGACAACTTTAAGTTATTATTTAAAATGTATTTTATACATACTTTATTCTTAGAGTTAAAATAATTATCACAATCCACCTAATTAACCTTTTACTTTAATTCAAATTTAATAAATGACACATATACTAGTGTTTCAGAGTATGCACCCACCATCAGAGTGCCTAGCATACCACTGGGTAGAGAGGCAATTTCATAATATACATCATTTATTAAATTTAAATGATAAATTTGTTTCGGTCATCTGATTGAAAAATGCCATTGCCTGTCCGTGTAAGATGATTTAATGTACTCAGCTCTCCTTCACACACAAACAGTTCAACGTTTCTTCTAATAGGGGGCATTGTGTTACCACCTCTTACACTTTACATTAATAATTAAATTAACCAAACATAACGTACGTTCAGAGTATTAAAATAGCAGAGGTGTTTTAGTTGTCACTGGTCATTGTCAACACGTAGTGTATGTAAGCGGTAGCTAAAAATCACAATTTACTACTATATATCACTTAATTCCATTACATACACTTGCCTTTTTTACAGCAGTGCGTTTACGTTCCTCTTATTTACCAATAAATTTCTAATATGTGCTAGTAAAAAAAATCCCATAGCGTAGGGCAGCTTCTGCAGCCCTCAGTGCGTATATTGGCAATGTCAAACACGACATTGATATCGCCCTTGTCCAAGAATTTTAGACTCACAATGGAAAGATAAAGGAGTTGCCAGCAGCCCAACCCTCATCTAAACCTCGTTCATAAATCATAGCAAAATATGTACTTAATCTAATGCCATACCTTTGTGTTTCAGAGACCTAGCGACAGCCTAGGTGATGATAGTAGATAAAGGAACGAAGGAAATAATTCTCGGATCCGGGTATCTTCACTACGATCAACGGTTCCTACCCACCACAGCGGAGATGATACCGCTGATCCTTGGTTGCATCGTAAACCTAAGAATTGAATTTATAGTAAAATATAATCTCAATATTGTAAATACAAGTAACGCAACATCGTTTCGCAACGAGTCGCGTAGAGAGATTATCAACCTCCCATTAACAAATCATAAATCGAGTAAAGTGATAAAAAAGTGGTACGTGTCGGACTAGTCCTCTTTGTCTAATCATGTATACATACAGTTCAATATCAAATCAGAAGAAACGCTCCTTCTAGAACACAAGAACCAGAGAAAAACTAACTAGGACTTACAAAAAATACTAGCAAAAACGTCACACAAGCTGGAGATAATGACAGATATGTTAATGTCAAACACATCTCCAAGAAGATCACTTCGTGAAACAGGGAGCTTGATAAGGCAAAAGCAAACTCTAGAAAGCTGTTCAACAAAGCTAAGAAAAACAGTGACTGGGCCACATAAGACCGGTCTCACGGCATATAATAAAACCAGAGAGATACTATGGGGACTTACAAAACGTTCTCACAAAATCCCGCCTCCAAAAAACTAACCAAAGTCCGCTGCAGATACACTTCCCTGGCTCTACGTTGATGGAAGCTCCTGATCCAGAACATCTGGATTTGACTAGCAAAAAAGCAAACCAAAGGAACTGGGATAAGGCAAAGATCATAATCAGAGAAACCTGAAATAGAAGATCAACACATTCAAACCATTCAAGTCGCCAGGATCCGATGGGATTTATCCCATCATGCTACAGAAAAGGTTTACAGTTCTGAGAGAGCCTCTATGCAAGTTCCTCGCCTCAGACAAAGCTTAACACTCTCACACACACCGAGTAGCTGAAAAGCGACCAAGGTAATATTTATGAAAACGCATCCTGACTTATACGACACCCATGCTGCAGTTCACAAGCTCAATACAAAAAATTAAAATAAATTTGATCAAAAAACGCTTAGGCTTGCAAAGAGCAGAGACTCCGTTAATTTTTATTACATCAAATTTGTTAATGTACTACCTACAAGAATAAATGATTTACCGTATAAGTTGTTTTTAAATAAAATTAAAGATGTGTTGGTTGTGATGTTAACTCAACAGGTATGGTTTTAATACTGCTTTATTCGAACAATGATACATAAAACATATACCGATATATAAAAGTAAAGAGGACATTCCAATGTCAATAATTGATAACTATCAAATAAACATATATACTACATCTTTTCCCTTAAATTAAAGATAACACTAATGAATATAAAGTAAATAATAATATATAAATAATAAAGTTTTATAATAATTTTTAAATAAACTTATGAATGGACACCATATCTTTCAGGAGGTTTTATAGCCCTTCCACTACTTGATTGTGCAGGTGGATTATACCTATCAGTAGATACATCAAATGAAAATCCTTCTGAAAGATTTACATTGGTGTCTTCTTCTTCATTGTCATCCTTATCACTAATGTTAACATCGCTCTTAGAATCGGGAATTATTGCTAAATATCTTTGATTGCGTTCTATATTATTCTGATTATCTGTTGTTATTTTATATAATCTTGGTCTATTAGCTTTTTTAACAATAGTTCCCGGTATCCATTTGTCTTTCATTTGTACAACAATTTTTTCATTGTCTCTAAATATGTGTTTATCTGGTTTAGCAGTTCTATCATAATATTCTTTTTGTCTGTCTTGTTTACTTTGCATGTTTTTGCCTACCTGATTCAAGTCAAAATATTCAAATCTTAATAATTCTTCTTTAACAGGTAACAAACTTCTCGTTCTCCGTGACATTAATAATTGACATGGACTTTTATTTATTTTTGGTATTGGAGTATTACGATAATCAAGGAGTGCTAAATAAACATCTCTAGAATTTTCTTTACACTTATAAATGATATTTTTAACAGTTTGTATAGCGCGTTCAGCCATACCATTTGATTGTGGATAAAGCGGACTAGATGTTACATGTAAAAAATCCCAGTTATTGCAAAACTCCTTAAATAATTTAGAACTAAATTGCGGTCCATTGTCAGAACAGACTTGATTTGGTATACCAAAAATAGAAAAAACAGATTTTAATTTTTTTATAACATTAGCTGAAGAAGTATCTTCTTTTAATGAGCAAATTTCTATAAATTTTGAGAAATAATCAATAATCAACAAATAATTATCACCACCTATTGTGAATAAATCACATCCTACTTTGGACCATGGCATGTTTGGAATATTATGCGGTTGTAACGGTTCTTTCTGTTTCGAGTTAGCATACTTTTTACAAGTTAAACATTTACTTGTTTCATTATATATATCGTAATAAATTTTTGGCCAATAGACTGAGTCTTTTGCCAAGTTGTATGTGCGCTCAATGCCCTGGTGTGAGTAATGTAAACGCGTCAATATTCTAGATCTAAATTTTTCAGGAATCACAAGTCGATTTACTTTATATAATAATCCATTACTCTCCGATAATTCATTCCTAATGTGATAAAATGGTTTTACATTTTCATTAATTTTTTGCGGCCATTTATTTTTTATATAATAAATAACATCTTGTAATAACCTGTCTTCTATTGTTAATTTTTTCATTTCCATAATTACATTTTCTGACATTCCAACTACAGCTTCTAGTAATCCTACTTGTGCTTCAATTTCATTATCTAATTGGGCATCAAAATTACTTTCAGCGGATAAATATGCTCGCGATAAGGCATCGGCTATATACAAATCTTTACCTAGTTTATAGTATATAGAAAAATCATACTTTTGCAATTTAATTAGCATTCTTTGTAACCGAGCAGGACAATTGTTCAAATTTTTATTTAAAATGGCTATCAATGGTTTATGGTCTGTTTCCACTGAAAAATGTTTTCTATATACATATTGACTGAAACGTTCACATCCAAAAAGAATGGCCAACAGTTCCTTCTCTATCTGAGCGTACCGTTTCTGAACTTCAGTCATTGTTTTTGAAGCAAAAGCACAAGGTTTCCCTTCTTGAAGGAAAACTGCTCCCATGCCATTTTGAGAACTGTCCACTGAAAGTACAGTATTTTTGTTTATATTGAAATATTGCAAGACTGGCTGTTTTGTAATGCATTCTTTTAATTTGCAAATAGCTGTTTCGTGAATAGAATGCCAATTCCATAATATGTTTCTTTTTAGCAAATCTCGTAAAGGTGCTGTTATCTCAGAGACATTAGGGATAAATTTACTAACATAATTCACAATGCCAAGAAATCTTTCGAGTGATTTTTTGTTCGTTGGAAGTGGCATATCAACTATTGCTTTAATTTTCTCGTCATCCGGAAATATTCCTCTATCTGTAATAATGTGTCCCATGTACTTGATTTCTTTTAAACCAAATTTACATTTATTTTTATTAAATTTTATATTATTTTCTCTTGCGGTATCCAATACTTTCTGTAATCTTTCGTCGTGTTCTTGTTTATTGGAACCCCACACTATTACATCATCAACAAATACCTCAACACCTTTGATATTAAATATTTCTTTAAATTTTTTATGAAATATTTCCGGTGCAGATTTAATTCCATAAGGAAGTCTCAGATACCTATATCTGCCAAATGGCGTGTTAAATGTACATAATTTTGAACTTTTTTCGTCCAATAAGATTTGCCAAAAACCATTACTTGCGTCTAGCGTACTAAAATATGCTGCTCCTGCTAATTTATAAGTAATTTCTTCAAATATCGGTAAAGGATAATTTTGTCGTTTTATTGCTTTATTAAGATCCTTTGGATCCAAACATATACGTAAAGCCCCATTGGGTTTTCTCACAATGACCATTGAATTGACCCAATCAGTTGGCTCGTCAATTTTTTTAATTATATTTAAACGTTCCATTTCGTTTAATGTTTGTTTTAATGTTGACATAAGTGGTAAAGGTACTTTACGGCATGCATGAACCACAGGATTTATATTGTCCTCTAATTTAATTTCGTGATAACCCTTTATTGAGCCGATACCATTAAATAAGTCAGAATTTGTTTTAATGATTGAATTTTCTATAACATTTATACGTTTAATCAGACTAAATTGCAAACAGGAATCCAATCCTAATATAGATTGCGCATTTGGAGAATTAATTATATAAAATCTTACTTGCTTAATAATACTTTTGTACTCACATGAAAGAACCACTTCACCTACAACCAGCAAATGTTCATTTGTATATGTCGTTAATTTCATTTCAGTTTTTCTTAACATTTTTACATCTAGTCCTAATCTTTCAAATGTATTTATAGCCATTACATTTGCCATTGCTCCCGTGTCCAATTTAAATTTTATTTGTTGATTATTGATTTGTACATAAACAAACCATTCATTATAATTTTTATTATTAATTGTTCCTATCATTAAAAAATCCTCTCGTTCTTCATTGTCGTCTTCTATTTCTTGACTGTGTTCACCACGTATTATATTCACTTGCTTCTTACACATTTTAATAAAATGCCCTCTCACTCCACAGAAACTACACACCTTGTTATATGCCGGGCACATCCGTGGTTGGTGTTTCCATCCGCACGCTTGGCAGTCTCTTATTCCTGCGAATCCTGCGACGGGCTTGGATATTTCTTGCGTGCGATCCCGCGGAAAACTAGCTCGCGAAGATCTCGATGGCCCTGGCATTGAGGAATACACTCGCGCGTTCTCATATTTTAAATTTCGTATCGCGTGAATATCAGTTTGACCTGAAAGTTCATTCGAAATCATTTTGGAATCCTCTATGGCACGACACAATCTAATCACTTTTTCCAATGATTTTTCTTCAGTTTCCAATAACCTCCGCTTTATCATTTCACATGTCACTCCACATGTTAAAATACTCTTAATTAAACTATCTTTAAGATCCTTAAATTCACATGACAGAGATAGATTTTTTAATATTGTTGCATATTGTTCTATCGTTTCTCCAGGTAACTGTTTCCTTGTAAAGAATTTATGCCGTTCAAATTCTAAGTTTTTTTTCGGTATGAAGTGCTTTTCAAATTTATCTAACAACACTTTTATTTTATCCTCTTCATCTGCATTGAATGTAAATGTATTATACACACGGAATGCGTCTTCGCCTATATAATGTAATAATTGCGCGCACTGCGTTTTTTCTTCTTTTTTAACGTATTCAACTGCTCTCATATAATTCTCAAACCGCATACGCCAAAACTTCCAATTCTCGGACAAGTTGCCGTCCATATTCATGGGCTGTATCCCTCTTAATTCACTCATTGTTACTTATGTTCAATAACTGTCACTTAACTCATATAATTACAGCATTTTTGCTAATTTACCGACTGCGCCATGTGATGTTAACTCAACAGGTATGGTTTTAATACTGCTTTATTCGAACAATGATACATAAAACATATACCGATATATAAAAGTAAAGAGGACATTCCAATGTCAATAATTGATAACTATCAAATAAACATATATACTACATTGATTGACAATGCATTTTACAGTTACAATGATTTTTTAAATTTTAATTTTTGTATGGCTCAGTGACATATTTTTACTTATAGCATTATTATATTTTAAATAGATATGTTGATGTGTTACTGTGATGAATAGAACATATGTTGTTTTTTTATGTATTTATGTAACTGCACTACATATTAGTAATTTTTTATATTTTTTGTATTTTTTGTATTTATTGTATTTTTTATTATATTGTTGTTTTAACAAATTGCACTTGACCCGTGTAAAACTTTTGTTCCTGCATAAATAAACTATTATTATTATTATTATACCAAAGCTGAGACAAACGTATGTCCTGGCTAAATCCTACAGACCAGCTTGATATATTTTATACAAAAACTATTATACTGGTAGTACGCCTACCAAACAAAAAAAATCTTATAAACTGGATATACACCAGCTATTTAGCAGGTGCAAAAACATCACCTATTGCAAAGAAACAGCTTTGAGTGTTTCTTTGAATAATAAGAGAGTATTTGACAATACTACCTTCAAATCCAATGTAAATGCAATAAAAAACCAAGAAATAAACAATCTCGTCCAATAATGGATCACCTCTATGCTCAAGAACCGGACATCATTATATGCAAAGATTGTAGAAACTAAAGTCGTCGGCGGGTACAAGAAGATGTACATTCAGCCCTACTCTAGTGCCTTGTCAAGGACGACCTACTACAGATACTCAACGACATGAGCGTTTTTGCCTTAGGCTTCGCCGACAATCATACCATTCACGTACACAAAAAGTTTGAAGCACTTGTATCAAACATGATACAGAGTGCACTAAACTAAACACCGTTGAAAGATGCAAAGTGCAAAAAGGAAAGGCTATCCGTGAACCTTGCAAGTAAGTGAAACACCACAGACACAAAAAAATCTGATGACGTATGAAACTACGCTCCCGATGACAAAAGAAGTAATATAATAATATATCAGTGATAACGCTTGACACCATGCTAAACTTCCACACTCACCTGGATAATATAACTACAAAGACCATTCGGATGCAACCAAAATGATGGTCGGGCGCACAAAGGAACTGACACCTAATATGACCAGATGGCTATATACGGTGGTGGTAAGACTCATTATTACATATCGAACGCTCGTATGATGGGAACCTACTCTGCCAACAAACTAGCTAAAGCTCAGAAGCTAGCATGTCTGCTAATAAAGAGTGCAATAAAAACGGCGCTCACAGCAGCTATGGAAATACTGCTACTTCACTTGATTGTAATAGCAGAGGCAAGACAAGCAACGTACAGACTACGGATAAATAAAATTCAGGATCCACAGACTTAGCATAACAAATGTGTTGCATGAAGATAAAAGTATATGGTGAAATCGGACACCATGAAAGTCATTGCTTAAACAGACAAATCAGACTGCAAATGACAACAAAGCACTGTGATCTTAACAAGCACATGTATATAATGGAAACAAAAATAAACCTATGAGTGATGTTCAGTATATTATTTTGAATAATATTTCATCGGACAGGTTGACCCAAATATAGTTTAATAAAAAAATGTGTTAGGCTAAAATACAAGAATATGTTTATTACTATTTAATTAAATTAATTATATTGATTTATTTCGTAATAATTTATTTCTTAAGCCCAGGGGGGCCGTCGATTGATGTGTCCCCGTTCCCCGCCATTCCGTTCTAGTTCTATTCCTCTATAGAATTGGATTGGATGCATTCTGAGAAATATGCCAATAAAAAATAAAAACAAAAAAATTAACCTCTAAATGTATTATGTTCTTGACCCAAACTCAAACATCATAAACAATTATTAAATTATGTACAATGCGCAAATTTACAAAACGGAAATATTATTCGGTAGAAAAATAGGAAAATATAAAAAATATAAACGTAAAATAAAAAAATTGAAGGTTGAAGGTTGATAAACTGGACAATTGACAATTTCCTGATTTTTGAAGAGGTTGAATTTTCAATTCATAGTACCCCAAAAATATCTAATGTAATTACGTAATAACGATGGGCAGAATTAGACGAACAAAAAAAACCAATCGACGCAGCATAACCTTTAAATTGTTTTGCAAAAAAAATGTGTGTATAAAATCGGCAGTTCAATAAAGATTTGCAATAGTTTTCTTGTGACTGTTCGTGAGCAAGGTAACAGGTTGTAATAGTTAATATGATTCCGCCAAATAAAGTGGGTCCAGAGCCACAGCCACATATTGCAAATGAGGTGAGTTTGTTTTTACTTTAATTTAATTTCTCATTTGCCTAAACTGATTATAGATTTCACCTTTGATTTGCAACAAAAAAGAACATGGCAAGAAAATATTCATTGAAACTAATAAACCGGAACCACTTTTTAATTATGTTGAAATTAACCGTAAAAAAACGTTGTAAATATCAATTAAGATTTCAAGATTTTTAATAGAAAATATAAAAAAATATTGAAATATCATTTAATATATTTTTTAATCTATTAGTTACCTATCTACCTATTGCAAAGTTAATTGATTAGAAATTAAAAAAATATTGTAAACTGTATAGTTAATGAATTCGATCAACTTGTAAATAATAACCAGAATAATGTACTTAATGATTACAATATTTATTCTGATATACTTATATATAGTAGACTTATTTTAAAAATAAATAATAATAAAAATTTTATGTGAGATAAACGTTATTGAACAACTCTGAACATAAATGTTATTGTGTGCGTATTAATTGATTATAAATATTTTTTCATTTGTTTTTTAATTAGTTTTATAAAGAAGAATGTTAATGTTGTTAATCATTAAATCCTTTTCATTTATCGCATTACATAATAGAATAAATTATTTATTATTAAATTTACATTCTAAAAATGATTACATTTATAAATTTATTGTCTTAGCGCATTACGTTAATTGATAAAATAGAATAAAATAATACAAAACAATACATCCAAAGTTACGGAAAGTTATAGTAAGTATCCAAAACAAATTTTATACGACAGACAGTTATTTCATTAATAAAAAAAAGTACAATACACCTCACGGTTTTCGTGATTTTGTTTCTATAATGCACCACAACATAATAATAATAATAATAATTTCTTAAATATATAATATTTTAATTGAAGTAATTTTGAATAATGATCTAAAAGTACCTTTGATTGTGCACAAGATACTACATTGGAATCAGTTTTTTTGAATATCAATTCATATCAGTAGCCCCCTCTGATCATCCGTATTTTATCATTCAAGAAGTTTCCTGGACATTTCTTTTATATAATTTTCGGACAAATAAATTCTCTATAATTTTTACATCAAAGCTTTTCTTCTTAAGCCATAAAAGTTGTCTAAAAAGTTTAATTTTTTTGTCTCGTACTATTAATGGTACTAGGATCTAGTCACCTAGAGTATTAAATATAAAAAAAAAAATGTAGAAAGATGAAGATGGTACACGCATGTTTGTTAAGTGTCATGACAATATGTTTGCTGTCATATTCAAAAAGTAGTTGGCATTTGGTGGTGTTTTCGAATGTTTTAACAGTTTTCCGAGAGAGGTAATAGCAAAGTTTTTCAAATTGAGGCCCGCTTGGTGTATAATAGATAGATTCAGATACTGAGATAACATAAGACCACAACCATAAAAAATAATGTAGGTAAAATAATCTGCTGAGAATTCCATAAAATTGATTAAAAAATTTCAACACAATTTTCATACAACAAACAATTACAATTTCATCAACAATCTTGGACTTTTTATTATACAGCAAATAGAATAAACTTTAGTTTTATTGTAAAATCCTGAACTCAAAAAAGGTTTGCTACTTTACTTGATAAAAAAAATATGTATGAATGTATAATAATTTGTAATTATTGATGTCTTTCCAGATACATATTCTGTATACAATAATAAATAATAAACCATGCATTGCAGTGTGAGGAGTTCCTATTTTAAAATAAAAGCAATAAAAGCAATAAAAACATCACGACGCGACATAATGATCAAATATTAATAAAATATATTTAAGGCGCGATGCAGAAAATTGACTTTAATTACCTTCAATCGATGTTTTATTTATGAACGGAATACAATTGAATTATAGACAAAAGTTGCATTATCACTAGTATATAATTAAATGGTTTATCTATGGTTTATATCCTGAATTTAATCATATAAACATTTATTTCTTTAGAACAGGATCAAGTATGTTAAGCTCGTATGTGCAGATACTGCAAATGACCTCGTTATCATTGTTATTATTGTATTTCTATTAAATCAAACTAGATTATAATCATTAAATAATGAAGTTACATACCTAAATCAAAATACTAATAATGATATGTTGATTCACTACAAACAATTCGGAGAGTTGTTTAGTAGAGTGAAGCGCCTGACTGGACAGGTTCAATTCCCAGCGCAGACAGAACATTTGTGACCAATGTGACCATAACTGCATTTAATATAAAATTGTAGGCAGACTAGATACTAGGTCTCGGCAGAATCGAATTTACAGCGCTTTCATTCAATCAATTAACGGGTTCATACCGCCAAACCCGTTAATTGAGTTAATTAATTAATTTATTTATTGAGTTAGAGCTAATAGTTCCAACATAGAAATAATACAAAAATACAGATAGATACAAAGTAAAAAAGTAAATAAATATAATATGATTACATAGTGTAGTTATGAGTTAATAAACAAAAATGATTAAACGAGCGCTTAGCCCTAAATTATTGTGCGACCTAAAACAAGTAAATGTTGGTAGGTTTTTGTTGTTGTTGTTTTGATGTTATTCTTGTTACATAGAAATTCAAGCCTAATAGAATCAAACATTCCACATCTCCGCAAACAAGCTTAGTGGCATAACCAGAAATATATCAGCGCATCTGAGATGATCTTGAAGAGAGTCAAAATTAAAACAGTTTAATAGAATATCAACCATATTTTCGGTAACACATATAATTCGCGTTATTAAACTGTTTCCAAATCGTTAGACGGATTAAAACTAAATAAAAAAAAAAAACTAAATATATGATTGTGTATATCCCAGACCTGACTATAGACACCAACAGAATCGAAAGAATAAGAAGATACCAGTATCTGAGTACCTGGTTTAAAGACAACAACGATCAAACTATTAAAGTAAATAAAAGAATTGAGATCGCAAGAGCTGCTTTTGTTAATATAAAACAACTCCTTGCAAATCGTAACCTATGTCTAAAGCTAAGAACACGCATGACGAGATGCTATATTTTTTTCAATTTTGTTATATGATATAAAGACATGAACGCTTAAGAAAAATAACATCAAAAAGATAGAGGCATTTGAATTATCGGGGTCTATCGGCTATATAACAAATGACAAAGTTATGAACCAAGCCCAAAAAAAAAGAACTTGTTCTTACCATCAAGAAACGTAAACTAGAATATTTTGGACATATCATGAGGAAAGAAAGATACTCTATTCTACAATTGATCATGCAAGGAAAAATAGACGGTAAAAAATCAAGTGGACGACAAAGATCTTCCTGGCTCAGAAACCTACAAGAGGTACGAACGTACATCTACCAAACTATTTAAAGCTGCTGCATCAAAAGTAAGAATTGCCATAATGATAGCTAACCTCCGTCTAAAGACATCACTCTAAGGAGAAGAAGAGCGTTAGAATGAGTTGCGTAGTATGAAAACTACACTGTACTACAATGTTCTAGTTTACTTCTAACAAAAGCAAAATAGAGTACATGCAAAGATTCTTTATTAGAGAATGATTTGGTTGGCAATGCTGTCTAGGTGACTACTGAATGTTAATTAACTATCAAACAGCACACTAAGATCTTTGCAAGTCGTAATCATTGATAAAGGTTGTCAAAGGTATTATCAAAAACTACTTTGGAACATGTCTGTTGATATATGTTTGATATTATTTTATAAATTGTATCACGTCAACATCTATCTCAGCATTCACAAGTGACCAATAAGTGCCAAAAAAGCAATGTATAAGTCGGTATTAAGTATTTATATGTCTGTTGTGGGTAAAGCAACAAATTAGTAGTTGTAGGTTTATAGATTTTTGTGCCATTTGAACATAAAAGCTGGCATACATATGCAGTTATGTATCTTAAAGCAACTATACTCTAGCTATTCTATTATATACTTTTCTATTAATAATTGTAACACACTTGAGTCAGAAACAGTAAATGTGCTGTCTTATTATCAATATTTATATTAATAAAAGCTTTACATGTATGCTGTATGACGAATCAAATATCACGTGATATAGTCGATCACATCACAATCTAAACAATCTAAGACCGGGTGTATCGCTACATATTATATAAACTACTAAAACAACCTTTATACAATCTAGAAGATTGTATAAAGGTAGTTTTAGTCTAAGGCTAGTCAGTTAAAACGTTAGGCAGCCATATGTGCAGGCTGCAGTTGTAGATTTCGGTTCTACTACCCCGTCCGCGCCCGCCTCCGTATCCAGCAGGAATTTATTGATTTTATTATCGCAGCAGGAAAGTAATTCGTAGCGAACTCGGCGAACTTGACCCAGTGCAACGGTGCAATATGAGACGTAAATAGTTCAACCGACAATCGCAGTTTTATTCTTCGGGAAGGGTTAATATTCAGTAATCACATGGTGTTTGTGTCAGTGAGAAAATAAATTGATTCGAAACAATATTTCTTTCGCGTATATCACAATATGTCTTAATTTCGTAATGCGTATGATGAATACTTTGAACAATTTAAAATAATTTAATTTTTAGGTTATTTGCAGTATGCAGTATGACTGTAGGAGTTGTTTAAGAACTCAATGCTTTTACAATTTTAAAATAAAACTCAGCTACAACATTTGATCTGCCTGAAAGATGATTAATGAATAGAAACTTATAACAAATACAAATTATAAGTTATTATACAAAAAAAGTGAGAATTTTAAACGAATTTACAAAGTGATTAATAGTGAAAGTGTAAACAATATAAAAAAAAATTGTCTTTTGAATTATTAATAAATTTTGATAAAAAATAATCTGTTATATAATTGTAACGCCAGTAATAGTTGGATCTAAAAAGTTAATACATTCGTTGGATTCAGTTTCTAAAGTAAGTTTAATGTTTTTGTGTATATTATTATTTTTTATTTATTCCTATGTACACAATAAACGTCACGTCCCTGTTGACTCCACTCAAGCAACAATCTAGAGTCTAGACTAAGTTAATTCTCGTTTGTTATAGATTTTCTGATTTCATTATTATTATTTTTCAAGGCCGTATCTTAAGGGGGTTTTGACTTTTGACTACATATGAATACACTTATTGGTATTGTCTAAACAATCAATTCAAACTAAGAAATTAGATATTTCACATCTTTGCAAACGTCGGTAGTCAGTGATATCCAATTCAATTCAAACTGCTTGCTTGTAATCAAGCTTTACAATTTACGCCCATCCGCCAAAGTGTTTGTTATCAAGAAATTGAAAGTTTATCCTCTTTGCACTTGTTAGAAGTCTCATGTTAAAGATAGAGATAATGAATCCGATTTTTTGATGACCAACACTTGGACGAGTTAGTGAGTCACTCCAGATTATAATTACCAGCAAGTAGTTTAAAAACTGGAGTGAACACCCAACAGCCCAAGTGTTTGTTATCAAAGTATTGAAAGTTTCTCCTCTCTGCAAGTGTTAGAAGTCCTTTAGTCAGAGAAAGAGGAGACAATATCCAATCTATTCATGACCAACACATACGTGGGTACCAGCAAATAGTTTGATCTAGAATAGCCACCTACCCGCATACAAATTTGGTATATTTTCTCGGTTAGTAATAACGAATTGTATACATTTAAAAATCTAATAAAATAATTTTTATATAATTTTCAACTAGAGTAATTGATATGATTGCGACTACATTCAATCGGCATGTTACTAGATTAATACATTCGTCATTCGCTGCCACTTATCGCAATTAAAATTGCAAATGTTGTAGAAATGAGGCAAGCTTTGTTTTTTCGGGTTCCCGAGACTCGAAGATAGAGGATAGTCAACAGCTAGTGTGTGAGAATGATAGATACATTAACTGACATGACCTATACAAATATATTAATTAATAATTAATAAATACATGATAAATGAATACCAGTTAAATTTTGTAAAATGGTACTTTTTTGAGTACATGATTAAGAACTTATTTAAAGCGTTCACCCAGCGCCGTAGCTAAGGCTCCGCGGTGCGAAATGTTTTGGGGGTCTCCAATCCTACAAAGAGACCCTGCCACTGTTTATCAAAACCTGGGAGAAGGAAGGTTAGAAAGAAAAAGTATAAAATAGTATAAAACGCTACTTTTACCTCTGGGAAGGCCCTTTTCAATATTTTGCAGGGGGGCCTGCAAATCCTAGCTACGCCACTGCGTGCACCAACCAATCATAATCATTTAAATAATCGTATACAAACTGAATCAAACAATCTGATTTGATTCTGTTTCTAATCTATGATTTTTAATAATCATGTTTCAATCGACATGTAATAAAATGAAGAATGCAATAAAACTAAAAATACACGCACTGAAACCGAACCACACCAACAAAGTATTTATTGTTTGTAATTTTCATCAGACTAAAAACGTGTTTATAATGTACCAATAATATCTACAATTTAAATCATGTCACGTATGTAATTTAAAAATACGAACTAATCTTAAGGTTAAAATAGCACAATAGCTGAATGTCACAAATCAATTATATTCTAACCTAGCCTACCGCAAAGCAAATTGTGAATAAAGATGTGATGAGATCTCCAATCGACATTTTCCAATAAAATAAAACTAATTTCGGATGCTAATAACCTTGCTATCGTTTTTTTCAACTAAAACTATAAAATTATTCATAAATTTTTTTTTGTTTATATCGGACGCGCCTTTATAACATCCTATAAAAAAGGTATCAATTATAAATGCAAATTTATTATCAAAATAAATAAATTATGCCGACCCGGCATGTGAGTTCCAATCAAATTCCATCAATTATTTCGAAAGTAGAATTTTATTGTGAGTGAGGTAATTATTCCATGCAAAAAAAATTAGACACGTGGAACCCCCTTAAATAATTAATTAGATTTTTAAACAGAACAAAAATAAAAATAGGAAACACATAGTATATATATATAATTAAAACTCTAAAAGACCTTGTTTATTTTCGCCACGGTTAAATCATTAAATATTGCATTAAAATCTCCGTTCGAGCAAAACAAATCTAATTTGTTAACTTTTTGTTAGTTGGAAGAGAATGTTAATGTTGAATGTTTGCTTGATTGATTGATTGGCACAATCAAATAGATTTACATTTCTTTATATAAATTTGCACACTGCCTATGGAAATTAGTTGGTTATGCAAATGATCCAAAAAATGTTGCAATATTATATTTTATTTATACATATATGTATAATGTATGTATATAAACTATTTAGTAATTAATTCGGCACTGCAAATGTTGAAACTTTATTTTCAAATTATTTTTTTTTGACCAAACCTAATTATAAGATGGATTAATATCTAGGTGTGGAATACTGGAATTTTGCATGCAAATAATCATTTAAATTGGTTTTCATAATTTATAATAAATACTTTGTAATTATAAATTATAATAATTAAAAAAATACATATCAATAATATACATTTAGATATACATAAATACAGACAATGTCAACTTATTTAAACTATAATGAACGTATTCAAGCCCAATGATCAATGATCAGTGCTCAATGCTCAGCACAGTTCGACATCAGGGTCAGTCACAAGGGGAACGTTGTGGATGCAAGACTTCCGAGTTACAAAAGAGCCCACAACATTTTATATTGATTATGTAAAATGAACCTATAAAAAAAATATTATAGAAGAGTATCTCCAAATTGGCTGAAAATTAAATATGTGATAGTAGGTACCAATGTTTTCCAAATTTTCAGCTTTTTAAGTTATGATCTCTATTTTTTATGTTCCTTCGCTGACAAAAAAATTATTAAAAATTATCCAAAAAATGTGATTTTTGGTGGTTTTTCTTTCTTTTGGTGGTCTTTAAGAAGCTCCCAAAAACCGAAATCATGACTTAAAAAATTGACATGGAAAACATGCTTTTTTTGTACCTACTATCACATATTTAATTTTCAGCCAACTTGAACATACTCAGTTTTTGAGTATGGTCAAATACATATTTTGTTGACGTTTGAAAATATTTGCAAATTAAGCATAAAATAAAAAGCAATAATTGGCTCAACTATTGAGCTATCGCAATTTTGAGATTAGTTAGACCATAATGTTTATGACGTATGTGAACACAATAATAAATAATATATTTATTTACATATTTATTTCATAAATGTAGATCAAGAAGACTGCATTCTCATCAATAGTACACAAAACTTAAAGGCAATATTTTTCAATTTACCATAATTTGAATTGCTGAACTGCAATCCTGATTAACATAACACAAATTAATAAGTTTGATCATGATAATTCATCTTTTAGTAATATTTTAATTCGATATTTACAAAAAGAAACTAAAACTTAGCTAACTTATTATTCATCAAAAAGTATAATAAAATAACAAAAATATATAAATAATTCAAATTCGAGCGATACCGAGCTAGTTAACATTCTAAACGTCATACTGCCATACATAATAATATTGCGAAGCAATTATTAAATATTTCAATAAAAACTAACAACAAGCATTATCCATTATCAATAACTAATTATTGCATAGTTTCCGATTCACTTTTCTCTAATTATTTAACCACTGCAGAAAGAATTTGTTTATAATTTTAATCAAAGTGGGCTTAATCAATCAATCAATCAATCAATCAATCAATCAATCAATCAATCATCTATAAAATAACAGCAACTTTGAACTTGGAATGGTTTATCTTTAAATCATATTCATAATTTGGAGGTGTGTAAATGATAAGCCAAAATAATCATGGGATTTTATCAGTGCCGTGTAATTTCCGTTTGAATGCGTCATTTTTTTATTATAAGGCTTTGAACTTGTACTTGTTTATCTTTCATAGAAAATATTTTGCGGACGTAACGCGTATCAGAATTGATAACAATTCATGGAGGTGTGTACAGTGTTAATGATCAAGATGACCTTCGTTAACGTGCATTATTAAAAAAAAATATTTATTATCTCATTTACAGACCATTTTTATAATTATTAAAAAAATAGTAGTATATTTTATGAAAAACTTAGTTAGCATCTAAGAGACGGAAACATTTCCATTTCAATTACTAAAGGTATAATGGTATTATATTATAATGGTATTTGTATTGTATGGAAATTCTCCAATGTAATATCCAAATCCAGTCCAGTGCAGAAGTAGTTTACTTTCACTGATATAACATGTATTCTCTATTATCAATTTGAAGAAATAATTAAAATAAGTGATCATTTCACTGTATGATTGAGAGACCAATATAATACAACACAAAACTAATTACATATTATATTATACTCTACCAATCTTGACGGACCTGAACTGAACCGAAAAAACATTAAAATTCACATCGCATTTGCAAGGGGACAAAAGGAAAAATTACAATAGTTCCCTAGATAAATTTCCTAATTGAATTAGCTACGATTTAGTAATTGGGTTCAAGCTAAGAACTGATGATAGTAACAGTAGTAGTAAACAACAACAACAACAACACATTGTTGTTTACGTAACTAAATATAAGATGATTGGCTGAAATTAAATTGATTGATAAAAAATCAATTGTTTTTCGCAATAATAAAAAATATATACGCAATTTGCAATTTCGGTGTATGTGTGTGTGTGAGTGTATCTTCTACGTCACGTATTCGATTAAGAGTAGTAGAAAAGTAAGCCATAAGCATTCAATAAAATTTAATTAAAAATGACGGTCCACCAGAGAAAGATTTATCGTGCTATAACTCACGTATACACTTTTCCCGTTTACTATTATTATATTATATTATATGCTATAATTCTATAAAAACTTATTAGAAATATAAGAAGGAACATTAAGAACAAATTCGAAATAATAAAACGCAAAAACATTAATGTTATCAAGATTGACATGATTTGCAGTATTAATTAATCTGATTAGTTTCGGAGAGGAAGTTGGGATTAGTGTAAGATAAGAGATAAGATTAAGAAATTGACCTTTAATTTTATAGGTTGGTTTCAGAGGTGTGTCTGCCTGTTTAAATATATATTTATAGTCTAGACCATTTCTATGAAAAAAAAGAGACAGGATTTGGAACGCCGAATGTCAAGTGATTAAAGCGAGATGATTCTTCAGTTGTGACGCAAATAATTCCAACCAATTCAATTTAATTGTTATATATATGCTATGTATATATATAATTATAGGTCTGCACAAGGTTACGGTTGTGACGCAGTCGAGTCGAGCCTACAGAATCGTGGCCGTTGATTGGTGAAATAAAACACACCTTCCACGTACCTCCAACATTCCAAACAAAACCGGTGTTTAAAAAAAACATATATCTTTCATAACATTACGTCACAGTCGACCAACCTACAAAGAAAAAAATGCATGAACTTGCAAAAATTTCTGTTGGCTCAGCAAATACGTTCGCGAACGCGAATTGACACCGAAATTAGAATCGAGAATCGGCCATCAAGTTTAGAAAACAATGATTGACATTTAAAAAAAAATGTATAATTTATGAACAAGGTCATCAGCCTTTTTTATTGATTTATTATTAGCAGAAATAGTTGCAAAAAATCATTTATTATTGATTGGAACGGATACCAATTATTTTCTTTGTCATATATTTATATAAACAACAAATTTCAGTTTCCTATTAAAATCGGTTAAAAGTTTCGCGAAAATATGTGTGCATGTGAGCATGTGAGCATGTGTGCATACATACATATACACTTGATAAAAATTCTGCGAACAAGAATGGAATTTTCCACTGGCGTTCAATCCATCTCACTTTAATTGCGTCCGTACAAGCAACTATCTCGCTTCAACGTAGCAATTTTAGATTCAAACTAGACAACATTTTTTAATCGCAGATCGATCAACCGATCAATCGATTAATGACACTAAATAAAATATTATTATAAAAATTAAAGTGATGCAATAATCCATATGAAATCCGTCATGAAATGAAATTGAAATTAAAATACAAGTAGATAGAAGTAGATAGTAGATTCATGTGAAATGTTTACATGGTAAAGTAAATAATATAATCGCCCTCAAAATGACTTAAATGACATAGTCCTATATAATTTGTAACGATTCGATTAAAGCTGGAATATATTAACCTCAACCTCAAATTAAATATCAAAACCGTATTTTCAGATCAAATAAAATATCACACTATAATTCATCGCACTGAATTCATTAGCAACCTGTTTCCAACTAGTTAATTAGTTAAAAGTTGTTAAAAATTGAATATAAACAATCAAATCAGATCGGATCAGATCGGATCAGATCCATCAGTGGTGAAATTGAATGGTGTAAATTTAGTAAAGTTTACCTTTTTTCATCATTTAATTATTTAATAATCTTGTCCATCTAGAGATACAATTCTTAACAAAAATTATTATTACCGATTTAGTTGTTACTGGTGCTACCAATCAGATATGGGACATCAGACTTAAAGCAATACTGGAACAGAAAGTTAACATTTTACTCGAAAAAGCTAAGCTAAGCACGTAAATCTACATATTGCGCATCTTTTGAGACTAGTTTCAGCTCTTTAAAGTGAAATTTGTAGATTTGTGAAGAGAAATTCAATAAGGCTAGTGCAATATCAAAACAGAAAAACGTTCTTAAACCGTCTATAAAAATTAAAAATGATCAGAAAAGAATAGAATATTTATTGCTAATAAAATATAACATATTCCTGATCTATGTAAACATAAAAAAATGTACTTACGCACATGTGAGCAAAAGACTAACACTAGATTCCCATCAACAAAAAATATAATATAGATAAATACTCAAAAAAAAAAAACACCTAATACTGATATATAAAAGTATAACTCCACAGCCTCCAGTTTCCAGAAAGAATAACTTTGTTGAAGTGTATTTATACATTGGCACACTTAACATAATTGGCAGTTTCAACTTTAAATTTTTTCAACATTAAATTAGTTTCAGATCACAATAAACTGTTCAATAGAAACTAGAAGAACAGAATTGTTATAACAGCAGTTTAATGTGGTGTTACTGACTCAAATCAAATAGAATATTTCTTTCACAGAAAACTTTTTTAATATTATGTAAGTCAATCCAGAAGATTAAAGAACTACTTTTACAAAAACAACGTTTATCAATAAATCTATAAACTCTCTCATTCAAAAGTGTTATTTTTATTTAATAAATATATAGTTGATGTTTGACGTTTTGTCAATAACGTATGTATGTATGTATGTATGTACATATGTATGTATGTATATTCGTTTGTATATTTTATATATTATAGATTAAAAAATATTATAACATATAAAATAACTTTTTAATAATGCTAACAATTGTACTATAATATCAATGATGATAATAATAATAAAACAGTGCCAATGATAATTTAAAAAAACGTTCAAAACTGATCCATATTCATAAAATTGTATATGTGAGATCTTGAAGGCTCAATTGAAGAAAAAACAAACCACCTTATTAACACACAAATGCATTTGTATGCAAGCGCAACATGTTAATGAGCAGTTTAAATATTTGCACAATTTGCACGAGATACATTAGATACATACATATCCGTGAAGTTTAATGATTTCAATTATAATTAAATTAAAATTAAAATAGTAGCATGAATAAAACATCGATGTGGGTAAATGCTATAATAATATAATAATTTGCGCAATTGTGCCACAACAAAGTTCATATTATTAAATCAATCAATTAATTATCTGTACAAATAATCGCACCGTAATAATAACGTAATTGAACGTAAATTGAATCACCAAAATCTATTGATAAATAGGGATTAACCCTTGATTTGAGTATGGGCCGAATGCTGATAGCTGAAGTACCCCTTCCATTTTCTGTGAGTGGAGTATATATGTATATATATATATATAATAGTTGTATTGTGGACAGGTACAGTAGTTGCAAAGCGCATGCGGTTAATACTAAGTCAGTAACTACAGCTGATACGCGCTACAATTCAATTTTTGTTTTATTTATTTCGCAAATCGCATTGTATTTCTAAACAATTAAAAAGTATGAGCCGCAGTTACGACCGTGTTTTACAATCAGAGGACAGCGTTCTGGATATTGGCGTAACCACATACGAATGCACCAGAAACAAAAAATGGAGTTTCCTACCATGGCGAAAGGTATGTAGTTTTCAAAAAATAAACTGAAAAAAATAACATAACACTACTATACGAAAGAACAAATTCATTAATCAATTTTCTGCCTTCGCGGTGCGTGGAATCTTCTAGAATGAATTTAAAAGAGCTTTTTTTCAACATATCAATCGAATCCACACAGAAAATAGAAAACAACAATTTCGTACTTAATTATATTAATTAATAATGAGTGTTACATACAATAAATTATGTTTTCTTTAAAAATTCAGCCTTCGCGTTAATCGAAATTATTTGATTGCAACATATTTTATGTTTTTTTATTGCATGATAAGAACGGTAAAATAACTAAATTACTAAATCACTAAATCGCTCAATTAAGTTTAATTAATACACCCTCAATATTTTTGTTCATTGTTCACATTTTACCTTTTGCATATTGTGCTGACTTTGAATTTAGTATGCACGCCATTTGCGTAATACCTACTATATCTACCTAATTTAAAATATACATAAATATATTTTATATACTAACTTATAATTAGTGCGATAAGGTGTGTTTGTATTGTTAAATCAATTAACATTTCGCATTTGCAATTAATTGGCGCAAAATTACGCACGATTTATACGAGTAATAATTGTTGAATCAATATTGATGAGTAATGATACACAAATATTCAATACTAGATATTATTTTATTTTATTTTATTTTATTACGTATTATCATAACATTAAACATAAATACAGTTTTTAATTACCAACATTGTTCTATATGTATATTTCGGAAAATTATATATATATATGTACATATATATATAGAATCGCGAACAGTTAACATCTTATCTAATCCACCAAACTTTTATCACTGTTTAGTACGCAAACAAAAATATGTAAATTATTCAGAATAGACCAATAACTTAAAACGCATGCGCGCGTATAAAAAAAATTGAATTAGATTGGATCACTTATTTAGAATTTTTTAATAAATTACATAAATTTGAAATGCAAAAAACTTTACTTGCAACTTACAATGTTAGTGGAGTACAATTTATGATATGTTATTTGAAAAATATTTGAATTCACCATGCACAAAAGCAAAATTATTGTCGATTTCAATAGCATTGACATAAAATTATTTATTACATTTAAAAGTTTTGACATACTTTTCAACAGTCATACTCATAGACCTAAAGAGAAATGTATTAGAAAATCAACGTTATTTAAAAAAAAAGTTCGTTGTTTTCAAGATTCTTAATTACAAAAATTGCTAAAAATGTTCACCACCAGCTATGATGCATGCTTCTAATCTTCTCTTCGTTGATTCTCACTACTTCTACCAGAAAAATAACAAACATAAGTAACAAAACTGTGTAAAATTTTTGAAGCAGCAGTGCTTGTATCTATACCATATTCAACGCGTTCAGGCGTCGATTTTGTTCCACACATTATATTTTGTCAATGACTACATACATTACTTCAAATCCCTTAACTGCTAATGCTTTTTCCCAAAAAAATGCAATTAAAAACTAGCTGTATTGGCCTTAGAGTTTTTCATATGTGGAAAAGCATCAGGTAAAGATAAAAATGCACCTATTATTCTTAAAATATTTGCAAATAAATTAGCTCCCATTCTGACTAAAATCTTGACTTACCCACCATACAAAAAAATAACATTTCCAAATTGTTATTAAATTGGAAATGTTCAACCTATACTATGTCTTGAAATTTCTAGGTTGGAATTTATAAATAAAGACCTTGGAACAATATCTAAATGAGCGCAACTCAAACATTTTTTTACTTAAGAAAACTAATATACGTCCTTGTATTAAATATTGTTCTCAAGTATGAAGAGGAGCATCTAAAACTACACTATCTTTTCTAAATTCTATTCAAAAACGAACTACTCTGATGATTGCCAATCCAAAATTTAATAATAACTTAGATGCTTTACAACATCGACATAATGTTGCAGCATTTTCTACAGATATGTCCGTCCAAGAATATTGTTCAAACACAATACAAAACATATAGCCACCGAATACCACCAAATATTTACTTGTAGTAGAAGGCTTGCTAGGAATTCTAACAAATTTTCATTGACAGTTCAGAGATGTAGTACCAAAACTTTTAAGAGAGACTTTTTAATCGTCCTACACACGACACATCCAGTATTTTCCGAGACTTATAAGCCGCAAATATTCAAGATCAATGTTCACAAACTGCTTAAATCTTGTCTTCAGTGTGAAAGTTTCAACGATTGTGATTGATATTCAAAGGTATTTTTATATTGTGCCATATTAAGTAAATATCACATTTTAAACAAAAAATTTTTTTTTTTTAAAAATGTGTGTGTACACTATTCCAATAAAAAATGAACAAGATTTGATAATCCCTCATCATAGCTGGTAGTATCGCAACAAAGCGTCCACAGAATAACCCCTTAATATGTAGCGCATGTTTAGAAAAGACGCTGTATATACGATAAAAAGATTCACAACAACCACATTATTAATCATTGATAGTTTGTTAATTCGAAAAGCAATAACATTTTAACAATATATATAATATCAATCAATTAATCACTACATAATAAAACATAATACTTGAGATTAATTATAATTGAAAACACCGGAGATAATATAAGCAAAGACAATTAAAAAATGAAGAAAACAAAGAAAAATAAACAGTGCAATTAGTGTAATATTTTATTTACTTGTCCCTTCTTACTTATAAATGTATTATTAGAGACGCATTTCTTTATCACTTTGAACTGTAATGGGAAAGAACAGATTGTCCCTTGTTTACAATGAATTATCTTGTCATGTTGCACTATTGCTGCACACTCGATGGTCACATGAAAATTGACGCATTTAACATACTTTTTCGGGAAAAAAAAAAAAACAAAATAATAAAATGTAAATAATAAAAAATGCCAGCAATGCATGCGACAAATAATTATGTTGATAATCGTTTTCGGAATTGCCAGACTTTCAGTCGCAGATTTAATTAGGTTTTGAGCTATTCACAGCAGTAATTACTAATTTCCTAACGCCTAAAGCTCTATACAAATTTGTTGAGCCATCTGACCAAGGGTCAAGCGGCACACGTGATATTTATCCAGTTTCTTATCAAATATTATAAACAGAGCAAGGATCTCATAATTTCTTGTTGTTTTAAGAACGACCAGCACAGTCTTTTTGTGCCTACTACCACTCCATCCATCTCCGCCTGCACGACATCCACGAATCTATCTTCACTGGATGCCCCGCAAGTGCATTCAACAAAAATGGAAACTTTGAAAGAAAATTTGAGAGTTGTTCATCAAGAAATCGAGCCGCTAGCTAACAAGAAACCAGGATTGGAAACTGGAAGCCTCTCTAGCGTATACAGTGACACTACAACATCAAAACCGAAAATCAGGATCTTCACACAGGTATTTAGATATACATAATTAGAAAACTTTCTTCAATTAAATTAACACTTCGCAACACGTTTTTTTTAATTCTTTTAATTTTGCACTACGCTTCTAATCAAATTGATAAAAAAGGTCATGTGCAAAATTGAGGATTCCGCAAATTAATTTGTGACGTTAAATATTGCGATAGTCCAAGAATTATAATAAAAATGTGTCCGATTAATCACCGCATTTAATTAAATAATATGTTAGTGCGGACGGCGTATCTATTTATCTATTTGTCAATATTTCAATATTTATTATTATTTTCGGGAACCGATTCCTATGAAACATTCGAGCGCGACACCATCAAGTAATTGCATTATAGTAGGTCCCAACCTGTTTGTGTAACTCACTGCAACATTGTTGTTCGTTAATATTTGTTATTATTAAGTGTGAACTGTTCATTTTGTTTCTTAAATGTATATTTGAAAAATATAATTGTCAAATTTATAAAACAATTCGCACAAATAATTGTAATTATATTATTTTAATAATAATAATAATAATAATAATAATAATAATAAAAGCAAACTAAATAAAACATGTAAACGTATTTTTCTATTCTTAACTGTTATTTGTGAAGCTGCAATTAGTTAGTAAAGTAGTAAACAAAGTATATTGCATATTTTTGCTAAATAGTAAAAAATTAGTATTTAATTAATAATAAACTATCACATAATATAAATAGACAGAGATATAAATGCAAGCATAAAATTAATTATCAAAAATTATCGCACAATTAAATAAATCTATATATATATTTTTTACAGATTTGCAGTTTGTTTGTCAACATTTTTATGATTTAACTAAAACAAATACAAACAGAACAAATTATTCGATATTCCTAAAATGTGATATTTTGATAAGCGTAAACTTTGTTTTGTAGAACTATTATCTATGATGAAATAAAAGGAATCGGTAAATCAACATGGTTTTATAGTTTTTCAAAAAAACTTTGATAGTTTTGATTTGTCTTTATATTAATTTATATAAATATGTAAATTTGTTTCTAGAAAACTTGTGGAAATTTGTACACTAAAAGACTGAGAATTCAATCTGACATAATTAATTTTGTTATGACAAAAAAATGTTTCTAGTATCATAGTATATGAATATGAAATTTGAAAATTGTTGATATTTTGCTTTTACTTTTCCAAAAAGCGGCATAGTTATTCATCCTTTCATTTACTTCTTACATTTTACATTTAAAAGTTAGTTAGGTATTATATAATATATCTCATCGTTCTACAGCAAATGTTCATTACAGTAAACTTTTTGCAAAATTTATAAAAAAAAAATGCAAAAAAGGATAATAACAAGTTTCAGATGCAATAATCAAATGAACACAATGTTACGTTTTTTTTTCACTATAAATCTTCGAAAATTTCTTGAAAAGAAACGACAGAAAACACTATTAGTTACATAATCATACAACCTGTAATACAATTTATCAATATTAAGATCGTCACAAGGCCAATTGGATTGCATCAGTGCAAAATGATAACTTTGATAAACACACAGCATCATTTGAAAACCTTTAAAAAGCAGTGACATTGAATTAAAAGGTCAATATTAAAAAAAAAAACAAAACAAAATATACTGCTACATTCTAATTATTTAAGCCAAACAAACCTACAACTTCTTACTCTTACTTAGCAAAAACAAACCAGCAATCAATCAAATAATTTCAGTGCAATCTTCTGACCAACTAACAAATAGCAGTTCAAAACATAAACAATAAGCAGTTGAAACCAACTCCATATATTAATTCAATATCGTATCTACTGGCCATTGAATTAAAAAACAGCAAGCTTGTGTCACTCAAGTAAATAATTTCATTTATGACTTGACATAATCTATATAATCAATATTTGTAAGCAAATTTAACAAAATATTTATATTGCGTAACTGACTGCGTACTTTTATCTAAATAATTCTTGAGCTGATGAAAGGACATCTCGTAAAATACGATAGCAGTTACAATCGACCTTTTTATTTTTCAACATTAACTAACATTCATTTAATAATAGATCGTGAGGAGGGGTGTACATGGCCCACATTACCTGCATCCAATTGATATAACTAGATGCTGTGCTGTTTCAAAAACAATTAAACTTACATAATTCATATATAAGATTACAGAATGCACATATTGTAATTTTGTTGACCTTTGGTGTACAGATAAATGATATTCGTAGCCCGCACACCACTGTTTACTATAAATCTGAATAAAAATGAGATAACCTTATCATAACCTCTTTTATTTGGTAGTTCAGGTTTCGGTTTCTGCTTCAGCTTCGGCTCGGCCGTGCAGATGAATCAGATGAGTCAAATGATTGATAAAGTAGGAATGCGTGCGTACATGCATGCGTGTTGGCTGGCCGGCCGACTGTTGCTGTATGGAATATTTAGATCGGATCAAAAGATGCAATGTGTCAATACTGCCAATTAAGCTAAATAAAATAATAATATATCCATAAATGTTTGGAACCACGTGTGATTTGCCAAAATATTAGTAATTGAAAGTGACGTGCGGTGCGGTCTGATTGAAACAAGATGGAAAATATAGCGAGCAAATCGGCGTCCGATTATTAATCAAAATCGCATTGACTAGGGGGGAAGGGTTATATAAACAGATTATTTTGCAAGACGCGCAAAGATTCAAATAAATTACACACACAAGTGTCAGTCAATACGTGCGGAATCGATTTAACTGAAAATAGTTAGTCACAGTATCTGCATCTGCTGTCGCGGCGAATTTGTGTGTAATTACTTTATTGTATTGCCGTTTACTTTTGTGCGAGTCTTCGCCACAATAGAAATATGAAGGCGTTAATGAGAGCCGATACCCATGTTACATTCGCTATACCGGATACAGATACAAAAGCGATTTGCACAGTATCACAGGTTAGACAGAAACTGATAAAACGTTTATTTAAATAGAAAAAGAAAAATAATATAATATATGTACGATTAATATTAATGCACCATTAATGATATGAACAGAATAGTGTGATTTATATCAATATATTAATTTGTTATAGGTGCTGACTTCGTTATCGGTATCGTTGGTGTCTCTGGTAATTGGTTTTGTATCTGCTTATACATCACCGGCGGCTGAAAGTCTCATCGAGGATTTAAAAATCACAGAAAATGAGGTTGGTATTTTAATTGATAAACAATCGAACAGGTTTATTTAACTGTCTGTAATCTATATAAAAATAAAATGCTAATGTTGTTTTAATTGTTGCAGTGGTCTTGGGTATGCAGCTTAATGCCATTGTCGGCGTTAATTGGAGGCCTCGTAGGTGGACAATTAATTGAAATATTTGGACGTAAAAAAACAATCGTCTTGACCAACATATTGTACATACTATCGTGGCTGTTATGTGCCAACGCCAGTGATATATGGTACGTTTACATTGCTAGAAGCATTGTAGGATTCAGTGTTGGTATAGCTTCTTTAGTATTGCCAGTGTATTTGGGCGAAACCATCCAACCTGAAGTTAGAGGCACGTTAGGTTTATTGCCGGCTGCTTTCGGTAACACTGGCATCTTAATGTGTTTCTTCGCCGGAAGTTACTTAAGATGGAATAATTTGGCATGGCTGGGTGTTTCATTGCCAATTCCATTTTTGGTATTGATGTTTTTAATTCCTGAAACGCCAAGATGGTACGTCTCTAAGAAGAGATTCGCCGAAGCAAAAGATGCATTGCAATGGTTGCGAGGAAAAACAACCGACATCGAAGAAGAGTATAATGAATTGGAAAAAGCATACACAGAATCTGAAAAGATGTCATCAACATCGAGCATCGCGGACTTCTTCATCAAATCCAACATGAAACCGTTAATGATTTCATTGGGACTCATGTTCTTTCAACAGCTCAGCGGCATCAATGCAGTTATATTTTACACAAATACTATCTTCAAACGGGCAGGGTCAACCATCGATAAAGATTTATGCACCATCATTGTTGGAGTAGTCAATTTCGTATCTACGTTCATAGCAACCATTCTGATTGACAGATTGGGCCGTAAAGTGTTACTATACATTTCCAGCATATCAATGAGCATCACATTGTGCATCCTAGGAACATATTTCTACCTCCTTAATGCGTCATTCGATGTAAGCTCTTACGGTTGGTTACCACTCGCCAGTTTCGTAGTATACGTACTTGGATTTTCGTTGGGATTCGGACCAATACCTTGGTTAATGTTGGGAGAAATTTTACCGGCCAAAATCCGTGGATCGGCAGCATCAATAGCAACAGCCTTCAATTGGGCGTGCACATTTTTAGTTACCAAAACCTTCGTTGATATTATAGAATTAGTTGGCACTCATGGAACCTTCTGGTTATTTGCCGGATTTGTAGTTATATCGTTAATATTCGTATTATTATATGTGCCAGAAACACAGGGTAAAAGCTTAGAAGATATCGAAAGAAAATTTGGTGGCATGAAAGTGCGGCGGATGAGTTCCGTAGCTAACATGAAACCGTTGCCATCATCATGTTAGAAACCAATATTATTTATTATACCCAACCTGAACCATAAAAACCAAAAAACCAACCACGTGATATGAATACATGAACTTTGTTATAAAGAAAAGTACGTATTGTAGTAATTTTAATGTAGGAGTGCAGTGATTTTAAACTATTTATGTTATATAAGTGTTATCATTCATTCCATGAAATACTCTAGAATCTCTTATTTAGAATCTATATTTTTAATGTAAATATTATATATGTATATTATTTTTTTACAAAAAAAAATGTTTTATTTGTTTATTACCTGTTATTATTTCACAACCTCTTTCTATCTATCTGGCTAATCTGGCAATAAACAATTTTATTTTTTATTTAATGCTCCTTCAATTCAATAAGTTAATAGTGAAAGCAATCTTGCCTATTGCATAATTCCCACTTGAAAAGTTTTATGCAATATTATAAATATATAATAAATTAAAATATAATTTGTAATAAATAAACCAGCCATTACTCTAAAAGAATATTAGTGACAATTGATAAAGAAATAATTGTATTAAAATAGCTTACATTGAACTTGGATTGATTGACATAAATAAATATATAATTTAATATTAAGTAAAAATTTTCATTTTAATCTAATAATCTAAATATGTAGGCTTATTAATGATCATAGATTACAGATTACACATCACATGTACATCTAACAATATTCATTAGATATTTTGAATTAGTTGAAAACTAAAGTTTCAATTTTTTTTAAATTTCATTCTTGCTAAACAAGGTTAATAACCAAAAAAAACTTTCCACAACATTTGAAATTTTAATTACAATAAGTCATCTTCAATTGAAAAATTCAATCATATCAGATACTCTAGCTGAAAATTTTATGTTTTTAAACCGTTTTGGGCCGGATTTTGCTGTCCAATTTTTTTTGCACTTTTTAACAATATTTTGAAAATCCAAAGTCGGATTTAGAGCTTTTAACATTGTATAAATTAGAATTTTACATTTTTCATCAGTTAAAAGTCGGATTCTAGTGCTTCTAACAATATTTTGATGTATCAAAACCCGGTTAGCTATTTTTTACATTTTATAAATTGAATTTTACACTTTATGGCCGGATTTTAGTACTTTTTGAATAGAATTTTGCACTTTTCTACAGTTTATAGCATAAGTTCTAACAATATTTAATATTTCATTTTTACTGTTTTCAATACATGGTCTAACTTTATTTTAATATTTTATAACTGAATTTTGTTATTTTTAACTTTTTATGAATAGAATTTTGCACTTTCAACAGTTAATAACAGGATTAAAAAAGAACCCTTTTTTCCAAAACACATTTCGCTTTGAGACCCAAAAATTCTAGCTACGCCACTGAATAAATTTTATGCAATAAGTATTTATTAAGTAGGAATGTGCGTGTTACTTCGAGAATAGCAGCCCAGGGCTGTTATGTTTAAACTAATATTTTAAAACTAGTTTGAAACAAAAAATATTGTTTAGACTATATATTTGGTTTTAAACAATTTTAAACATGTTTGAAACATTGTTTTTTTTTTAAATTTTTAGTTATTCTACCAGAAAATATGAAGCAAATATATAGATAGCATTTTGGTTTAATGATTTTAGCAACATATACGCTGCAAACGCCGTGTCAGGTCAGTAGAATCAGCTACGCCATCTCTTGCAAAAACCAATCATTTTCTACTCGCGACTGCGCACGGTAAACGATTTTAATAAAATATTTATAAAACAGGTTTTTATTTATTTTGTTTCAAGTTGTTTTAAACAAAACAAAACATCAATGTTGATAAAAAACAAGAGTTTTCTTCCAACCCTAATTTGTTGGAAAACTCATAATAAATTGTTTTATGCACCTGCATTATACAACAAATAAGTTTTCTTAGCAAATTTTATGCTATCTGTTTTCAGTTGAAATTTAAAACAAAATGATGATGTCTTCTGTAAATATTAGCAGAAGAACATGGTATCATGTCAATATCCAAATAACATTAATGATCATTACTGCAGCATTAGTACAAGAACTGCTAAAAAAACATCACATTAGTATGAGATGAGAAATAGCACACTATTAATCTCAATACTCAATAAACAATATTTTCCTTATGTGAAAATCATGTTGAACAATATGGACATGATTTAAGAGATCCGCATGACCAGATTCAGACAGAATAACAGATCTTCAAAATACTGTACCAGATACAAACAACCTGCAAATGATACAATGTCAAAGTTCCTTCGGAGTATACAATAAATTTAACATCATAAAGTATAGTTTTAACTAACAATATATAAACCAAACCTTCTAAAATCAAGATACAAATATAATATTTATAAATTAAATTATTGTATACAAAGACATTTAATTGCATTAAGAAAACTACCCTACCTGAGATGTACACGTTACACCCATAGTTTAGATGTCTCGCCCATTTAGAGTTCACTCTAATTCAACCGTTCAATCAAAGTACGCTCACTAACAAAATGCTGTGCATAAAAGATTGTTTAAATATAATAAACTTTGTTGTGTGCACAATTTGAAGGATTTGAGAACTTGGAACAGATCTCTTGATTGATTGAAATTTAAGGAATTGTACGTAAAATAAATAAAATGCCACTATTATATCACAATAAGAATATTTATTAACAAGCTACCAATTTATTATACTTACATACAGAATCTAAATCTTAATTTTATACATAAATCATAATTACACTTAATTCACTTACCCATAACTTGAACTCTGCAAATGGCACAAGTATCACATTCTACATCCCAGCTCCACATTGCAACAGCATTCCATTTTTTTAGGGTGAACATTTTCTCTGACTTGGAATTTTCACCTTCAGTTTTATCAACATTTTCACTTTCCGACATTTTTAATTAATTACACAAATACACGATAATGTCGATAATTTCCAATAGGTTGTTTATCCCATCAGCTGTGTGTGTCTGTGACGTGAACTAAATCAGAACCAGACGCAGGCGCCAGGCGGCCAGATGCAGATTCCAGATGCAGATGACTCAGCCGAGACATCCACCTGGCCAAAATGCAAGAAATCTATACCAATAACACTAATGAAATATACGCAACACTCTTAACAGGAATGGATTGCATCTTCTTAGGGACACTTATAGATGGCGCGCAACTAGTATACACGCACTTATTGTTCATAACGGAAAATATAAATAAACTTAATGAAGTTAGAGGTGAAAGCAGAGCTGCCTTGCTTGTCTTGCCTTGCAATTTAGTTGAAATATTAAAATTCGGCTGTGAATTAACAAAATCCGGTTTCAAATAAATAAAATCCAGCCTTAAAACAAAAAGTTTGTCTAATAATGCTAAAATCTGACTTTAATCTCAAAATCTAATATGAAATTGATAAAATCCGGTTTCAAATTAATGAAGTCTAGTCATAAAATGTTATAATCCGGCCATAAAATACAAAAAAAAAAACAAATTGCATTTTAAAAAGTTTGGCTTAAATGTTAAAATCCGGTATTAAATCAATAAAATTCGGTCAAAAAATTAAGTACCAATGCTAAAATTGGGTTTAAATATCAAAATCCATTTTTTAATGAGTAAAATCCGGCTTTAGTTTGTTAAAATCTAGCATTATGTTGATAAAATTTAGCTATAAAAAATATGAAACCTTTGTTTAATACACATTTGGCCGGATTTTAACAATTTAAAACAGGTTTGTAGGCTTTACAACTAATATATTTTGTCATTTTTTTGGATATTTTTCTTCTCGGAGAATGTAATTTGTTATTAAACTGGGGAAGAAGGTTGAAACGTTGATTGACAAATTTACTGATACACACCTGGAAAAAAAACCATTCACAAGATATAGATGGCATTGACACAAAAATTTATAAACGTTTATATAAAATAATAGAGATAAGTGTTTATAACTGCAAAATAAATGCTATTACAGTTTCATTAATAATTTAATTTATATTTTTTTAAATTTATATTTATATAAACATTCAGGATCATCTATCCTTAAATTTTATTTTGAAAACCCCCTACAGACCAGGGCCCGGAAGCCTTGCATTATAGCCGGCAAATAAAACAAATAAATATAATTTAAATTGTTTATAGAATAAATATATATATATATATATATATATATATATATATGTAATATGTGGTTAGTTTTGTATAAAAATAAGCGGGTGACTGTAATATGAAATTGAACTGAATGAAAGTTGTATAATGTATGCTTGGAATGTGATGTGAGTCAAACATGCATACATTCGTAAAAAAAAAAGCTTTGATAGTTATATCATTCAGGTATTTTACACTGATAGCAATCTTCCATGGCTTCGTGAAACTCTTCAATTTGCAATGTCATTTCAAAGAAATTATATTTATCGTGTATATTTTTTGTAGCTGCCATTAGAACACCTTGAGGATTCGTTCCAGGAACTGCAAATTATAAAGTTGAACATAAATTGTGCGTTGTTATTGTTTGTTGTTGTTATACATTACCAATAGCTAAATGCGCCGATAACGCTGTTTTGTCCAAACTCAATGCCCATATGCGTAAATTATGCACGCGCTTCACACCCGGTATTCCCATAAAAATATCCATGACATCATTAAAGTCTATGCCTTTCGGAATGCCTTCCATTAATACCAATAATGTATCTTTTATAATGTTGAACGTTGTTATTAATACCAAAATTGAAAAAAGGAAAGTACATATAGGATCTACTATATTCCATTCGGGCTACAAATAAAATAAATAGATAGTAACAACCATTCTAAACATTAACACATTAACTTTAAATTAAATGCAAAACTAGCTTCTAAAAAATATTTTAAAATTTGTTTGATTTCTTTATATTTATACTTTCATCAAAGGTTTTAGACAGGACAATCGAATAGGTAACAGATTTTTCTATTTCTTTTACTTACAGAACAGAATTACACAATTACAATGACAAGCTTAATATTAACAAAGTTAAAAACACACGCAGAAAAACAAAAATAATCTTTTATCTAATATTGATAAAGGAATTAGAAAAAGAACAAGACTAACGTAGCGTAGTGCTGTATAGTTGCGAGAACAATGGAAAAGGAAAAGAAAAACAAAAAATAGAAAAAAAAAAAATAGAAAAAAAGATACTACATCGACAAAAACTGCGAATAGGTAGAACATATTTTTAGATATAGAAGAACTATGGAACTGATTCTAGAATGCATACACAGAGCTAAAAAAAAGCATGCAAAAAAGGTCGAAATAGACTAGACTATACAAGACAAATAAAAAAAAAATGTATGAATAATTATTTATAAAGCAATTGAGACATTCGCCCAGAACAGGATACAGTGGCATGCTAACTCCATCCATGTGATCCATGATTATTCATAAAGAAAAGAAAAAGTTAATTATTGTTAGTTTAGTTATTATTTGTACTTGTAAAGTAGTAGATTAACTCGTGATAATTCTGTACTAGCTTATGTGCTCCGTTATATGTGAATATAAATATAAATACGAATATGCAACCTAATCCATGAAACAGGTTAGTCAAAAGTAGATAAAATAAAATTAATGTACATTTTAAAAGTAATAATGTTGACAACAATTGTAACTGAAATAATAAACCTATTTTTTAAAACAAATGCTCAGTCGTTAAACTGTTAAACTTTCAACCTATCAACTTATTAACCTATTAAGGTGATAATGTGCAGTGCAATTAAATTTAATAACATAATTAAATACATATATTTGTAGTAACCCAAGAACAGATTGGCCGGTGTAATATACACAAAAATTATGTTTTTATCATTATATTTTGTTAGTTATTACATTTTTTTTATATACTTATTTTTTAAATTAATTGTTTAATTGTTTATAGTACTTGTATTAATATTATTACTAAATTGGATGTTTCCCTGTTATTGGAATGTATTTTCTGTTGGGAAATAAATATTATTATTATTATTATTATTATTATTATTTGCACTTATGCCTTTGCCCGTTTTAGCATCCTTCATTTGTGCTTTTCACACATAAATATAATATAAAACAATATAAATTACCTTAAAATAGACGACTAAAGCTGCAAGAAAAACGCCAAAACTTTGAATAAAATCGCCAATTACATGAATGTAAGCAGCCCTAACGTTAATATTGTCATGACTATGTACATGACTGCTACCTGCATGAGTATGTCCGTGTTGATGCAACGTTAATCCCATGCTAGAAATAAAAAGACAAGTTCACGTAATGTACAGTTATAGTTTTCTTGTTTTTGTTCTTGTTCTTGCATTGTTTTGTTAATCGTTAATTAGTATTGTGAACTACAGTGAAAAAGAGATGAATTACGACTTCCTGCAGCTTACATTAAATTCACAGCAACCCCAAGAGATGATGTGATGAGCATAACAAATGCATCTATTTCAAAATCTCTTTCTATAACCCTTTGAATGGCAAGATAAACAAGGACACCTGTTACGACCCATATCATGAGGACGGATGTTAACGCTCCGATTACTTCGGCCCTATACCAACCAAAAGACATTTTCCTTGTAGCCGGTCGTGTTGCCATCCATAATGAAAATAAGGAAATCATAAAACTTGCGAAATCTGTTAAAAGATGAGCCGCATCTGTGGCTATTGCTAAACTGCTAGATAAATAACCACCTAAAAATACATTTTTGTTGGAAATTATTGAGGTCAATGGAAAAATGTAAAATTACCTATGATTTCTGCCACCATGAAAATTACGCACATAATACTGGCTACGATTAGTTTCCTTCGAGCTTTCTTATCAATTTCATCTGATCGTGTTGTATGACAGTGTTTATTAACTAGAACAGTCATTAATTAATTAATTAATTAATTAATTAATTGTAACATAAGACATAAGCCATAAGAGTAATAATTACCAAGTTTTGTGGTGTTTGCATTTTCTTTCGTGTGAGTAGACAAATCGACATCTTTTGATTTCTCTAAATCTATTATTTCGCCTTCTAATACCTTACAACATCCAGCACTTGCCTTTCCGTGTACACAATAAATCATTAATCGGGGAGAATTTGTTTGTGATGTGAGGCTGTTTGTTCTGTCCAATGTTCCATAATTGTTGTTGCCGTTGACACTGTAAACCAACCGGCACAGCAATTAATTAATTAATTAAAAACAATTTTTAAAAGCACCACTTTATTATTAATCAATAATTAATAACCAATAATATAATCAATAATCTGTTGATAGCGTTGAAGTACAGTTAAAATCCACCTTATTACAAACATACGTTACAAACAATTTATTTATTTAAAAACTTACAATAACGGAGAAGTATTTTTTTCATCCTTCGACATAGTAAGGAATTGTATTTGTTAAACAATATTCACAATACACTTTTTACAATTTTACACAAATAATTGAAAGAAATCACACACACTCGCACACACACACTTTTCCCGATTAATCAATTTACTTGCAGTCGAGCCGACTGATCTCATATAATAAACAATATTGAGGTAAAGTGGTTTCATGTTATAAGATATATTGATAGTGCACCCGACCCCAACAATATTATATATAATATATATTATCATTTTCAGTCATTTCAGTTATTTTGTTGTCGTTGAATAAATATATCTGAGAATTATTCAAACAAGTGATAATTAATATTATTTTAAACATGAGTAGTAAATAATTTGAATGCTTATTTGATTTAAAACATGTTCTTTATAAAATGAAATTTATTTTAATCATTAATGACGTATATCAAGGTTCACCGATAAGACAGTTTGTTTTAGATTATTTGTTCTCGATTGCCGTTTGGATTTTAATTTTAAGTCACGAAGCAAATTTAGAATTATGTTATCTATAAATTAATATTTAATCATTTTATTAACTTAAATTAACCAAATAACAAAGAAATATCGGAAAAAGTAGTTTTCAGAGTAGAGTTGAAAAAACTCGGAAAGTTTTTTCGAGTCGGACTCGATCCAGAACACGAATTAAATGAATTTAAACTGCACTTCTAACGGCAATAGTTTCCACACCAATTCGCAATTTTCTAGATATCAATAAATCACAATTTAGCGTTTTTAAAAAGCTGTTTTTGCCTACTAGAGCCGTTCGTGTTTCAAATTTGAAGCGGATAATTGTAATACTGTTTACGAGTTTTTTATGTGCCACACAATAGACAAAACTAACAAAAGCATTTTCTTCAAAATGTCGAAACTCAAATAATAATTGATAATCTATTTGATCGTTTTTTGTAAAGTCTATCTGATTGTTTAGAATAATTCACATGAAACAAGGTGAGTGAACACGTGCGTTTCATTCTTGTTTTAATACAGAGCCGGCTTTCTCTATAAGGGGGCCCAGGAGCAAAACAGTTTTAGGGCCCCTAATACAAACATAAAGGGTGATTGTCTATCAATTTACTAGCATACTTTTTTTTAACATTTTATGAAATACCAAAAAAATTTGAAAGTTTGAAAATATGTCCGTTTTAATAAATTAAAAAAAAATTATGTTGCAAACTTATTATTTTCAAAATATTAAAATTCACTTTGGAATCAATAAAATCCGGCCATAAAATTTTATAATCCGGCAAAAAAAAAACATTAATTAAATTTAAAATATTTGGCTTAAATGTCAAAATCCTGCATTCAATTATTAAAATGCGGTATAAAATTAATAAAACCCGGTCGTAAAATCTAACGTAAATGTATAAATATGACTCTCAATGAGTAAAATCCGGCTTTAGTTTGTTGAAACTCGGCTGTAAAATATAAAATTTACACATTTGGCCGGATTTTAGCTATTTAAATAGGTTTATAGACTTTTTTGTTAAATTTTGTAATTTATATATAAATTATATGCAGAGCTAGTAGCTACTATTTAAAATTGCCGCTTTTAATGCACTTGTTGGGTGTTGCTGTTGGTTGTGTTGTGCGCACTTGTTTGACACTTGTGTGTAATGTAAAAGTGGGAGGGGTGGAGGGGAATAACCGAGTAATTCAATGCATTGGACAAAGACAACTACCATTAGTGCGGTTAGTGCCATTATTACATTATTTGTGTAAATTGTGTATCTACACTATCGACTATCGTGCATCGTGTATCGTAACGTAAAGAGACACACTGACGTTCGTATAGCAAGGTCCGCATGCACGCACAGTCCCCATAGTGGCCCACAGTCATATCCGTATTCCGTCGTATCTACCGTACCGTACGTACTAATTGCAGTCATAGTAATTCAATCATTACTCATAAGTCATATCATCATATACCATACTCATTAGACAGTTTAAACAACTGAAAACAAACTAAGACTAAGTAATAAATGTTATCAAATATGACAGTGCCATGATTGGAATCTGATAAAATATATACATATTATATACAATACATTTCCGCACAGGGAACTGGAAAGAAGTAAGAATCAACTTTCTGAACTTCTGATTCATACAATATTATTCATTGAAAAAATGGTTGTGAAATGGATAACTTTAACAAGCAGGTGAAGCAGGTGCTTATAAATACAAACAATTGTTGAGAGAGCCAGGAATACAAACAATTTAGGCCAAATGACATGGGATTTTGTACAAGGAGATACTTTTTATTAACAATATGCATTCTGCAAATGGTAAGTTTAATAATTTAATTAGAAATACACACGATCATATATATCTTTCTCTTTTTAAAGATATCAGTTGTCGAAAGACAAGTATTCGAATTCCTCGGCTATATGTGGATACCAATATTAGTAAACTTCTTTGAGATTATATTTGCAATATTTGGTTTTTTTGGTGCTTATCAATATCGTCCTAAATATATCATATCGGTGAGTAATAATGATTCATATTATTCCGTAAGTAATACAAAATTAATTAATTGTTTGATTTCAGTATTCCGTATGGCATTTATTCTGGCTGGCTTGGAATGTTTTTATCATATGCTTATATTTAGACATAGGACTATTGAATCATAAAGTAAGTTAAATGTAAGCTTTTGCCACTGTTACATGTTTGCAAAATGTAATACACATTTTTATTGCCGGTTTATTTATACTTATTGTGTGTCATGTAATGTTTAAACGGTTTATTGTGGTTTCTCCCAATTTAAATGTAATTTTATTATGTGGTTAATGGTTATGACATATCAAGATCAAGTAATCTGTACAGTATTATATCACATTTTAAAATAAACTTACCAAACTGTACAAATGATTTAATTCTAATTCATTTTATAAGTACGCTGGTGCTTAGTTGAGGCAAAGTTGAAACAAGCAAACCATCTTTGCTGTCATTTATAAATATAGGACCCGGGCATCAGCATAATAGATACTGACATTATTGTCATTTGTTATATTTGGTAACTAAATGAACTGATATCAAATTTGAAAACAATAACTATGCAGTTTTGTACAAATGTGATCTTAGAACGAAACTTTGCAGTTAACTGTAGATTTCTACTGATCTGTTCATACTACAGTCTACGGTTCATTGAGAAAAGGTATTTGGCTCTTCACTAAAAGGTATAGGCTATTTTGTTATTGGAATTGAATGATCATCAAATCATGGCATAATGAACATGTGCTTTCTTAAAAAAATATATAAGTACTACTATTACAGATAAATAAACTTGTTGCTATCAGAAAGCATTTAAGTAAAATAACAACAAAACTTTATTTTGCAAAATTCGACTTTCAAACATCAAGATATACACTACAAACTGTTGAAAAGTGTAAAAATTTTCAAGAAATTTCAAAAACTGGAAAATTCGGTTATGAAATATCAAAATATTGTTAGAAATAGCAAAATTCAGACATTCCATTTATAATAAGTCAAAAGTAGCGAAATCCGGTTATAAATATTACATTAGTCAGAAAGCACCATAAATCCGGCCATAAACTATTGAATTGAAGTTTAAAATACATGAAATTTTAAAGAATTGCCAGAAAAGCCTAAAATCGGGACCTAAAGTCTTAAAAAATTTAAAAATCTTTATAAAATCTCAAAAATAACAAAATCCAACTACAAAATATGAAAACTTTTTTTTGTTAAAATAGCAACCTCTCAGGTTTTGAAATAAATGTCGAGAGGGTCCTGTATACTTGTGAGACCTTCCACATTGCACCCTCTTCCTTACAGATAGCTACGCCACTGCATTTTGACGAGCAAATAGTAACGTATCTGAAATTAATGACGTAATTTGCGAGCGAAATCATAAGCAGTCTGTCAAAGCATACAGATTATGCAATGTATCTGCACATCAATGAGATACCATAATCACTTACCAACCCATTTAAATACTTGTTACTAGAGCAATGAAGTTTAAGATTATTTATTTATAGATATTGTGTCTTGACGATATGGGCTTAAATTTACTGAGCGGATTATTTCATTATCAATCGCCTTGGGGGAGGCAATTATGTTCGTATTATAAATCCTAAATAGCTTATAACACCTCGGTATTCAATGGTGAAAATACATACAATATTTTGACCCTTGGAATGGTTGGTAATGAAATAATCCGCTGAGATCATTTAAGCCCATGTTGTAAAGACACTATAACTATGGATATACTATATCTGGCGAAATATCGCTAAATATTTCTAACAGACGGACACGGGCTTATATAAATGGACTTCTTCTATTATTGCTTTGAATAAATTTCTGCACGATTTTTGATTATTATTACGCAATATATTATGTTCAAATTTATTTTAAAATTAATAAATCGTTGGGTGTTTTTAGCAATTTTTAACAAATTTTTCATACGTTTTATACGGGTTTCTTGAATATATTTTTTGTTTTAAATAGATTTGCACAGTTTGTAATGGCGGTTGCTCAAATTTTTATAGATTGTATGACATAAAACATGATTTCTGCGCGATGTTTGTAGAATTTTTTTAAATAAATGGCCCTTTTTGTCTAATGTTTTGTAAATTTTGTTAATAATTACAAGCAATTTTTAATGAATTTTGCGCAGTTTTACAAAACCCGATTAGCTAGAAATTGTCCAATTGTTGATTTCCGTAAAATTTGTATTTAAACGAAATTAAACAAAGAAAAAAAGGAAAAGTTTTGAAAACAATATAAAGAATTACTAATGATTAATAGCAAATCGCAACGATTGAGTGATTCATACTCATGGTCATTGTATGATTGGTTTTTTTACAAAAATAATTCTGTGAATTAATCTAACCACATTGATAACATTGATAAAAGGCTGACTAGGAAAACGTTCCAGTGTTAATAAACATATTGTTCATATTGTATACTTGTTTTATTTAAAGTTTGCAGTAATAATCACTTTCAATCTAATTTTTGGATTTCTATTTAATAAATGAACAAATCAAATCATTTTATATGCCTTTGCGTCAAATGTAGACTTTTGTACACTTTTTAGTACAACATTGCGAATATTTGTAAGAAACAGTACAGTACAGTACTTCGAACATTGATTAAGTCACTATCGTCATCTTCTAAAGTTCAAAATTAAATTTTGGCATTATTTGCAGAGCCAACCTTTAAATACAATTTTATAAACATTTAATTTACCAGGCCGGATTGCCTTACATGCCCCCCTCTTGTGCCCGCCGGCCCTTTGTACTCTGCGTTGAGTAATATAGCATACTGGAACTTTGGAAAACATATAATGGGAAGATATTTGCTGAAAATTGTTTAGTAAAATCAAAATCAAAATCGATCTACTATTCATATAAAATGTAAGATTACTTTGTGGGTGGTTTTCAGAGATTTTGCGGGTTTTACTCGAGCGATATTACTTGGATAGTTGTGCAGTTTGCTGTGTATTCCATAGCAATTTCATATATTTCTAACCTTACCTGTTTTGTACATGTAAAAAGACAAATAATTCGTTGACGACGTTTACAACTAAATTAAAACATGCGGGTTATGTCGCGGATCTTTAACTTATCGTGTGGATTTGAAAATATGATCATGAATGACGAATCTGTTGATGTGGCTGAAACATATTTATTTAATACTGAAATGCATTTGCTTTTCAATCTTGATATAATTTTAACATTAGATTTTTATTATTTTAGGAAAGCATTGTCCTAAAACTAGATCCTCAAAGCGAGAGTTGGTGGGCGAAGCATGGTCCAGGATGTCATGTTCAAAGAGAACCAGAGAAGACTGAAGAGATTGCCAACGATTGTATCCTTGATTATCGCTATATAGAAATCTTCCAAGCTGGATTACAGTCTGCGTTAGCTGTAAGATAACAAATTTGTTTGTCTGATGATCATTGTATCATTGGATCATTGATGATCATGATCATGTTGTACAATATAATAAAATTACATTGCAATTGAATTTTCAGTTTCTTGGTGTAATCACGGGACCCTGCCTTAGCAAGATGTTTCTTGAAGAAGACGACAGTTGTAAGTAACAAACAATCATTAAATAATCATTCTTACCATCACATTAACAGTAGAGTAGCCTACTACTTTTCATGTAACAAACAAATCATAGCTAGAAGTATTTTCACACTTATTATATCCTTGCAGTTGATTTCATTGGTGGATTTGATTCACAAACGGTTTGGTAAGTTCTAACAGTACAGGGTTTCATCTCATTTATTATTAATTTACGATTATTGCGAATGGCACTAACAATTTTAATTTACAATTTGCAATTTGCTTTCTATTCTTCCTATTTAGTTAATATTTATATTTTCAGTTAATTACATGGGTGGAGATGGTAAAGGTCCACAGCATTTACAGTTGCAACCAATGTATGTGGATAACGATAGTATACCGTTTCTAACAAACTCACTAAAATCCAATCGTAAATCATTAACATCTAACAGTTCGATCAGTAATGATAAGCCTTCATATGGCCGGCCGATTATACGGATGCACACTTTTAATCATTATAGTGGCGATGATAGTGTATTTTGAAGTGTCAAATTCAATTTATTGTTCCTATAAAGTGCCAATATACGAGTACAATACAATCTCACTAATTATATTCCATTCGATTACTTTTGTGTTCATTTATTTAATTAATGATTTATATGATTATCTACTGCAGATTTTCTTTTCAATTTCAATCTCAATTTGAATTTAACCACAGATCAAAGTTTTTTCTATATCGCATAGCGTTAGATGAAAAGGTGTTTTTAAACAAACGCGGACCACACACCTTAGACCATATACACATATGACACACTTTCTATACCCTCAACTAACGTCAAGTGCTAGTGTTGTGGGCGTATGCCCTACGAGTAGTTGAACTGTTTAATTTCACGATTTTTGGTAAATTTCAATGAATACTATAAAATATATATTATCTTCACAAAGTAAATTTATTTTTTGTCAATTATCAAATAACATTGATAACATTGATCTATTACAAAATTTAATATTTATTCAAAATATTTATTAATTAAATAATTTAGCAATAGTATTCTACACATCTCTTTCCCACAACTGACGTCACACGCAACGATAATGTTGGCTTTACCGCGTCGGCAAAAGGTGTGTCTATAACTGTATATGTTCTAAGCCATTTTCCTTCCGCATTTGCATACTTTTGAACGCATAGAAGCAACTTATTTATTACGTTAACATTGAAATACGAGTACATTAAAAGACTAGTCTTCCATAATTTAATTCTTTCAAAAATTGGTTAATTCATAAATAAACTGTACACCTTTATTTATCAAAAAGAAGAAAAGAAACAATAATTATTAACATTGTGGTAATCTGGGCAGAGGTACTTTAAACTAAACTAGAAACATGTAATAATAGACCGATGTTTGTAAATTAATTCTATTAGTTTCGATTGTAGATCTTTATTCTTTACTAACCATTTGCCCATTTGTTTCTTGCATGTTTTCTTATATATTATATGATACAAGAATATCATTCATTCTTATAATTTTTCAACAATTCCAATACTTAGTAGTAGCAAGTAGCAGTAAATGAATGAGTTGAATTCATCTCTTAATCTACAAATAATATAATTGTACTCAGTGTTTTTAAAATTATAAGACATGAGAAATTTGTTTAGAATTATCAGTTATACCAATAGAGCTCAAGCAAACATACCAGTTTGAATTTATTATACGTAATATGTATTAGGTTGCAGAGAAATCTGAAAGTTCGGGTTTTTCTTCAATGTATATAGCAAAAATAATCGTAAAATTGTATTGCGAATTACTATACACAAGTAAGGTGAGCTTTAGAATTGACAGAATCCAGCCCAACATACGAGATCTGTCTGTCAGAGTAACATCTACTAGGATCCTTTATTAAAATTATTATAGCAATTTCAGAGAGAAAAATAAAACCTCTAAACGGGACTTGAATTTTAAAATTTAAAACTTTAATTTAAAAAGCTTAAAATTATTGACTGAAGTACTGGCTGTACTTCAGTCAATAATTACTTGATGGTTTATTCTTATAAAGAAATGAAAAAGAAAGCAGTAGTTAGTTTATAAATGTTAAAAATAATCTTTTTTGCTATTACATTAAGAAAAATAGAATGTTTGAGAGCAATTCTAATCTGAGGTATAATAGAAAGAAACTATTGGCTGAAAAAAATTTGTATCTTAATTCCCGCTTATATACGAGTGAATTTATATATTAAAGCTAAGCTTAGTAATTATTAGTGCATGTGTAATTTAAGCATGATTTATTTTGTTCGTTTGTGTTAAGTGTGTATACTTAATCTAATAAAAAAATATTTATTTTTATTTTGTTTGTTTTATTTAATTTTCTTTAACGAGTCACATCAGACTGTCCGATAATATTAATGTTTAATAATTGATAATATTTTTGTCCATAGCATCACGTAAATCAAGAAAAAGCCCGAAACGGATGTCTCTATATTCCATAGAATTTAGTCCACAAAGAGAGAGACAAGGAGATAGCGACAGCAACGAATACGACAATGACAATATGCCAGCACCCGTGTCCCCTAAACCTATGACGCCTAGACGGGTTAAACGAAGAAGTGTAATGCAACGCGGCACTACTAGCAGACATAGCACAAGCAGTAGGCGCCACAATACGGCGAGATCGTCCACAAGAAGCTCAAGAAGAGTTGCTCAAAATCCCGTAACACGTCTCATGGAACAACAACAGAAAATGCAACAACAACAACAGCAGCAGCAGCAACAACAGCAGCATCAACATCAACAACAACACTATGACAGTCCAGCCAGTCCATCGCCAATTGATACAAGTTATTACACGAATACATCGAACAATAATTTAATGGGACCACCTCATCAAACTTGGCAGAACAATGGACACACGAATCCAACATATCAGCAATCATCGACACAATCGTTAAATGAGCATGATGATTTTGACGAATTATATAATAATCGACCTGCATCAGTGAGATCGAGTTATTCGAATTTTCATGGGACCAGGACTATCAACTACAACCACAACCACAATCACAGCCACGCAACACCGCAAGTTCCACAGAAGCGGCTGGGCAATCCCAATAGACAAAGCATGCGTTCCATGGCGTTCTTGAACAATGGTCCTCCGGCTTACAGTTCCCATGGACAATTGGGTAATGTACCTTTAGACTCTGAAACCACTATTTAAAATCACGTTTATTCCAAATTAATGTATCATAAAAATCAATTGCTTTAAGCGTTGGAAACGCAACGTGGATATAAAATACATACTATTATGTTATTATGTTTGACCAATTTGACAAATACTGCCGATACTGATTTAGTAAAAAATACTAGAATTAAAATGTTTCCACTGTAGAGTCTGCTGCACCATAGAGGAATAGAAGGGAGGAAACAGATTCTCTGAGAATTATATAGAGTTGAGTTGTTGAGAAGTACAGGCGCGTCACCATTCTAATTCAGTTCTAATCTCGAGTTTTGCTTATTCAACGCTCGTTATGAGGTTCTTTAAGTTCATGATCTATGTCTAATTGCACGAAATGAACGGCAAATAGCTGTCGCTACCATATTTGTGCAAACAAACACACTGACGTCAAATATCAAATGTTTACTCTGTAAGTGTAGACTAAACTGCTATAGTCTATTGTTAGAACACGATTGGAGTGACCAGGTACATCGCAAGAAAATAAAGGTTATAATTTACTGCAAATGCTACTCCAATTGACCCGCTATTTTTTTTTGCTATGGTCGATAATAACTTTGTCTTTTTGTAACTTTACAAAAATAAAAACGATTATTATTATTATAAGTTATTTGTATTAACAAAATCAATTATTTTCTCCTTTAACTTGCAACAAAAATAGTATAAAAACATGTTTAACATTGAATAAAAATAAAAACAAAATAGTTATTTGTCGAGTGTCATTGTTGTACTTAAATTCTGATAATGGTTGTTTTGAGTGGTTTTATCTTCAGCGATAAATGGCAACCTAGCCCACGAGTGCTACCAGTACTAGTGACGCAATTGCAGTTTATATCTAATTATATGTGTAAAAATTATCATCATCAAGTTTGGACTTGGAGTCTATACACTCTTGAACATGTATGTGCTTTAGCTTCGATTGATTTCAATCTCAGGTGTTTATTAATTATTATAATTATGAATTAGCTCATTTGTTGCACAAAAATAGTCAATTGTTCAATCCAATAAATTGTTTCTCAAAAAAGGTTGGTCAAAAATGAAAAGAAATGAAAGAAAGAACAAGCATTATACTATTTAGCCAAAATGTTTTAGCTAGGTATAGGTATATTTTATATATATATTTTGGGTATTACCGTTGAGTGAATGAATATTAGAACGAGGTGCAGTCACATAAACTCCTCACACACTAGCTCTCCTCGAGTGGAGCAATCAGCCATCTCGAAATCTCGAGGAGAGCTACATCTATAGAAGCGACATACACGAGTATGCACAAATATATTGGGCTAGCACCTCTTTCTTTCTATTTTTTTATTTTTTTCGATATTACAGTTCAATCGGGTGATACGCGACGCGGAGAGTAAACAGGTTGCAAAATTGTTACTTGCTTTTAAAACTATATAATCAAGCGGATTGGCGCTTGGTTCCTATGATTTACGGCTGTATACATGGTTTTAGCAAAAAACTAATGCATAAACATATCATTTCGAAGAACATTTTGCTTGCCGAGACTAAAAACTGAAGGAATTGAAATCGAAGTAAAATAAACAGATCAAACTTTATTTCTTTGTAAATTAATTGTGATTTAAGTAGCTCATTTGTAAAATTCACTCAGTATAATAAATAAATGAATGCTGCCTCTGTTGATCTGCAACGTTTGTTGAAAACACCTTTGAGTATTCGAATCTCATTAGTTGCAATTAATCATGTTTTACAGGTGGTGATTGACTTGTTTTTCGAGGTATTATACAATAATTACATTTATGTAGAGACGAAATATTTTTAAAATTGTTTTTTTATATAATTATTATTATATTCGTATTATTTTGAGTTTTTATTGATTTATGGTTAGAGTTTTACGACATTCTATTTTGATTGTTTAATTGATGGTTTCTCGTTTGGCATTATGGCAATTCACAAGTTTAATGTTCATTTTGTTTTTCATGCAAATGCGTATAAAGCACATGGTGCGCAATGATAATGGCAGTTGCAATCAAACTTCATTGTAATTAACAGTAAATATATTTTACCATGTGCTAAATAGCTTAAATCATATATTTGGAACAACTTAAGGTTAAGGTGCTACACATGAGATTGTTAAGATCAGAGCTATAAAACATTCAAGTGCAAACATATTAGTACATATTACGTATATATGAAGCTAATTCTTTATCAAATAATGATCGTATACATTGGCAGTGCCAGTGCCAGGATGATAATTATGTATTTTAAATGGTACATATGTATATACACACTTTTACTAGTTCAGATCTACCGAGTCCCGATGGCTGGACTAGTCGTAATATTGTAATGAAATAAATTGTATTATTTGTTTTTTAAATCTCAAGTAGTACTAAAAAGCATCTTTAATATTATTGGGTGCACATGTGATATAACTATTTATAAATAATTTAGCTGTAAGAATATACACCAATCATATCGTAATCATTATAAATATATCTTTTGTAAAATGTCATTTCCAATGTAGTATTTTACAAGAACAAAACAAAAACGATCGATCGAATATTTTTTTAAAATGTTTATACCAAAAAAAAAAACTAAATTAATTAGTCGCAATAATTTTTCGATTTGCACCTTTGTATATATGTCATGTGCTAATCAGCAATATTTATTAATTTATCTCCCATGTATCATAAAATCATTTTAATTCGTTTGCTTTAGATTTTATTTTTTTACCAAAGTATTTTTTATTTAAAAAAAAATAATAATGTACGCATTGTGTATAAATAAATGAAAAAAAAGATTAAATCTTGTTTGTTTTTGTAGTGGTAATTATAATTAGCATCCCGTAGGTTTGATTTTTCCATTGACGTGTAAGTATGGCGTAAATGTAAGTGTGATAACCGATTGTGTTTTTAATTGTATTTGTATTTCCTTATAACCCCACCGAAACCCAAACATCGGTGCATGCGCAGTCGTAAGTTTACGTTTATAGATCGCCGAGTATTTTGAGAGTCGCCGCATTACGAAATCCCCAAACAGTTATAACGCAAGGAAAATCGATTACCATACAATATGAAACGAATCTTAGCGAATTACATATACAAACGTGATTTTAAATTGCAATTGAACAATATCGGTTCGAGTTTGAATAATTTTGTGAATAGCAAGCATGTCGCTTCGTTGCATACAATCAAAAATATCGTGAGTGGTTACTTCATTTCCTCATCATCAATGCAACAATTTGATTTCTCTGTGTTTCAGGATGAATTTCGAGAATACAATAAACAAAACAAAATACAAAGGTAAGATAGATTCGATTTGTTCAGCAATCAAAATATTTCTATGATTTAATTTATTATTTTTTATTTACTCAACATTTGGCCAGTTTATGTTGAAAAATTTCTTTTTATTCGTTATTTCAGACGGCGATACTCTTTTATCCACGACCCGAATTACGTTTTTTTGTAAGTAATTTTCATTTGTGTCGGCGACAATGTAAACCATATTTTCCTTTTTATTTTCGACTTAAATATGTACAATAACAACCCACCCCTTCCCAAACATTTGTTTTACTGCTCATTTTTTAGATCTGCCGAACAAGAACAACCTGAAGATACCTTGTTTGAAATGTTCAAAAATAAGGATACTGGATTATTGTCCATGGGCAAATTTTTAGCAGTAAGTTTTTAATATATTCTACAGTGATTCTTTAATATCTAATAAGGCCGGTTCATACTGATCTACAGTTGGTTACGTTATAACTTAATTTCACGTTCTCATGTCTTATGTCACCTATGTCACCTAACTTAATTTCTCGTGACCATGCCTATTTTACGCGTTAATATATATTTGTTTTTATTTTAAAATGTGATATTTTGTTGAACGTATTCTTAGATCGCTCAACCCACACTCGCACTCATTTTCACGTGACGTTTTTATATCTAGTTTGATTGTTTCAAAGTATGATATTTAGGCAACAACAATTTATAAGAATAATCTAGTACAACATCACCAAATATATTCTGATTATCAATCATCATAACTATCTATATGCTTTATTTGCAACATCTTTATTGGATCTTATTTATCTATAATAATAACAATCAATCAGTTGGCATAATATATCCAAATTAAAACTTACGCGCTCGCGGAAAGTTGAAATATCTCGGTTATAAAATTACTTAAGGTGCTTATTTAGAATCAAAATTTGACTTTCTTCATTAGATTCCAATTACTTCAAACACAATTTAAGCTTTTTGGAACTATTTCGAACATAATCAAATCATAATTGATAGAAATTTAGCTTTTTTTTACACAAAACAGTTCTAATGCTCATTTACAATTGAAATTTTGTTTTCTTCATTGGTTGCCAATTGCCTTCATGACAATTTAAATATGTTGGCATTAATTTGAACGTAATCAAATCCGGATTTACTGAAATTGATGCCTATTTACAATTAAAGTTTGGCTTTCTTCATTGGTTACCATTTACTTCAAACACAATTAAATTATTTTGACACTAATTCGAACATAATCAAATCAAAATTACTTAGTATGAATTTTTTTAATTCTTTTATGCTTGTGGCATTAAATCCTAAAAAATATGAATTATTTATCAAAAAAATTTCCGAAAATTTCTTTAAGCTAAGAAACTTATTAGCTGCTTTAAAAAAAATGTTCAAAAAAACAATTTTTTGGGTGATATTGATCAAAATTGCACAGATATGTGGTATCTATCATTGCATAAAATGTGCACAGCAAATTATTTATTTTATGAAGTTTATCAAAAGACCAGAAAACTTAATATGTTAATTTATATTTAATGTTTGTGACGAGCCATTCTATGTATCTCTTTGGCAATAAACGTATCTATCTATCTATCTATCTATCTTATTTATTAGACTAAAATCGCTTGTCATAATTGAAATATTTCATTTTTTTGCGAACGCCGAAGATTAGTTGTCAACTTTCAACTTTATTTAAATTTTTTTAAACAATTTTGTACTTTGTTAACTGATTATTAACAACAAAAAATAAAAGAGAAGCGTAAGTTAAATTAAAAGTGTTTTCAATTTTGAACTAACTTATTAATTTGTCGTTAGTGATCACTGATCATTAATTTAAAAATAAAAGAAAAATATTTCTATTTATCGTGTAATAATTACTTATCTGCGTGCATCCCGATTATTTCATTAATAAGTACTAAGTTATCGGGTATTATTTAATATGTTTTATAATTGAAAATAAAAGAAAAAATATAAATAAAAAAAAAACATGGATTTTACTTTGCCGACAGATCCGAATATAGCCACTTTTCTGATTCTGATCTAATATCATTTCTTATCAATATTGTGACAACAACTTATTATAGTTATCCACTAGCAAACTAGGAGATTAATCTATTAAATTTATTTAATGTAACCGTATTGGGCTGGACTCGTATATTCAAAGCAGTGAAGTTTTTGATATTGTTAGTATCTTGATAGTATAGTTCTCTAACAATATTATTTAGTTCGGAATGATTATATTACGTTTTAAATTTGCAAAGGAATTAATTACCATTGAGTGAAAGTATTGCAATTTAAAAAATGTTTCCTGTTTGGCATGATGACTGTATTGTCTACATTGTAATTATATTATTATTTTAGAAATATTACATAATTTTGAATTGGTTTTGATTAGGCTTTGCGAAGTACAGGGTTACGTAAAACGGATCCAAGATTACGTGAAATGATGGAAAATTTGAAAAAAGTTCAGAAAAGTACAAACGCCGAAGGGGCTTCCATTGATACTCAAAAATTAGATTTAGAAACATTCCGAAGGTAATTACATTTTTTAATTAATATTTTTCTTTAATATCAAAATTGTGTTTAATTTTTAGCATCGTCTCCCAAAATATAGGATTAATCTCACGTGCGTTCCGACATCAATTTATAATACCAGAATTCCAAGATTTTAGCAAAGACATCGAAGAGATTTATTGGAAGTGCAAGGATAACACGAATGGGAAAGTAATAGTACAGCCATATATGTGTATTATAAATAAAAACCTAGTTTGGGATTTCTAGGTAGCCAGTTACATTCCGCAATTGGCTAGGATGAGTCCGAATTATTGGGGTGTTAGTATATGCACTATTGATGGCCAGAAGTTTTCAATTGGTGACGTAAATGTGCCTTTTACTCTTCAATCTTGTAGCAAACCATTAACTTATGCTATAGCTTTAGATCAATTGGGAGCTGATGCAGTGCATGCCTATGTTGGGCAAGAACCCAGTGGACGAAACTTTAATGAACTAATTTTGGATCACAATAGTAAGTATTTTATTCAAAAATTTAAACTCTTTCGAATGGATAACTAAGTTGCTGCAAACTAAAATTGTAGTTAGCATGATTGCAACTAGAATTTATTAATTTCAGAAGAATTAAAACAAAAAAGGTTTTTTTCAAATCTTGATTTGACTATTTTTTGTAGAAAAACCTCACAACCCAATGATAAATGCTGGAGCTATATTAGTATGTGCATTACTAAAAACGTTGGTGAAGCCTGATATGACATTGGCTGAGAAATTTGATTTTACCATGAATCATTTTGAAGTAATTATAACTTTTCATGATTTTGTTTTTTTTTTACTAATTTGCTAATTATTAGAGATTAGCTGGCGGTGAAGATTTAGGATTCAATAACGCAGTATTCCTTTCGGAAAGAGAAGCGGCAGATCGTAATTACGCGTTAGGATTCTATATGAGGGAACATAAATGTTATCCCCAAAAGACGAGTTTTAGAGAAAGTATGGATTTTTATTTCCAGGTTTGTAAAACTCTCAAACATTTTGGTTAATTTGTAATTAATATTTTGATTGTAGTGTTGCTCGATGGAGGCTAATTGTGACATCGTAGCTGTGATGGCAGCAACACTATCGAATGGTGGAATATGTCCATTAACAGAAGAAAAAGTACTTAGCCCTGAAAGCGTTCGCGATGTATTATCGCTAATGCATAGCTGTGGGATGTATGATTATTCAGGACAGTTTGCGTTTAAAGTATGTCGTGTTGGCAAGTGAAGCAATAAATGATAAATATGTATATATTTTGTTTAGGTCGGCTTACCAGCAAAATCGGGAGTCTGCGGGGGCATGTTGGTTGTCATTCCAAATGTTATGGGAATTTGCACCTGGTCACCGTCATTGGACGCGTTGGGTAACAGTTGCAGGGGCGTTCAATTCTGCGAGGAATTAGTGAAGAAATTCAATTTTCATAGATATGATAATTTAACTCACGCAAGTAATAAAATAGATCCAAGGCGACATAAATTTGAAACCAAAGGTTTGAACATTGTTAATTTGTTATTCTGTGCTGCTAGCGGTGACATCACAGCACTTAGAAGGTAACGAATCGCTAAGCTAAAACTAGTAGAAGTAGTACAGTCTATAAAGTACAGTTTTTAATATCAATTATTTTAGGCATAAACTATCTGGAATGAATATGACATTATCTGATTACGATGGACGCACGGCTCTTCATTTGGCATCGGCCGAAGGACATGTGGATTGTGTCGAATTTTTGTTAACCGATTGCCACGTACCTTACAATGTTAAAGATAGGTGGGGCAATACACCATTGGACGAAGCCACATCGTTTGGACATTCAACAGTTATTGATTTACTTAATGTATGGGCAGCTGAACAAGCCCAAACTTCTGGTACTGATCAGGAACAAGGGGATACAAGCACACCAATCCCACCACACGCTGCTTAATAAATTGATGTGATTAATGTATTATTATTGTTGTTGTTCCTGTTGCTATTCCTGTTTTTTTGTTGGGTATACATATCGTTATTGATTTCTTAAGCAATATTCCTTTATTTTGTGATCCTTTGATATCAGTATTAATATCAAATTGCAATAAGTTAATAAAACTATACGCGTACAATTAGTCAATTAGTGAATTTATGGATATTATATATGTTGTAATGGTTATCGATCGACAATAAATAAACTTTTGTTATTGTTATATAAACAATCAATTATCAATTTTATTCCTGTATAAATGATTCATCCAAATAGATAAAAATTGTATTCTACTCAATTTATACAAAAATATTCTACTTAAAAGAAGGATTGAATTAATTAATTAATATTAATATAAAGGATGGTTCAGACCTTTACTATGTGGTAATCCATAATAATAAAATACAACTATATCTAAATGTAAGTTTTAGATACTGTTTTATTTTATTATAATTAATTATTAAATTGAAACACTATTTAAGGTTGTATGTATTAAAGCCTATTGGAAAACAATTATTAGAGGTTTCTAGCATTTGGTAATTGGATTATATTTGCTTGAGTAGTTTCAAATTGGGATAACAAAACAAAGGGATCCTCATTCAATTCTACGATTGAGAAAGTTCCATCAAGATTAGAAGAATTTGTAATAATCAGTTTAGAATTCTTGCAAAATACCTTCATGAAAGTAGTATATACAGGGTGTTTACTAAACATGCGGTACAAATTAAGGAGTTTACTTGTTAGACTATTTAAAGATTTTTGTGACCACTTTCGGAAGAAACAGTACGAAACAAAGCTTTTCGAAAAGAATCAGTAGTTTATTACGTTCAAAAACACCAGGGGTGTTTCATATGGCATCACACTCAATCAATCAAATCAATTAACTGGTTTTTCAAATTCTCTCCATTTGACATTGGAGTATGCACTAATTATATGTTCATAGTTACATAAGATTCAACTAATTTATTATTAAAAAGAAGAACGTTTAATTAAATTAATTTTAAATGGTTTATTGTTATAAGATGATGTCTACAGTCATCAATAATGTGTTACTAAGAGTGAGGAAGATAACAGAGATAATCACACACATACACCAGAGTTACACATGTCAACAAATATGCATTATATTTGTTTTTATCTAGGAGATCTGACATTGTAATCGGTACAAAAATGAGACGTGTTTTTTAGGTTTTCAAAGTAAAAAGTTAAAATTTTTTTTTTTTTTTATATAACTGACGCAACGCACGCTGAAACTTCTAACCACCACACCGTGCTTGAACGTCGTATCTTAAAATGAACACTAATCCATCAAATAATCAAAAACAATGGCCGTCAAATCATTAAACCGCAACACTTCACTGTACAAAAGTTACTGATCCTCTTTTCTTTGTTCCGCAGTCGACTCCCACTCCACTGCATTGCGATCCATTCGTACCGAACCGGTCCATCTCGACTTCTACAATAGCTCGCTAATGTTCCCGTGTACTTTTCTATAAATGAACTTGCACACAATTATTAATATATTTTATCCAATTAATAAATATATATCTTTCTAGCATAGAACCAACTGTCATGCCAGAATCCCTATAATTATATCAATACATAGTACACTACCAATTACTTAATTAATACGTCTCCAATACATACAGTTATTGTGCAACCCCAAGGCCTTAACTGCCAGTGCACAAGCTCACCCTCAACGGTTGTTACGTATAAGACCTTACTGCCAGATACAGTATTATCCACTCAACCCCAACGCCTCGGCTGCCAGTGTGTGAAATAACAATCTTTTATAACTCTCTAACCACGCTATAGTTATCAAGTACCTCAATGACCTTACTACCAATGTACTTTGTATTACACATCTCTAAAACCGGTCTATGTGTGAACTATCAAAGGTTACTCTGATAGCTAAATTACATTCCTTAAACTTCCTCTAGCTATTGTGTAATTAAGTCTCTATTACACCCCTAAAAGCTCCTCTAGCTATTGTGTAATTAAATTTCTTTTTCCCGAACCTTGTAAGGTAAAGATTTAACAAACCTCAAACACTCTATCTGTACGCAAATAACAATTTTTATGGAACATTAAATATAATAAATATTGTTAACAAAAATCACTGTTAACAGCACTAATGAAAGTTAAGCAAAGGACGGAGCAGTCACGAGTTGGATGGGTGTCTAGAACAAAGTGATGCAGAGCGTAGCGTTCTTTCCAAATGGATCCGTTACCTCATATAGGCAAACATACACATGTCTTCTCTGTGGATTGGTGTGCTCGATTGCCTACTCCAAAAGAAAACGGCATGACAAGGTATGGTAAGGTATATTAAATAGTTTTAAGAATCTACTATTTATTTAATAATAGTTTTTTAAAAATTAGTTATTATATTAATTAAATATAAATAGGTGGCTAAAGATAGCTTCAGCTTCGGGGTCGGTTCAGCTTTTTATAAATTTACGTGCGCACACACGCTAGATACGGTTGCCTAGCAAAGTCGTCACTATGATTTAAGGCAGGGCTGTCCAACTGCAAGTGCCCCAAGGACCGCTTAAAAAAAAAATGCGTTTTGGGTGGCCGCATTATAAAATACTTTGTATGCAACTTTATCAGTAAGTTTTAATAGGTATGGTATACAAAGAAAAAACGCGTGTATTATTATTTTAATTTATACTAACTAATGCATCAATATTAACTTTAATATTTGTTGCTGATAAACAAAACAACTGAGTAAGTTACTTATCAGAGAGAGAACATCTATTTTTTGACTTTTTTGACTACAAATTTCATGTTGGAAAATCTGTTTTTGTAAAGATACGTGCTTTTCAGCATTGAGCCTAATGTAAGCCTTAAGTTTTGCAAGTTGGGGTATTATTCTTCTGGCAGCAACTTGAAAAAGTCTAACCCAGTTTCAGGTTTCAGTTCTTTTTTGGTAAAAAGGATCTGATTGCAAATTCAACAATTCCAGTTGAAGGTTTGCTCTGCTTACATTCTCAACTGAAATTGTAAGGGGCTGAATAAAAACTGAAATCTCTCTAGATTTTTTTAAAGTGCTAAATTGCTGTGGCCCGCGGGCCTCATGTTGGACATCCTTGATTTAAGGAACATTTTATTTTCGGATTCGTTGGCAAAGTAAAATTTAATTTAATTAAATCTTTTTTATGAAATAAAACAATTTACTATGTTTCTTATCACAAATTTATTCTTACAAGTACATTACTAGTTTCGGTTCTACTAGAGCCTTTTACAGATGAAATAACTTATTTTAACTAATTTGTCGGGCGTTATTTAATATATTTTATAATTGAAAATAAACAATATTATATGTACTTATAGTTATAGTTAGAAATCGTTTCTTAAAAGATAGTGTCGATTGTGATGGGCAACCTAGCGTGCGTGCGCACGTTTAATTATAAAAAAAAAATGAAGCTGAACCAAAGCCAAAGCTAAAGCTAACTTCAGCCAAATTCAGTAATGGCATAACGATAATTCGCTATTATTGATGTGCAATGCATTTAACCAACAACATAAATATATCTCTAAATGAAACTTTTCTTTATAAAAATAACTCGAAAGTTGTAAAGGAGTAAAAGGCTATCAATGATTGTGTACAGGAAAATTCAATATATGAATTTAATTGACTCGGTCAGATCGATGTGAACTATTTTTCCGGTGTGCAGTTACAAACAATTACGACGGAAATTGGTTTGGGAATTTGCAAAGTAAATACGGTAGAAATACGAACTGTTATATCATCACTTTTCAACAACCAGTGCAAACATTACGTAAATTATGAGTTACACACAGACACACACATCCTCACACATCAATATTTGATTGAGGAATAATTAGAAAATCCAATAATTTACAAAGAAAAAACTAGAAAACTCACTCACTTACATATTTAACTTTTTTACAACTATTATATAATAGATATATATATATATAAATATTTGCAACTATATAAATCGTAGTAAAATCATTTGAATTCGTGCCTTGGTTATGTTTGCACTAAAACAGTAAATTTCTTTATTTTATTTAAGCTTCAGTGCACGTAAATTGAGTAGCGCTGACACTATAAAAGACAGGCATAAAACCAATGGAATCAACTACCTTGCACCTGGCTGCGTTACTGCGATTCCATTAGATTTTTCTCTAGAAAGAAAATTTGAATTTATTAACCCGATGTTTATAATCCACCTCTGCTAATTTGTCCATACTTTTGTCCAACTTTATTCGCATTAACTTATCAATTATTAAAACTAATTACTTTTCCGGAGCGGAAGTGGCACAATTTTCTCGCCGAGGATACTATGTCCACGATTGATGATTCCTTTAATTGCTCAACGACATGACAGTTAGTTACGTTTCTCTTTTTATATTTTCTATTTATTTATTTATTTATTTTTTCGATTTCTATTTAGATTTAAAAATACTTGTTATAATGTTATTTATAAGTTAAAATTACATCAATTTAACATGAAAGTGTCTTTACGATTTTATCTTAATTACAATCAAAGAGGGCCGAAGGCAGTTGATAAAGTATCTTCCGATTAATATACATAATATAAAGCATAGATTATTGTATTATTGTCGTTGAGATTTAATTGAGAAAGCTATCCTAATATTCAATCTCATCATTCTGATCTTGCCGAGTTGTTGGCAAATTAAATTCAATCAAATTAATTTGATTTAGATAACCAACGACGGTCGACGTACGGCAAAAGAAATTATATTAAAAATGTAATTAATACCTTTCCGGATAACTGAAATTTAATCCTTCCTTAGAAAATGAAGAAGGTTTTTAATTGCTAATGGAGTTTAATGCATTGGGAATTGATGCTTGAGTCAGTTGGGTAGAGTCTATGCAAACTCACGTGATTAAGTTGAAATTATATAAGTGCTATTTAAAAGATGTAGAAAATTAGTTCTACTCGGTATCAGTGTTGTTGATATTTGTAAACTTTGAGGTAAAATAAGGGCTTTAGCAGATTGGGAGTGTAGGAATCGTACATCACGCATTCTCGTTCCGCACACACAGACGAATCTGTTCCGATTACAATAAGACTGAGATAATAAATTTTTCTGGAAAATGTATGTCATTAAAGTTAGAATGAGAAAATAGAAACTTGTATACTTTCAAACAAAATGTGTATGTATGTACTACTATGTAAAAAGTAAAAAAAAAATTACGAGTACGGTTAATGATACGGGTATCATGATAAGCGATCATTTTAGCCCTCGATGGAAATAAATCGAGAATTTCCCGGAATGTCAGCTCGATTAATATTATATTGAATGGTAAGAAATAAATTCCGCAGCAACTTTGAGTGCTAGAGCAATTACGCTATTCCGGTTTTTATTAAGTTTTGTATTAATCAAGTGTACTATCAATTTCCTAAATTCATTTGTATAATATTTCCTCTTGATTTATCCTTCGTCGTAACTCGTAACGTAAGTATTCACATCAATCAATTTTTTCTCTGTCTCCTCTCAAACAAAATGAAATTCTTTTATAAAACATTATTACGTTAAGGCGGTTAAGATATAAACATAATTGCTATTTAATTATTTTTTTTAACAAAATTTGGGAAACAAACTAATGTCTTTGTGAAAATTCAATTACGTAACATGACATACATTTAATAAGACAATTTAAGTGGAAATGTAACTATTGAATTAATGGGCAATACATATAATAATAAGTAATACTAAAGTAAAGTTTCATTATATGTATTTATTATAATTAGTTATAGTGTGATAGTTGACAGTTAGGTAGAAACACCTCAAAACAAAATATATACAAATATACCGCTTTATAAATTGGCTATTAAATTATGCTTTTACCAAATAAACCCAGTTTGAGTGATAATAGAAACGTGGATGTGTTTTTGCACCCCAACCTCCATTTCGACCAACGCGAGTAATAAATCCATAACGGTTGCGCCGCTGATACATTGCACAAATAGAAATTAATAAATGCTGTCCCCGGTACAACATTATGCATCGACTTCAGTAAATGAAGAAAATTTATCAACGCTCATGATGCCGTTAGATACATTATATTCGATGGTTGTGTGGTGATGAGTGATTGAATATTCACATGCTATGATTTATAGACGAAATTTTTAATTAAAATATATTCTAAGCCCGTACGAATTAATCAGGTTCACTATCTGATTGTTAGGGTCAAATTAGCTTGTTGATTGTATTGTGTTATGGGTTTTTTTAAATTTATTTCTTGACGTATATTATAATCATACATATATTATGTTATATTAAATTATATAACCATTTTCATAAACGACGCGTTTGAATTGTCACATATAAACAAGCTCCAAATAATAACTTTATGCAAATAAACATTCGCCATAATTTACGATTGTTTTAATTTATTGAAATATAAATATTCATGAAGCTGCAAGGGTAAAATCTCTCACTACATTATGAACCGTGAAAAAATATTATATTATTATATTATGAATTTATCGGAAATTGTTTTCTACGTTAAAAAAGAAATGAATGGCAAAAAGATGAACCTCTCAAAAAAGCTTCAACAGAAATATGAACTTGTATGAAATTCAATGTTCTCTTGTTGCATTTGCATTTCTCTAAAGAATGAGTGTATCAAAATAAAAATCTTCTATGTAAGTATGTAGTAGTCTTAAGAGCAATCGGCCCTCATTCGGGATAGTATGGCACATGAATCAAAACTAGTCTGTAACTTAACCGTATCAGTTAAATCAATTGAATCAGTTGGTCCACCAAACCCTGTTTTATGTTTTATGTTTTGTGTTTTATTTGCTTATAATAATACTCGTAGTCCACTCGTTTTCAATGTTGTTATAATTAAAACAAACAAAGCGAAAAATATAAGTATAATTCAAATAAATCGACAAATATATACAGCTTGCCAAAATCATTCCAACACAAAAAATGTGAACGATGAGATAAATTATTCATTGTGCTTATTTCATATGATGAACTTCTTCAGATAAATTTGTTTTGTGTGCTCAATTTTTGCAGTAAATGGAGTTTCAGCTTAATTCATAATAAAATTTGTTTTTTGTTATAATTTCATGCAATCAAAAAATTATTTGCGCATTTATAAGATAAATTTGTTTTTGGTGCTAATTTTATAAAATAAACGGGTTTTCTGCGCGTTTTAAAATAAATTAATTTATATAAATTCTTATAATGATTTTTATGAGGTAAATCAATGTTTGTGCAAATATTATGAAATAAAAGGTTTTTTATGTAATTTATAATGATTTTTTTGCAATATATTAGTTAGTTTTTGTGCTCTGAGATAAAGATTTATTGTGCCAATTTTATGCAATAAATATGTTTTCTGTGCGATTTATAATAAATTTAATAAAACAATAGTTTGTTGTGTTATTATTATGTAATAAATGAGAATCAATTTGTGGAAACTTCACGCAATAAATGGTTTCCTGCGCAATTTATAATCCAGTTTATAAGATAAATCATTTTGTGTGCTTATCTTCTATGTGTTGGAATGATTTAGACAAGCTGTATATAATGTACGATAGTGTATGTATGTATATATTTTCCTGTGTGTGTAGTATTAAAGAATAATAATGCAAATTTTTGCAGGCCTCCCAGCAAACAATAATTAATTTATATCATACCTATGTTTAACATAAAGGATGTACACAACAAAAGAAGGATAGGCATACATATATGAATACACCAGTTATATAATAAATCACTAGAAGCACAAACAAAAGCGTTTTAATTTATTAGAAAAGGATCCGTTTCATAACGTTTGATATGCAAATTTTTGAAAAATATTATTATTGCATACACAGCCAGCCGCTGTACATTACATTTGTATATTCTAGACTACATAGGATAGCTCGCGTTTTATTTAATTATTGTAACAACATTGCCATAATAATGACTATTATTATTGTTTATTTATAATATTTATAATTTGATTTATTTAACTTGCTTGCTTTTTAAGTGTCACTGTCGTAATAACAGTACATATAAAACATATAATAATAAATAATTTATTGAACCTGTAGTAATAATATAGCATAGAATATATTTAAAATATTTGTTTATAATTATTAATTAGTGTTTAAGTAATATAAATTTAAATTGGATTGGAAACCAATGCCAGTGCTATTTATCGAACAAAACTTAATCACTAAATGAAACAAAAACAGTATCAAAATAATATAAATATTTTATAAACATTTACATTTAATACTGTTGCTGTTGTTATTGCTGTTATTGCTAAATTGCTAAAACTAATGATTGTAGCAAATGTCAATTTAATTATTTTAGTTGTGTGGCAAATCAAAATAGATGTGTTGTTCACTTGTTCACTTGTAAACTTGTTCACTTGTTCAAGTTTTTAAGATTAAAATTAAGCAACAAAAAAGTAGTTCTACAGTACAATGATGGCAATTTCTATTCGATTATGGGTCGGTTTATTGCATCAAAAATAATATCATTCATCAAATTTTGATTTATGAAATTACGATACGAAGGTTTATGAAATCATTTATGAAAAATAATTTAATTTTGAGCGTTTCTAGTGTAAAAGGACCATAAGCAAGAGATATATACTTTTGTAGTCGTTTTATGAACAGAAGTTTCTTATGCGGATGCAAAGTATGTAAGTTCTGAAATGGTCAGCACAATCTTTTCACCTAAATATAAATATAAACTTAATTTTAAGTTTTAGTTATTTTTTATTGTTCTATGCCGTAGTCATGCAAGGAGGCATGCTTTACTTTTGGCCGTTGTTTGAATAAATTATTAATCATTTGGATTCTGATTCTTTATGTGAATGGTATCCTCGATTGTACATGTTATTTTAAGGTAAATTACTTTAATGCGGTATGTAATTTAAAAATTGTTAAACTGCTAATATATATTTAAATGGGTTTATAATAATACAAATAATGAAAGATTCTATGAAATACGAGCAAAGATAAGTGTAACATTTATGCGGTTATCCGGTTATAAGGAAAGAAAAATACAGACGACAATAAATGCCAATTTTACGTATATTAAAAAAAGAAAGCTCTAATCTTTAGTTTCGGCCAATGCTATCGGTAAAAAGAATGTGATGGGGAGCCAAATGTGTGTAAACATATGAACATTGTGGTCCTGCTAGACAAGCGCACTACCTACAGGACTTAGTCTGTCAGGAGTTAGGATGCGCCGCGACGCAGTCCTGTCTATCAGTTACCATCCGGCAACGCGCGCGTTCAAACGTTACCTTGTCTCGTGCTACGTCCACGGCCACGTGGGTAAGTCGCATTATTTTAACAAGATAAAATGATTTGAAAATCATTTAGCATTATATTATATATTATCTATATGTTGTAACTATAAATCTATATCAACTATTTAATTCGTTGCAAAATAAAGTATATTTTAATGTTATTAAACGATTAGTAATATATAGTAACAGATACCTTAGTTAATTATACGACTTCACTTTAATCTGATTTGAATTAAATTTCCTATGTGTGTATGCAGTTTAAGTATACTGTATACGGTTTTATTGTCTGTTAGATGTAATTAATACCTATATAAAGGAACGATATTAATTGTCTACATATAACATATCCATATTGATTTATTTGTATATTCAAGTATATTTTTACTATTGATTTGTTGTTAATCCCTATAAAGACTGTATTGTACAGATTTGATTATCTCGTGTATACATTACACGCTCTGTCATATCGTCATATGTCAATACAAGACACTAAGTTCACAGTAGTTTGTGTTTGTTGGGCCACCACAAATTCCATATATTTGTCAATCAATCTCCACTTGGGGTAGAGCTAGAGCTTGCAAACCAGACCATATTAAACAATCATTTACATCAACAGCCATTATATATCCATCATACTATTAGTTACAATCAATTCATTATAATTTCAATTTCAGTCATCCATTATATCATTTACCTTGTTAATACTATAAACAACAATAGAAATTGTACGCGTAAAGTACGTATATAAATATTATAGATAGATGTCTATCTACCTTTCTAACTACTACCTAATTACGTATCCAGTCATCATATATCAAGCCTTGTCTACTATTACCTAAGCTATTCACGTCAACTAAATAGACAGGAAAGTTTAGGTGGATCAACTAAAACAGATTCCCGTGTCATAACTCCTGATATTTTATCCTTAACAAAAAAGCAAAAAAGTATTTTATCAAAACAGTTATAAAAAGAATAATATATTAACATACTTAGCTTAACTTATTTATATATCAAACCTTAAATTAAAATTAAAATTTGATAACAACAAAAAAAATTGACCAAAAGTTAAACAACTGTGAAACTAATTTTAAGCGTACATTATATTAATATATTTTAAATAAACATTGTTAAAAGTTTCTTAAGTTAATATACATATATAATGTCTAACATGTGAGACTGGCAGAGGCAACAAGCTGAACGTAAGAATGAATGATTTGCTAATATTGTTTTTTTAACACGTTAGTGGTAAAAATTGTCAAATTAAAAAATCAGTTTAGCATACCATATTCATCTACTCATTTCGGGATTTATCCTATAAAGAAATAATAATTATAATAAAATTTTATAAACTTTTTTATAATAAAATGTCCAACAATCTTAAGAAATGTCAATTTATAAAAAAAAAATTATAGACAAAATTTGCTCCAAAAAATTAAAAAAACATTATCATTAAATTATATTAAATCAGTATAATATAATTTTGTTTACAGCCATCTTAGATAAAACATAATTTTGTAGGGTTTAAGGACATAAATTGAGTTTTAGCCGTACAAAAACGCGTAATTCGACAAATTATTAATTTAAATGATAAGGAATCGTGTAGAAATACATTTAAGCAAATGGTTGTATCTATTAAATTATATCTACAAAACCACCATTTCCAAAATTTCCACATTTTCAATACATTGCAAAATGAATGTAAATTGGCCAAATCTTGAAAAACAAATTAAAGAGTTTTCTAGATGTCTACTTTTATGAATTGGAATAATTCAATAATTTGTTAAGCCCAGTTATACAATGTTTTTTTTTTTATAACTGGCGTAACGCACGCTGAACTTACCAACCACCACACCGTGTTTGAACGTCGTATTATAATATTCATTCCGCGTTTCTTCACTGCGCCAACGTTACTGATCCTCAATTCTTCGCCCCACAGTCGACTCCTGCACTGAGATACGTTCGTGCCGAACCGGTGCATCTCGTCTTTTTGCAATAGCTCGCTAATGTTCCCGTGTACTTTTCTACAAATTGAACTTGCACACAATTATTATTACATTTTGTCTAATTAATAAATATATACTTCTCTAGCATAGCAGTTAATGTGCAATCCTAAGGCCCTAACTGCCAGTGCACAACTTACTTTTGGCTGTTACGTATAAGGCCTTACTGTCAGATACAGTGTTATCACACAATCCAAGATACATAATTAAGTAATAACATTCTTAAAATAAATAAAACATATTCAACCTTTACTTCTTACTTATTTGAAACATGTTGAAATATTTTTAAAATATTTGTGATATAGTACATAGTAAATGTGTTTTATTTACTTTATAATAAACTACTTAATTTTTAATAATAATTATTTTTAAGTTTAATTATATAATTTTGGTAATACTGAACACGTTTACCGCATAAATGTATAAGTGTCTGAATCTATTACAATATTACATCACACAAACATTGTATTATTATCATTTGAGAATAAATGAAATATTTGTATTCATGAAAATAATAATATGCATGTGATTTTTATTTTGCTATTTTGCTGTTCATATTTTTATACTCTTGTTACCCCGCTTCCGGAAAATTGCATTACATTACCTACAGTTACTCCCCTTTGTCACATTGAGTTGAAATTACATTTTTTCACACTCCGTGCAAATTTTATTTGCACATTAATTATGGAATAATTAATTAAAAACTTTTATTTGTTCGTGTATAAAAAATTATTATTATATTAATCATTTTTAACCTCCATTAGGCATGGGTTTGATTATGCAATTATTTATTAAAAGAGGGACAAGAGAGGTACTCTCTAGAGTCTAGAGATAATTATACGATATACGTATTAATTTGGTTATTTCCAATTTTTTTCTGTAAATCATTTGTATTTATATGAATAGTTATAATATTAATTTATAAATTTATGAAGCATCTATTTAACTAACAACGCAGACTGTATGTATTTAAATGTTTAAATGTTTATTTTTTTCTATATTGCATTTGTATATTTTGCACTTACTGAAGCGTTCAATGTCTCAGTGTCAGGAGTTTTGTTTATTCAGCCGAGGACTGCTTTTTGTAATTTCTGGTTTTTAACATAACATTTTCAATATTAATTTTTTAAATGTATTAATAAATACTGGTACAACAAATAGTGTTAATGATAATATAAATAAATAAATAATTAAATAAATCTTATTATTGATATTTAAAAAATCAGATTGAATACTAGATTTAAGCAGTCTCTAAACATCAAACTTGAATATTTGTAGATTATAAGTTCCGGGAAATACTGAGTTTAGTACGGTTAAAAAAATCTTTGAATTATCAAGTGCTTTGGAAATGTACAGAGCTACTGCAAGATTTTCTCTGTTTGTATATCATATGTCAGAAGATCTGTTGTCAAACGTTTTGATCAAAATCCAACAATTTTCCAACAATTCGGAATTGTTTCTTTTTTGAATGATTTATGGCAAGTATTTTAGTCAGAATGGGAACTTATTCATTTGCAAATGTTTTAAGAAGAAAAAGTGGAAATGCATCTATACCTGATGCCTAAATAACAATATTTTATAGCCTAACACAACCCAAACTCTGGCAGCCTGACCTCAATGCCAATGTATTATGTTTTACACACCTCCAAAACCCCTTCCCATTCTTAGTCTATATGTGAATAGCCTCAGACAGTTGTGAAGTACCTTAATGACCTCATTGTCAATGTATTTTGTCACACCTCAAAGATCCACTTGGTGTATGTGTGAATAAACTCAACAACGTATACAATTTATCAATTATCACAAATAATGCCAACAAAAACCACTCTTAACAATACATTAAACAAAATCTGAGCAGAATTATCTATTACAGTTTTGACAAACGTTCAGAGTAGTAAATAGATTTAGTATTAAAATGTGGGAATAAAAGTCATGCCATTACCATTACCACACGTTCAAGTTGTTAAAGTACAACTTGCTTTTAGTTTTATACATAAAAATTGCTTTCTATTAAATAACCCATTTGAAATTAGTTAATTGAAACTTAATTATTGCGTGTATATAACAATAATAATAATAATGTGTAACGCAAACAAAGGGAGCGTTTAATCGATCTTTGTTTTTAATGTTTTAATTAATACAGCGACAATAAATAAATACACCTGGGGATTATATAATAAATGGGTAAACATTGAATCATTTCAATGAGACATAACAACATTATTAATATCAAACATAAACAGTATTTTTGAAAAGGAAAAGGAGAAGGAAGATACAAAAATATATTTATATCTTGTACATTTAAATCAATGAAAGTGTCATAACTGTTTAACTTACTTTCTAACTTTTTGATATACTATTTCCTGCGGTATTGCCTTGCCTAAAAGTTTGAAAACTGTACAGTATTATTTTCTATTAATAAATAATTGCATTAAGTAATAAAATTGTGTTAATAATTGTCGATAAATGATAAAATAAAAATATTGCTCCGGTAGTAAATTTGAGTTAGTTTAACCATACGTTGCGGGTATGTAGTATATACTATATATATAATACATATAGCGCGTGTATAAATTATTTGGCACACAGCGTTAATAACACCTAAAATATTTATATGTAAATGTCATAGTTTATATAAAATTGCGCTCGATACGCATACTCTGTTATTTTGCGATTTGCGATTTGCGAGTAGCATTTTTATTTTGCATTGCGAGATATTTGTGTTAACATACAATCGCGATCCCAATCCCGATCCAGATCCAGATCCAGATGTAGTTCAATTAGTAAGCGATCGACTGACTATGCTATTCTGCCAGTCTTGGATTCTAGTTTCGGCCGTACAATATTTGTTGGTTTGTATGTAGAAGCCTAGAAATGTTTATTATTTTAATAAACTTATAAATATCTCCATTACAGATTGATTTGATTTTAGAACTATAAGATGCAGTTGTATATACATATGCTAATTGTATTTATGTATATAATGTTAATACACATAACATCAGCTATCATTTTTTAACAACAAACAATCAAATAAATGCCAGTAAAATATACAAAATATTCAAAGTATTTACAACACAAATTAGTTTCTAAGTGATCCTCAACCCAGTAGACATTTAATTTAGAATACAACTTCACTAGTGTAGAGTTTTATTGCTTTAATAAAAACTGTTTCATCTTAAAAATTCTTTATAAAATAATTATTTGCTATTTCGTGAAAAAAATAGAAGTCGTTTCAAATATTTTCCGTGCACACAGTTTCAATAAATTCTGCTTTGAGCTACAATTTGTTTTTCTTTCATAAGAAATATATACTTCCTTTAATTAATAGAAATTAAACATTTATTAAACCTAAAAGCTTTTTATTATTGTAAATAATTGTCAGTAAATGATAGCGACGTTTTGTTTCGTTTCGTTTCGTTTCGTTTCGTTTCATTTCGTTCCGTTCTATATTTATGTTCATGAAAAATATCCGATGTGAATTAACAAAATTTTATTCTTTTGTAATGTAAATGTATTGCAATTATTTATTCAATCAACACAAAACTAATCAATGTGTATATATTCTGTATTATTTGCACAGTGGATGAATCGATCTATTTATCAGAATTACAATATTGCAAACAATCATTTTGGGAGTAAATAATATTAGGTATATGCGATTTGATTTATAAAAACCATATACAAAATATAATTAATCCGGAAATTGTAGAAGTTATTAAAATAGTAATACAACCTTATAGATTGTTAATTATTGTAATGTCAATATGTATTTAATTTTATTAAATTAATTTTATAAAGTTATCTTCATTGTCAGTATCTTAAGTACATTACCAGATTATCAGTTAAACGATGTCAAATAATAACAGTGCAAGGTTTGTTTTTTTTTTTAATTTTTTATTATAAATGGTTTAGAAACTACTAAATTATTTGATATTGATTCAAAAAATATAAAGTAAAATAATCTAAGAGTGAATATGAGAAGTATACATTTTTATTCATGTTTTAAAGTAGACAGTAGTGTATCTATATAACATAGAAATTATGAATTAAATAAATTAAACCATAATATTTTACTTTGTTTTGTATAAGGATTGAGTAACAATGATTTGTAGTGCGGATGTAATAAAGATTATTGCGTGTACTAGTTCATTGGCCTGAATAGTAAATAAAGCAAGCTTACAAGCTTAATTAATATGTTGACATGATTTAGTTTAGTGGACCTTCATAATAAAAATACACTCATAGTGATGGTTGAGTTGATGTTAATTTAAATAATATTTATTAAAGTGTATTTTTATTATAAAGCTATAGTTACATTATATCAGAGAAATGATTTATGGCCAATGTATATTCAAAAGAAAAACCTATGGCATTCGAAAGATGATTTCCTTTCACCGTTCCCTAAAGAAGTTATTACAGGACATCATTAAAAATATATCATCGTATACGTACAGGTCAGGATTGCGAGAATTTTCAGTGTATATACTTCCTGCATTGACGCTATTGTTGTGTATGATTTATGGTCTCCCAAAGAACTCGCGCGTATACACAAAAAAAGAGGTTGATAAAAATAAGTTACTGCATACACTAATACACACCAATGCACCAATGCATCAATACACGTATACATCTATTTTATTTTATAAATATCTACATATATGTACTTACATAAATACAACATACTTAACATGAAATTAATTGCATCTTTAATTATTAAATTAAATTAGCAATCGGTTTGTTGTAAGTTGTAATGACACAATCTAGAGGCATCTTCAGCATATCGCTGTCGGCCAATTACAGGTCTCTCGTTTTCTTATTGCAGTAACAAATTCCACTAAGTGGCTGTGCTACAAAGCGTATAATTTCGTTATATGCTTCCAGAGATCCATATACAACTCCACAAAAATTACGACGGGAGAAAACAAGACACAAAATACAAAAAACTACCCAAGAAAAAATATAACAAGCCAAAATCATATCGGCACAAAGGGAAGCAATTTCATTGCGGTAATTAGATTGCAACCATAAAATAACACAAATCAAATCATGCTTTTTAGTCTTAGTTTCTTTGTTGACATACATTCGTAACATGAAACAGAATTTAATTATATTGCATCAGAGAATCAGAGAAACTATATTTAATCAAAATTACTCACTTATTAACTGACGTGTAGGTTAAATATAGGAACTGGAATAAATAAATTATAAAAAAGAATCATTAAATTACCGACGAATAAAAACGGGAAACATGAAAAAGATATTAATACATCAATACACCAATACATCAATACATCAATACATCAATACATATATCTATATCTATATCATAATATTATGATAGATGATACAATAATTCTCCTCATTCTCTTATCTGCGTCTTCGCGTTTGTATACTACGGTGTTTACATTATAGAAATCAAAATGACGATTATTATACCGAAACGTGAATAATATCTACATTATATGCAAACCGCGTTATTATGTAAGCGCACTCCGGAGACTATCTAGCAAGATATGCTTGCAGACGTGAAGGCATTAATTTAATTATGGCGTCAACTCCACCAGTTGATTCAAAACTTTTTATTTCTATTATGTCCCCTTTTCTAGCAATGCAATGTCAGAGGAAAGAATAATTTCAAGCGAAATTGAATATGTACACGTAACGTAACGTTATGTATCTTATTTATTCAAATACTTTTCAGTGAAGATAACCAAAATATCACACAAGCAGTATTAATTATTCATTGCAATAATGAAAAGTTAATTTTTTAAAAATAATAAAAAATAACATTAATCATTAATAACACCGATTATAATGATCATAATTCACTTCTAAATGAAATTATTGATTTAATTTAATCTGTAAACTTTGTTAAAGTTTGGTGTAGCAAACAGGAGGATGAAAATGATTTGTTTACTTGTAACTTTTAAGATATTGATGACGGGCTGAGATATTTATCGCCGAAGCATGACAATTCTCAAAACAATGAACTGAATATAAATGTAATGCAATTAAAGGTTATCTACAATTCAATTCAATTTAATTCAATTCAATTCAATCAATTTAATTCATCGTCTTTTACTGCAATATTGCATTGCAACCTGTGATCTATTTCATTTTTTTTTTCAAACAATTTACCATACTAAATTGTAATGATGTGTGGATGTGTGGATGACACTGGATCACACTGAATTCATAGCAGATCTTAACGTAAACGTTTGTTAAATTAAATAACTGACATACACATTAAATAATACAAGTATAAACTTATGACAATCGGGGCAAATCTCTATACACATTGCTAGAAGTAAGCAAGATATATATTCCTAGCTAAAGATTTTTGTATTGCTTAGCAAGATTTTTTATATTGCTAGAAATAAGCAAGATGTATCTTGTTACCTTGCTAACAATAAAACAAATCTAAAAACTGTCCGTAGAAGTCTCGCTAAGACATCAACTTGAAGTTGAAAAGTGAATTCTGTGGTAAAAATGGATTCAATTGCAGCATATTCTCTAGCAAGACATATATTTAGCAAATTTGCTATATACAAAAATTTAAAACACGAAACTTTGCGTTCTTATTTCTTTTCTTGCTAAATATTAAGCCTAGCAATCTTGCTCAATATTTAGATGGATATTGTAGGGGATATGTTTCTCGGTCCTGTTGTTTTACCAAACCGATTAACAGCCGTGCAGAACACAATGTATGATCTTTTTGACGGCATTACTATTGACCAAAGGGAACAAATGTGGTTCTAGCATGATATTGCTCATTTTTTGATTGCCGTTAGAAAGCATTTACATCAAACTTTTCGACGTAGATGGGTAAGAAGGAGCAGATCTATTTTATGGCCTACAAAATTGCCTGATTTAGTTTTCATTTTTTGGTGATATTTAAAAACATTATCTATGGTATTTCTGTAAATAGCCTTGAGGAGCTGCAGTTACGAATAAATCAAAAATGACAACAAATCCGAGACAATGTAAAGGTTTTAGAAAATGCTTGAAAATAGAAAAAGGGCACTTTAAACATCTTAAGTAACTTTTTTTTTGTTTGTGCTAGGAATAAAGAATAAACTTTGTTATCTCCAAAACCATTACTTTGCAGACCCATGTTTCGGCTCTATACTACAGAAAGATTTTATAACTATCAATTGAGCTGTGGTTAATAACTATGTATAAGTTCAATCAATTTGTTAAAGAAATTTACGTGACCGATGGCGCTTATGCGAGAAAACAAGATATGCCGGACTCAGTCAAACAGAGAGCAGTGGGGTTAGAGGTAATCCAGAACGGTATAATAGGAGAGTGGGTAGTTTTCCTTTTGCAACAGCATAAAATATTAGTTGACGACAATTAGAAAAATTGGCGCCATTTGCCATTAGTGTGAAAATATACCTTAGTTAATTAATATACGAGGTAAACGCTCGGTGTGATGGTTGAACGTTTGTTGCGTTTAACACTATATAAACAACAGGGTTTAATAAATACTTAAATGTCAATTAAAATAACGATAACAATAAGTTTCAATGATTATTAAAATCAAAATTACGTAAACTCTTTTTTTTTGTTGTTCGTTATTTGTTCTTTGTTCTTGTTGCATCCGTTCACTTTCAAATTGGTTGGTTTAAATTGAACTGCAATTGGTAATCAACAGAAATACTCATATATAAATTTCCTTATGTTATAAAATAGAATTGTAGGACAATAAATAGTATGTTTTTTGCGTACGTGTTTTTGTTATAATAATAATAATAATAAACGATTTTTATTGTCATACAAATAAATTAACAATAAGGTATATGATCAGTTGGACTCGGTTCTTCCCCAAAAACCATTAGTAATAACATCGTTTAATAAAAACTAATCAATGTTTTAATATTTTTAATATTGTAATAATGACCATTGACTAAGGACTAATGAGTATTATGTAAACCAATTTAATAGTATGGGTATGCGCATATATAAACATAAACGAAAATCAACAATATCAAATAGATTCTATATTTAGATTAGATCAAAATAATATTTTATTCACATTTATTTAAACAAACATTGTATTGACGGCAGAAAGACTTTGGTCGATAGTTTTTTTCATATTCATATTTACTTCACCTCTAAATGTGTTTGTTTTTGTTTATGAATATATGAAATAAATTCTACTATTAAATTGTATAAATACTATTAAATAATAAATAATTGTGCTAAAATAAAAAAAAATCAGTTAGATAAATTTCACTGCATATGAAAATAAAACAAAGGTTGCCTACAAAAAAGAGAAGAGAAACTGATAAGAATAAATTTATCTTTTTTGTGAGAAATAAAAAATTCTGCAGCATCTGTTTTTATTGTTATTATAGTTATTACAGTTACACAACGCAAAAGTAGAGTATTAAAAAAAATATATGTGTGAAGAAATATTTCGTATCATTATTGAGATTATTACACTACATAAAAAATTGCTGGACTCCTTCCATTCACGCATGATTTTTATGTCTTAATAGTGACGCCACTGCCGCCTTTTCCGTCTTTTCCGTCTTTGTCGCCTTTGCATTGGAGAAACTCTATCCTCTCTCTATCTTACACGAATCATTGAACCGGGAAATACGTTTGAAGATATAAATTACATATGACAGATTAAATTTTCTAACGATTCAAGCAATTATTAGTTTCATTTTTGGCTAAGGATACAAGAACGAGAGAGGATTGTTTCATTAAACACATCGCGGTTAGATTAGATACTAAGTTAACTTTATCGTAAAATTCTCCACGTTTAATGAAACGGAAAAATGATGAAAACTTGAAAAAGTCTTTTGTAGAAGACACTTTCCACACTTTCCACATTTTCTACACTTTCCACACTTTCCACAAATTAATTGTTATATATATTTTTTATTTGATGATGGTTTTGTTAGTTTTAGTTTTCATAATTAAAAGTTTCTTTAAAATATGCATGGATAGTATCAGAGTTTTAAAATATGTCAACTTCAGTTACATAATTTAATAACTATTGATTGAGTAATATTTTAATATATTGCCAATATTGCAAATATTGCCAATATTACCAATGCCAGTCTGACTGACTGGCATCGATATTTAAATTGCTTGATCGTAGATAATATATGCGATTCAGAATAGTCGTATTGTCACTAATCAGATTTAACATAATAGGTTTCTTCTAATTTATTGATAGAATCGGAAATATTTAGAGTGGAACTTTTATCATTCATTACAGCGAAACCATTCAGAATTAAAATACTACTACTACTACATCATTGTGAAATAGCGAGTTGGTATTCATATCGTGTAATGAACGCACGTAAAAATTCGAAAAGTACTTTTCAGTTTTCATACTGATAATGCAATTTACATTTAAAAGGATCCTCACAAATGTTATTCCAACATTAAACAGAATATAAGAATATATGTATTTATTCTATGTTTGTTATATTCTAATTTACATTTACATTTTTTCAAGTAATATTTTGATTGATCTTTGTACATGATCCATTAATGATAATTAACAATTATAATCCAAACATATCATACATCATATTATTATGTCGCGATCATTCATACTCGTACGTCATTCTTCGTTCTTAACTTAACGTTGGGATTTTCTGTGCAAATTATGAACTTTTGAATTGACTGATGATAATAAAGCCAGCCGTCTTTTAAAAAGAGCGGCCAAGGATTTTCAGGAATCTTTATATCCTCATAGACGTGCTAAGAAGGATGCTGTGAAAATGATGGCAAACGAAAATTGTTGCTTCACTTGCAACACGCTAACACGCTAACACGCATATGTAAAACGAGCATCTTTACATACAATTTATTTATAAATATAATTAGAATAAATATAATTTTAAAAATATAACCGTGTTTTATAGTTAAAATACATTGAAAGCGGTTATAGATGGAGAAGAAAAAATAGACATTTTGGAATAGATAAAAATGTTCCGCTTTAGATTGATAGTAAAAGGAACATAAGAGCGTCTGCGATAGTTAAATTTATTTTTGCTTTCCTCTGTAACCGACCATTTTTCATTAGTTTACTGCTGTTATTTATGGGTGGGTGGAGGGGTTATGTTATTCCTCCCTATTGGACCACAATTCATAGCTAAATACGAGTGCATATTATATATTTTACAAATAACTAAAACAGATGGATTATTGTATTTGCAATTTGCATAATTTCATAATTGCTACCGTACATCGTATTATATAATAAAATGGGTTGGGTTATAAGTCAAAAATATATTAACTCAAACCAATTATGTAATAAGATTTGTTTTAAACATAAAACAAATTTGATAAAATCATTTTTATTTTGTACTTTTTGTTTGCATTCATTTGAAATAAATAATAAATAAATTAATAAAATAATTAACGTACCAAATGCTCATCAATTAAAACGCTGCTTACATAATTTTTCATAACTTGGCAGTATCTCATATATACAGGAAATTTAATAATGGGGTGCTTTATGAAAGATGTTGCAATAATTTAGGGAAATTTTACTGATAAGTTGAGAGGCGCGAAACTTGTGGTGAGTGCCACTAAAATAAGATATTATTTATTACCCCATTGTTTTAATTTATCTTTGCAATTATAAATTTAATAAGACAGCTAGCTCAACATCGATTCAAAATATTCCATAAAAGTTTTCTTGATGCTTTTTCAATTTTGTCTACATTACATCTTGAACGGCAATTTTTTATTCCTAAGGTATCCCATTAAAAGTTAAATCAGCATCATCTCTCTCTTTCTCTAAGGTAAAGCAATAGTGAATGAAAGAGGCCTTAGAACCGTTTTATACTTTATTTGAATCTAAAGTATGTAAATTACAATTGCAATAGGTTTTTATTGTAATTTTCTCAATATAATTGTTAATGTTAAAAATGGTTTTCAATAGAAAGATATTTAAAAAGGAGCGTTTTTGTATTTTGTATCCTCAAAGGGTGGGAATATTTAAATACCAAAAGATTATTATTATCTCTTAATTGGATGTTCCAAATATTGCAAAAAGCGGTGGGATCATTCCAATTAAATATTTCACGTCCCATGGGATCATATAAAATTCGTATTCGTATTCGTATCGTTGTCTTTATTTTTCACTTTTTTATTTTTCTTCTCGTAAATCGAAATGAATTAAAACAGTGCAAAGAGAAGACAGACAATTAACAATTACAGCGCTTTAAAATATCCATTATATTTATATGCATGGGCGAGAGGTCAATCAATATCATCGAGTCAGCAATACGAATATTAATTCATATTTCTTTATCTAAATTTGAATTTTTATTATCGGTTCTTTACATGTAATTGTGACAATCATCCATATGAAATATTTTTTTCCCATTGGATTTAAATTTGGCATCGATTTTTGCTCACATAGTGAAAAGTGTCAGTTTGCAAAATATAAATTATATTTTCTGCAAGTTCTGTGTGTTTATATAAACTAAAAATAAAATTCGATTGACATTTAACAAGTTTTAAGCAAGCTTTATTTTATTTCATAGAGATTGGCGTTTGGCAGTTTATAAAGGATAAATGGATAAATGGATAACTGGATAAAAGGATAATTGTTATGTAATTCGTTTGGAGAAGGAAATTATCTGATTTCCTCTAGCTGAATTATGCCCGAGGAATAATTCCGCGTGAAAATAAAATTAGCGGCTGATATTTATCGGTGGAAAGATTTTAATTATATTAGAGTGAGAGCTGGCTGGCTGTGCGGAAATAAAGCATCGAGATAAATCGTAAAGAAAATAGCCGAATTTAAATAGGAGGGCTATCCTTTCATAGCTGCGGATATCCACTTTTTATGATGATTAGTTACTTTGCTATTCTACATTCATTGTTTGTTCCCTTTTAAGTAAGTTCGCGCTGATTAGCATGAAAGCAATCGTATGCTCTCGCCCGGTTCTTATATCGCGTCCGGATAAAGGTTGGATAAAACGGATAAGCGAAAGTATCCGCAAATTGGAACTGCATCCACACAAACAAAATGTCCTCTTACCTTCAACAATTGAAATCTTTAAATACACTTACAAATAAATAAACCGTACCAATTCTAATTTTGTATTCACAACAATCTAATCCTGCTATCCTGCAAAGCCTCTTAAATTGAATTACGGTCATTTGTACATGCGCCTTAAAATTTAAAATATAAACAAAACTAATTAAAAGATTAAAAATAATTATAATTCTGAGGCAATTCAATAATTTTTTTAATTTCATTGTAACTTAATAACGTTAATCACTATTTTCATCTCACCTTGGCTATGATAATTATTTCGATAAATAGTAGTTTATTAATGGTTTATAATAAACTTATTACTGATACTTATATATCGTCTTCTTCTTTAGATGATTTCTCCATTAATAAAGGTTGACAACAATCATTGCAAATTCTTCCCAATCTTTTGTCTTCTGAATAAGGTGTGCAAATCTAGTGCTGTCCAGTCTCTTATGTTTTTGAGCCAGGAGTGTTTTCTTTGGCCTGGGTTCCGTCGGCCTTTTATCTTGCCCCCCATTATAAATTTGAGCAGTCTATATTTACTGCTTCTAAGGATGTGCCCAAGGTATGCTGTCTTTCGCTTCTTTACAATTCCTAATAGTTCTTTGTTTATTCCCCTCAGAGTTTGTGATGTACTATGTAGCTTTAAGTCTGTTCATGGTATTGACCTTCAGCGTGCACGCCTCAACACTATAAAGCAGCCTAGATTGAATGTAGCGTTTTACAAAACGATATTTCAGGTTAAAATTTAGGCTTCGTTCGCATAGTATTTTTCTCATTTTGAGGAAGGTTGTTTTGGCCATTTCTATTCGCAATCTCTCTTCTTTATCTGGATCTAGGTTTTCAGTTATTCAGCAGCCAAGATATCTAAATTTAGCAACCTGCTCTATCTGATTATCGTATACCCGCAGTTTAGCTTAAAAATTTGGTCTTCTACTAATCACCATAACTTTAGTTTTAGTCCAAGCACATTGCCTTCTGACGTGATTTGATTAATCAAGCGTTGTAAACCTTCGGGGCTATCTGAAAGTATTTTAGTTTTTTTAGTTGCGTATAGAAGTTGTTATTTCTGCTTCCGGTTTTTTAGCCTTTGGTGCGTATCCTTGTATGATATTAACGTTTTTCGTATCTTCCTTTAGACTGAACCGATTTACTTGTGTTTCTGTACGGTATTATTCCTATTCCGTGTGGTCTGCCAAGTCGTTATCAGAGAAATACACAGTTGATTTGTTTATAATGATTTTTCTTTTCTTGACCACCTCATCTCACTAACGCCAAGAACGTTTACGCGTAATTTTTCTAGTTCTTTAATGTGTATTATTTTGGAATTGTATTCAACTTTCGGGTAGGACCCACCCAAAAGTAGAATAGAAGAATAGCATTGTTCTTCGCGGGTACTCTTAGCTCTTAACCGTTTAAGCTCTGCCACGGACTAGAAACCAGCGCTGTTTGGTTTATAGTCATGATTGTTTGTCTTGAGAAGAATTACGAGGTAATTTCTCTTTGCTTTTCGCGTCGCGCAGTGCCACAGCCGTTTTTGCTGGTTTTTAGTTACGCCCCTGACTTTTTAAAAGAAACCCCTTAAAGAAATCATTTTTCAGTGGCCATTTTAGCCTGTTGGTCAAAACATAAACAGTTGTTTTCCAGGGTGTGGCACTTGGAACCATAAGTGAGAGTTAGGAACCTTGCAAAGTCCAGTTTCTTTAAACCATCTCCCGTTTACAACAAATCCGAATATTTAAATAGCACGTCAGGAACTTGATTGTTTATAGTTACTATTTGTTAAATGTTACTTTAAGTGTTAATTTTATTTTATAGTTTAGTTGTGAAAATACACATTATATACATTTTGCATGTTTTTTATGAAACTGAACACTTATTTTAGAATGGAGAAAGTAATAATTATTAACTATACAAATTCACAATTTCGCCACATATTTAATTCAGGCGCCTGTTTCGAGTTTTTAAAACTCTTCATCGGTGAGGTTATTAAATTTGCATAGAATTGCATTGACTATTATACATAAATAAACCTTACATTTATTTAATCGTTAATATAGTAGCAAGAATGATGATAATATTTGTGAATAGAAGTTAATATATTTTTGTATAACTTTCGATTTAGTGGAGGTAATATAACTGTGACCTATATAGATATCAATAGTCTTATATAACGCCAATATAAATGTGTCTTATGTATCTTAAATAATGGGACGAGTATCAACTAAAATGTGGTCAGACAAGAATCGATAAAACTTTTCCCATTTCGTATTTATATCTCAGATGATTTGAAAGATATATTCATTTACATCTTATCTGTCTCTACAAACCATGATAGTACATTAAAATTCAAATCAATAACCGGATTTGTATTTGCACGATTAATTGTTACATATAATAGAAATAGTAAAAAAAGAGTCAAACTCAAACATATTCAATTAAAGTGTTAGCTAGCAAGTTAGCTATGTGTCGAATATTGTATTTGATATCAATCTTCTCCTAATTACAAGAAGATGTATGATTGATTAATATTTTGCCACCGGTATGGCGCGGAGACTTAATGAGATGATAATTTCGGAACAGCTTAACCCGACATTCGACACGCTTAAAACTATGTAAATGTGCGAAATTATCAACTTAGACATGTTGTTATACATTATATAGATATTGTAGGACAACTATCTACTATGTTAATTGGTGTCATTTATCAAGCCTGGTACTTACACATTACACACCTATCAATATAGCTTTCGTAAAATTAAATTACATATTCAGCCGTTCGATACAAAGTGGTAATGTTTAATTCATCCGGTGTTTACAAGCCTCAGTTGATTTGGTGAATGCATAAAAGAATCACCCTTAAAAACAACACCATCTAAAATTCCGTCTTGCGGAATGACGGAGTGGAAAATGATATTGTTTTTTTTTTCTTTTCGTTTCGTATTAGGGCGTGAAATTTATTATTTTTTCGCGAGACGTTTGCCGTAATTGAATTTTCGGTTTTATATGATAATAAGGGATGCCATTGTGCCATTGCATGGTGACGCTTTTTTTAATTAACTTAAAGAGAACTGTTAAAACAAACAGCACAATAAAAGTGCAACAAAAAAAAGGTAGCAATAAGTGCGAGATAGGACATTACTATCAATTCACATCCCGGGTACATAACCGTGGAAGTAGGATATTGCTTGCGGTGGGACATCATTTATAAACGTCGTCTACTCAACATTTACATTTCACCAATTTGAAAGAGATGCCAGTATTTTTCATTATCCAAGCGCTATTCTTTTTCGCCCCCCGTTTTCCTACTGTTTTTCTTTTTCTCATATAAACCAAACCATAATCTATTACAATGTCTGTTCACACAAAATAAAACAGAAAATTTTCGATACAATTTTAATCAATTTTCTAGTAACAGAATAACAATTAAATTAATCAGTTGTTTTATCATATTTATTAGAAGGCGCATTTAATTTTACAAAGAAAATACTAATTTCTATTATACGATTATACGGGAAAGTTTAATCCCTGATTTATACATAAAAGTGGTTTTTAAATGTGATGACTTAACACTTTCAATCAAAGTTTCCTATTCTTTTATGAACATTATATTCCTTGAATAAAATAAGGACAATAGACTGGAATTATCGTGCTTGGAAGATTATATTTTTATTCTGTCGTTCATTCCATTTTCCTTTCAAAATTTTACAAATACAATTTGTGCGTCAGGCTAAAGTGCTTATATAAAGATATCAACATTTTTATTTGATTAGTGTTTATATTTGCCCGTGCATACAAACAAGATGTAAAATAGTTTAATGGAAATAGTACTAGTAGTAAGTAGTCAATGTTATTACTTGAATTTATTATTTAATTTATTTTTTTAAACAAAATTAATTAATCATTTTATTGTTAATTTTTGCTGTGGATCTAGCGTTGGAAATTCCCAGATAATTCCGCGTTTCCTTTTGGCTTGGCGCATTACGATTATCTTGAAATATGTATTTACGACTAGCAATATACGACACTCGCAATTTAGTGTCTATTGCATATCACTCCTTTATTTAGGTGTCATTTAATGCAAAATTAAATGGGTCATCGTGTCTGGCCCGGCGCCTTCGCCATTTATACAGTCACCAAACACACAAACACGACATAGCAAACATTACATTTTATAATAACTATAAATAAGTAATGAGTAATAAGCTATAATATTTAATTTGGATGACAGATATTGCGTATTATTATGTTTATGTTAATAATTTATTATTAACTAATTTAATTTTAAACAGAGACATTTATATCGTTTTGATTAATAACATAAGCAATTACTTTAATTCAATATTGATTTTTTATTTGTATAAATATGTTGTGGACATTTAAATACCACACTACTTTGGGACCTTTATGAGATAAGTTCTTAGAAATATTTAAACAATTTACATTCAAGGAGAATTTTCTGTGAGCATTCGCTCTGCGGAATGTCCAATATTGACGTTCTTCACTTGGTTCTGTTTTATTTTTCTTTCGCCATCAAAACCAACTCGAATATAGTTTCATTCTAGGATAACATGGGATAATCCGGTATAACACGATATAACACTGTATAACACGGTGTTCGGGTATATTCATAATGAATGGTCTTATGAATAATTACGTTAGAAGTAAAGTGAATGCATCGTTTACTTGAATGTTGTTAACGTGCGCACTGCTTGATTCAGTATCTCAAGCATGTTCAAAAGAGTTATGATTTGCTCTTGTAGCGCAGGAAGCAACGTTGCAATTAGATTTAATTTGAATAGATACCGGGAACGCATTTTTATTTTTATTTTTATATTTTTTTGTTTAACCTAAACTAACTAAATATTCAGTGGCGGGAGCAAAGATCCCATTATGCTGGAATTATAAGCAAACTTTTATTGTGTTGAGAGATAATAGTTTAATTACGTTCGGTCCCGTTTGCACCACAATGATATGTAATGTAATGAATATATTAAGTATTTTTTTAAATTTATTTTATATGTACTCGTATATACATATATTATTTATTATACAACAAAAATTTTAAATAAAATAACTGAAATCAACATGACAGCAACTTTTCAAAGATTAACAAAAACAAAAGTCAAAAAAGAACTTGATATTAAATGCTAAAGATTTAAAATAAAAAAGTAGTGGGTTATTTACTTTTTTTAAAATCTTTTTCAAACTACATACAGTAGTTTTAAAAACTATATGAACAACATCATTTAAGCCGTATTAAATATTTTTTTAGTTAATAGTAGGAATAGAGATTATAACTACACACTACATAATATAACGAGAGGAGTAAATTTAGAACTTTTACTGAGATTTAAATAAAAAATACAATTAAATTGCGTAATATTGTATTATCATTTATTTCGCTATGCAATAAATAAAGTGAGTGCAATTTAAATTGTTATAAATTAGATTCACTCTTCGTTTTTCCAATTCCCAATTCTACCCTTCATCTACTACTTTGTCGGCACTTGAATAGCGCGACAACTTTATTTCTATTGTGTCGTTAAATGCCCAGCCTTTATTATTTTAACAAAAGACTTTCAGTCTTATTTTACTTATTTATTATTAATCTGATTCTTAAATGTGTATTCTACATTTTCTTTATATTTAAAAACAAGTTCACGTTTGTTTTGTCATATAATACAAAATCATTTTAAGTTAGAAAGTGGTTTTGACGTGAGTTTGGGAATATATTTTACGTTTTATCTCGTATACTTTTATATACGTTTTTTTTTTATATTGACACACAACTTCCAGGTCAAATACACAAAAAATAAGTTTATTTTTGAATAATTTATGATGATAACATGCAATATAAATAATGAACGGCGTCTTTAATATTAATATAATAATAATGTGCACAAACAAATTCGATTCTACAACTAAAGATATACATTTAGATCTAATATTACAACAATTTCATATTAGGAATAAAGGAAAGGACATATTTATTTAGAGTCACACACTAAAATTGTTAAAATTTGAGAAGTTAAGGACAATAGCAACAAATTTTATTTTGCAGTAGTTATTAAATAAAATTGCAATTGTAGTCCATCCGCACGTAATATAAAGTTAATAAAAGCGAGAATTAACTGAAGGCCGTAAAAATATGATAAAACTATTTTATATATTTTTTTATTATTAATTAACAGAATTATAGAACCAGATGTGGTAGCATAAATATTATTTACAACTAAAGTAAATAATAAATAAAAAAGCATAATGCAAATTATTACTATTATATCATTTAAAAAATTAAAATGTTAAAAGTTAAGTATAGTAGAAACTAAATTTATAATAATAATTATTTAAAATAACTTGCTTAGGATATTTTAATTCTGTAAAATGTTTATTATTTATTAAACATTCTATAAATGGTACGTTCTGTTTGACTGTTTCAAAGGGATGTAAATAGTTGATGAAAATGAAATTAGTAATACACTCGGTAATACATTAGAGAGAATTTAGTGTATTATCGAGCGGGCCGGATGCTCTCTCTGCATATGCCGACTGACTCGTACACTTTCAGAAAAGCGTTTTACCATGAATTATTCATCAGAACCAGTATATAAAGCTTGATTAAAAGAAATAAGCAAATAAACGAATAAACGAATAAACGAATAAACGAATATTATAGCGTACACGGTTTAACCTCCCGGGGCAAAAATATTATAAGCCAACATTTATAAGGTTATAACTTATGTTAGATCTCCATTCCACGTTATGTTCAACAAGTGTTTTAGCAACGTCTTATTATATCCAATGAAAATGAAATAATAATGCGAGCGCTCTATGCAAAGGCAGAGTATTCAGACGGTTTTAAAGTGATGACCTGCACTGACTGTACTGCAAAATAAGCTTATAATTAATTCATATTTCAACGCCTGTGATTATCTCTGATTTATATATTTATAATCCAACAAACTATCATAAATGAGTTATTAATTACCATAAATCGAACTACTTATTAATTCTACCTGCTGAATGTACGACGCTAATGGTATATTCAATGCTTAATGCCTAAAATAATATTACTCGGACGGTTTTAAAATCTAAATTGCTCTGGAACATTCTCAACTACTAAAATTCTTACGGAAATATCTACGGGAAAAAATTGAAATAAATATTCATGATTTTCATTTAATGCCAGGGGGAGTCATTTATAAAACTTAAAGGTGTATTTACAGTGACGACATCAAGGAAGATAGGTGATAGGAGATATGAAATAATAAGTATATACTGTTTTAAATTAATCTACTTTTACATTAAAAAATCAATGCACATTAAAAGGCAACACATAATTAACAATGTCAGCATCTTGTATACTTTGTACGTTTGGAAATTAAATTGAAACTAATTAATATTGATGCAACGCAACACAGCCCAAGGCATTGGGTATTTATTTCTGTTATTTTTAGCATTTAGAATTATGTTTGTAAATATATTTTTGTATTAAAAAATTGATAATTCCATTCATTAAAATAAACGAACATTATGTACAGGGAATTATATTACAAACATTATTTCAAGCGCGCTCCTTTAGCCTCTTAGCCGTAGTACGCTTGTGAAATAGTAGCCTAAGCTTCCCATGTATAACTGGCGAGGTTTATTTAATTCCATTCATCTTCTTTTGTTCAAACAGACGCGCTCAAATATCTAAAATATACACATACACACAATAAATTGATTTTAAAGGTCATATCAGACATAATAATAAAATTCTATTGCAATTTTATTTCTTTATAAAAGATAAACATCATTAAAAATGTGTTATTTATTGCTATAAACGTGAGACTAACTTATCATTACTAAAAGTGTGTATATGTGTGTGTGTGTGTGTGTGTGTGTCTGTATTTCCTAGAGGAAGTAAACAATTTAGATGAAGGCAAAAAATAAATACAAGAAAACACAATAACGAGCACTCTACTAAAAAAAGAAATAAATACTTGGAAAGAGAATATTTTACATCTTTACTGGATGCATGTGCATTTTAATAAAGGAAAAATCAATAAAATAACGAGATCAATTGCATTATGTTTACAAACAGACAATACTAAATTAATACTAAAAGTGTATACATTTTTGTTTTATCTTTATTATGTCTAATTGCAAACAACAATTTTGATTACGGTAATATATACAGGTTGGTTCAGATTGTTTTTGAGTTTCTCAAAACAAAACAGTGCAAGCTTCTTAACAAAGACGTCGTATGGTAAAGTTTTAATATTGAAAGTCCAAATAACAATATTTATAGTATTATTTTATTATCATCACTAGAATTAACAAATTAATTATTAAACAACCAAAGAAACTATTTTAGCAAACGTTTAAACTAAAATCTGCCGACATCAATATATTTTATGCAACGCCAAATAAACGTACAATCAGTTGAGTTTGCTATTTCTATATGATTTTGCTTCATTTCATTGCATGCCTCTTCAATCCTTAAAACTAATTTGCTTTTCGTATTATATACTTTACTTTTAGAGTTCCCCAAACATAACAATCCAGAGTTAAAACTTACAACTTACAAACCTTTGTTTATAAATGCTACAGATTCTAACCTAAAATTTCAAGACGTATTGTTAGTTAGTTGTGAGTATGGTCTTTAGAATGTATGTAGTATCATGGATGCTATCATCTGCAAAACTATGAATAGGACTTTTGGTTATTTAAAAGAATTCATTAATGTAAATCAAATACAAAGTTGATGACAGAGCAGAACCTTAACTTTAGGGTCAAAGTTAAAATCATAAATTTTTACTATAATTTTTCTATTATCAAAAAAACAAATTTGTGATCAAATCCTATACAATCGAACTTGTTAATAAAATTAGGATTAAATTGACAGACAGTGTACAGTATATTAATGACGTTCAGGTTGCCGAGCAACAAATATATTGTAAATATCTTGATTTTTTTGGTTGGTTAGTTGTTTAAAATTCACCAAATAATGCAATTAGTGTAATAAATATTTTTTCATAATCCCTAAAATATAATAGGAAATCAACCATTTTTGTTAAATTTAGTGTTTATCTAATTAAATATAATTGTAGTACACTCAACTACTCTATCCTCCCCTCTCCCACATTCCTTATCTTGTATCCCCTATCCACACACCATATACATTTATAAAACTGCGGCTTTTTTTACGCCCTCCGGTCACTACCAATTTATTTAGAACAGTATCGAGGGGATGTGAAATGAATTTATTGCAGTAACTTTGACCCAGACCCAAAATGACCCGTGTTGAACGTAAGGCAAGTACTCTAAAATTTATTTATTACCAAAAAAGGAATAAAAATTACATTTTTGTTCGATGTTAATAAATTAAGTACATTTTTAATGCTGAAATCGAACATTTATTTATGTAACATTTAATTTACTTAATACGTTTCATTAATACTAGCATTATTAACGCGGGAGACAGGAGACGTCGATACGCAGCTGTGTAGATAGGTGTAAAATGTTCCCTTATAACCATTCTACCATACAAACGCGTAGAATTAATTTGAAAACATATACATGTTGTTAGTAAAAAAAGATAACACAAATGCAAACGAAGATATATGGCAAGCGATTGCTCTGTGACCACTCTCCAAAATATGCAGCGTAAATAAATGTAGAGTGAAATTCCTTCAAATCCTCCAGCCTGCGACGGGACTAAACTTTGTACATTTTTTACAAATTTCATGTTTGTTCCTGATTAGCTATTATTTAATTAATTAAAGTTTCAATTGTTTTTTTTTTTTTAGTTCAATATTTATTTTTGAAGTTGCAAAGTGTAAATCTAAACATTTATCGTCCGCTTAAAATTTTCTTATAAGCCGCCAGTTTTTCTTGCCTTGTAAGCAAGTAAATTATTCTAGTGCATCAATCAATGTCCCAGGGACTTGCCTAATAGGGCGCAGACTGTTCCTCCATCTATCAAAGAACTACTGGTAATTAGTTTATAAACTGTTCCAGTATTTATTATTACCGTACATCTGAGTAAATGTAATACGAGTATGTCAATGCTTAGGTATATTTACTCTCCACAAACCTATCAAACGTTAATTATGTTGCATGCTATCTAACAACCCCAAAACAAACTTTAGAAATGGTTATTAGTAAAATCAATATCAACATCAAAATTAATTAGTTCATTACAATTTTATTCATAATTGGTTCTGATTAGTGTAATTGCTTTCTTAATTAAATATTATTCTTATTCTTCATTAAACGTCCACAAACAGTAGAGATTTTACAGTTGAGCGGTCTTTTTTATTGTAGTAACAAAGTAGTCTATGTCAACATTTACCAATAATAGGCATAAACATTATTTCAATTCAATGTTTTCGTATCACATATGCATATTGCCATACTGCCACACTGCATACTACATCATGCATTTGTAAGATAAATAAATAATATAATCATTTTCTAAAGTGTTGTTATATTTCTTCACCGATAAGCGTGGAATCTGAACTTGCTTTATAACGAAAAATGGCAATATGAAATTGTTGTGTATGGCAGGAAAATAGATTTAACTCTTTCAAGCTGTAAAGGGATTTCACGTGAAAAATCTCATATTTTGTGTACCCTACTTACACACGCAGCTTACTTGTTGGTTGGTACTTTATAAAAGAAACAGATAAGTGCGATGGTGTATTATGGGGCCATCAAACAAGGGTTTTGTACACATGGTATTATTTGTGTATATGTAATTTAATATATAAAATATATTATTACAACACACAATATACAGTGACAAAATGATGATCTAATCAATATAGAAATAAGTTTACAGTTTTATTAAATTTGATGATTAATAATTTTACCAAAACAAAACATTTAAATAAAAAAACTTGAATGGTGGTAGCCATTTTTTAAATATATTCGTGATATAGTATATAGTAAATGTGTTTTATTTATTTAAATAACTAATACATGTACAAACTGTACATTGCAAACTGCACACTACACTATGTTACTATCAATCAATAGCATATTTATCAAAATTCAAGCACTAAGGGACATTATAACAATATTGTAAGTAGACTTATTCTAGACAAATTACTATAATATAATATTATGTTTTGATCTTTACATTATTCTTTCCGTTTTTCTTTTGGAAAACAATCATTCATTCATTTTCAATTTAATTTTTTTTTTTAACGTGGTGGGCAATTGGAAGCAATTGGTTGAGACTAATAGAGCAGCCATTACAAAATTTTGTGCCAAACCAGTTTATTTACCTATTAGGCAGATATTGATATAGTATATTAAGTATCAAAAACAGGAAAGCACTGTGAAGCTTACCAAAGCATCACTTTTCGATCTAAAAAAACTGTTTTTCAGGGTGGGTATTAAAAAAAACTTATTTTTAGCATGTTTTTGAAGTAGTAATGAGTGATAAGATAAGAGAATTTTTGATTATTGACATATTTTGTTGAGATAATCCAACTTTTGTTAAAATGGTTCAATAAATGTTTTGATTTTGTTGAGATGCAGTATATATTCTCATATTCTCAAATACAAAAAACAATATATGTAGTGCTTAGTTCCGTAATAAACTTTAGTCTCGGCAGCTTCTTCAATATTTTACCATTATTTAACTGAGTAGACATATACATTATTCATCTCAATTATATTGAACGAATAATTAGTATCTGTCTGCATGATTATGTGGCAAAATATTTTATATATTTTGTAATTATAAAAGATATAAGTTTGTAAATGATCCCCATTCAACCCTCTCGCTTATAAAACCAATTATATTAAGCGTTGCTTTATAATCAGAAACTTGCTTAATTAGCTCTAACCCAATTTTATCTTATTTAACTATTTTATATATACATTAACAATATAAGTTGAGTTTAGTTAAGTTGGTTTACGTGTAATAATTAGGTGAGTTGATCACAATGTATAAATCAGGATTTCTTTCTAATAAATTCACTCGTGAGGTAGATAAATGTGGTTTCCATTCTACATGACAGTATTTTTTCAGTCTCTGCGTTTCCATTTATCGTATAATGGTTGGGTTGGGTTGGGTACTGGATACTGGATACTGGATACTGGAATCTATTCATTTCTATTCGTATTCGTTTTGAGGCGACAATAAAGTCACCATTCGACTTTTTTCATGCAACGTCAAACCTATTTACACGATAAATTTAATTGCTGTAAACCGCGCGCATTGTAAAATCATTAATGGTAATTACTGCACATGATAACTCCATTAGATTTGTTTGCTTTTGCTATTATATAATGCGGTCTGATCCTCATTTAGATCTATGGTAATGTAAAACCGCTACAGTTTCCTATCAATACTACGAAACCACATTGCTCATAATATTGAGGGTGGGTTATAACAAGATCTAGATTTGAAGCAAACTATGGAATTCAGTCAAATTACCAATTGCAATTACTATCATTTATTTTGTTTAGACTGTTTAGAGATAGAGAATTAATCTGTCGTTTTTTTGCATTAATTTCGACATTTTTTTCTGTGCGGACGGCTTTCATTAAAATTAATGACACCGCAAAATTTAATCTCAGAATAAATTTTCAAGCAAGGATTAAACATCGAAAAATAAAGAGATGAAAGTTTAAATGTATGAATGCATTATTAAATTAGTTAAGTTAAATACAATTAACTTATACTATACTATAAAAACATTTGAACAAATGTCCCTTAATACATGACTCAAGCGATTAAATATGCACAAGCCCAACGATAAATACGTTTTTCAAGATTAATTATTACTAATAAAATGTAATATTTATGTTTTATGGCGAGTTTGATTAATTTTATAGAAAGAAAAAATAGTATTTCCAACTTATTAATAATTATAAATCAAAACTATAAATAATAATGAACAAGAGATTGTTGTCCGTTGCACGATACGCTTTCAGTTTCCAATAGTTGAAAATTAATAAAATTGTTTCCTTATCCAGTTCTAGTTCCAATTTAGTATGTTCATATTTTGTTATGAAGATTTCACTATTGCATATATGTCATCTTATAGCAGTAGCACTAGCTATATACCATATAATACTATAAAATACCATAAATAAAGATATTCCTGGAGCAATATAGAGAGAGAATCGTGGTAATAAGAATATATTGAAAACGATTACAGAATATAAGAAATTGGGTGAATTTATTGCACACTGTAGTAAACTTCACGGCTGGGATAATTTCACCCAACTAACTAAATGAATAAATAAATAAATGAATCATGTTTAATTTTGAATCATTAGATGGATTACCGGGGTTGTAGGTTGTAATAAAATCATGAAAAAAATACGATGACGTGTAGAAAATACAGTTTAGATACGTGGAATTTAGGCTTTATTCCGAACGTAACTCTTACATTTTACCGAGCAATCGATACGTTCATCTTCTAAAGTGCAATCGAATCTATTTCATAGGCGAGTTTCATAGATATACACTCCCTCTTGATTCATCCCGCTATTGACTTTTCTCTCCACTTAGTGTTTCTATACTTAAAATTGTCTATCGATAAAAATCAATTAACACATCAGTATCATTGTAATATGGCATATGCTTTATATAATTTTACTTTTGCTGCATACTTATCAAAATATGAAGAATTATTTGTTTGTAATATAAAACATATTGAAATTATTTTATTTTATGTAATTGATTACTAGGAACGTTATACCAAAATTTAAAGTGTTTGGAGGAACATTAAGCCTATAACTTTATGTGCATCCACATCATTCTAGAGTTATTGAGACTATGGCAAACATCACATCCATTACTATTACAGATTTATCGAGATCTAAAACGTTAATTTATTCAGCAATCATATCATATCATTTTCTATTTTTATTTCTATTCCTAATTTAAATTATAATTTGATTGCTTATAAAAAAAACTAATGAGTTTCAATGATGTTTATTAGTGAATTAAAAGGTGAACTATAAATGGCACAAATCATATACGTTAGAGATTTATGGTCGCCTGTCAGCGAATTTTCATCCCACAGTCTTGATTTTATGGTATCGATTTCTAATTTTACGCTTGGAGTTTCGGGGGATATAAAATAAAAATTATAGCACACATTCATATAACTTGTTTCTGTGGAAGAGAGAAAAAAGGCCGTTCCGAGGAAATTATCGGTCGTATTCGTTAACCATAATCATTTTTCATTTGATCAATTATGTTGTCATTGCAATTCATTTTTAAAATAAATAACAAGTAATAAATAATAAATATTTGGAAGCAATTAATTCAAAACATACTTATTACGAAGAAAATTAATCTAACATTAAAAAATGTGAAAAGTCTCACAGGAGATAGTTGAAGTAACAACAGTAAAAAGTTGTACACGTGTGTAATAGGATAATAGCAATACAGATTATTGCGGGACAAAAAAGTATACTAATCATTCTTCTTTTTATTGTGTCATCTCCTATCGGAGGTTGGCAATCATCATTGCAGTTCTGATCACCGACTCTGCAGCTTTAAATAGTTGGATCGATGTTTATCCGTACCACTGACGTATGTTCATCAACCATGAAGTTTTGCGACGCCTTAGGGATCTTCCTCCTTGTATTTTTCCTTGTATAATAAGTTGTAAAATTAAGTATCTCTTTTCAGATACTCTAGCTTTCGTTTTTTAACTGTAAGAATCAGTTCCTTTTCTTTATGCATTCTTCGCATGACTTCTTTATTGGTTACTAGGTCTGTCCAAGGTATCTTTAGTATGTGGCAATAAATCCACATCTCAAACGCCTCTAGTTTTTTCGTGCTATTTTTCTTCAACGTTCATGCTTCCATCCCGTCATTGGTTTTTGTGACAACCATAATTTTAGTCTTCTTTAAGCTCATTTTGAGCCCATAAGATTGGCTAACTGTGTTTATGTCTTACAGCATTTTCTGAAAATTGTGAATGGTGGTTGTTGCTATTATCGCAGTATCATCAACGTACTAAATGTTGTTGATAATATGACAGTTTATAATTAATCCACCAGAATCTTCATTAATGGCTTCTTTAAATTAGCATTTGGAATACATATTAAATAGGACCGGCGATAGTAAGCATTCTTGACAAACTCCCCACCGGATGTCTAGTTTATCCGAGTCATAAGACATTCATTCCAAATAAGGCTTTCTTGTGCCAAAGTTACTACAAAATCCGAACTGTGTCTCGCTAATGTTAGCTTCTAATTTCTTGTATATACGTCTATGAATTATCTTCAAGAAAACCTTCAAAGTGTGACTCATCAAACATTGCATTGTGCTTTTTTGGTAGTAGAACGAATATTGATTTGAGCCGTTCTTGTGGTATGCTTCCTGTCGTGTAGATAGTATTATATAGATTAACCACGATGCTAATTTTGTCGTTCTCAATTAATTTAAGAATGTCTATTGGTATTTCATTTGGCCCTACTATAATATACTAATCCAAGTTTATATTTCAACGAGCTATAGTTATGAAGAAAAAGTATATATCAGAGTTGCTGCAATATTGTGATGGGAGACTGGAGAAGTGGTAGGCAAGTACTGACTTGGACAGAGAAATTAAAAAAGCAAAAAACTCAATGTGATTAATCTCAGACATCAAATAAATAGCAATATATAGAGTACATTTATTATTATAAATAATGAGATATTGTGCTATAAGTTTTGGTTAAATTATGGCACAAACTTTTTTAGTAACTTTCCCTTTCATGTTCCATGTTAAGAAAGAAATGAAAATAATTAAAATCTTATTTATTCGGGGGCTATTTGTCGAGGCTGTTGTCTCAACAAAGTTCCTAATGCATAAGAAAAATTAAAGTAAATATTGACGTTAACGTAAATGTAAATTAATTGTAAGTTATTAAATAAATGTTTTGTAATTTAAACATTTTCTGATGCAAAATCTGATTGACATGAACTGAATGCAAAATAGAGCGGCATATGTCGACATGAAATTAATATTTGCTAATAATTAAAACAAAAATAGAATAATAATTTATATATAACAAACAGTTGTACATAATATTACATATTTTCATTAAAAAGTATGTAATTATAGTTTGAAAATTTTTATTAGAAAAGTCTGCAATCAAATGTAATGAAAGAAAATGAAGTGCAGGTGCATACATTTAATTTAATTCAAAATAGCGCGATGCGTTCTCCTACTGCTTGGTATCCTACACAAAGCATTAATAATATTCGCAATATTTGTCATGAGAGTGCAATATGAAACATCCTTTAAATTGGCCGTAATAAATCAAACAGTCATAATAAAAACTATTCAAAATATGTGATGTGAATAATCAGTGAATAGTTGTATAAGCTCGCCACAGTTTTTTTCAAATATGTTGTGTGTGTATGTGCATGTAGATTAATATGAGCTGTATGAGATGAATAATTGATAGGTAGTGTTGAGAGATAACATTAATTGCACGCATGTGGAGTGCGCCGAAACAAGCTAAATATATTTTCGTTCAATAATGAATCACCTCGAAACAAAACAAAACGAGTTTCATCATATTTAATCATGTTACAATTACAATGATAATTTTGATGAAACCTTTTTTGTGTTATGCAAGAGCACAGAGCACAGAGCACAGAGCACAGAGCACAGAGCACAGAGCACAGAGCAAGCAACGGTATCACGGGTAGCACGGGAGGTGTAAATATTGTATGCAATGAAAACTGCAATCCACGCAATGAAAATGGTATTCTAGATAGAAATGGAATATGAAATGAGAAAGCAACTGTTGTAGTGCCCTGCTCGCTCTGCCCGCCCTGCCGACCAGAGCGATTGAGGTTAAATATAGTAACTGTATACTCAATTAATGCATTGCGCTGGCAGTAATTCAGTAATCCGCTACTGTCGGTCAAGCATACACCCTAATGCAAATGGAATGGTTACACCCTGTATAAAGAGCACTTTAGAAATGCCACTTAAGCGTAAATCTATTCCATATCCTCCTACACATCAAACCGTCTTCATTAATTAATCCCGCGATTTCCGATACTATTCGGGGCATCCTTTATAACACTATTATACCGCTCGACATAAAAAAAACTCTTTTTAATGTAAATATAATCCGACACAGTTGTCTGTATTTGATTTGTTATTGATTTTTGTATGGGATCGGATGCGACGAGTTGCAATTTCAGCATCTTAACCGGATATACTTATCCTGTCATGGTCCTTGGAACTTCGTTAGTCGGACAAAACTCAACCAGAATTGCTTATACCGATGATTTTATTCAGTGGAACCTATAAATTTTTTCCAATATACAAACATATCGAGAGACATTGTCCGCTCACCATTCATCCATTCGTTCGTCCATCCATCCATCCATCCATCCATCCATCCATCCATCCATCCATCCATTGATTCGAGTTTATTTTATCTATATTCGGTTAATGAATTAGTTATTGGCTGAATCGATACTATCATCCACCATCATCCACTATTGTACCTGACCTATATCACATTACATAAAATTTAACCATTTGTTTTAAACAGCCCGTTATTCCATCACTTGATCATAAAGCCACTTCACTATGTAACGATCTATATAACTATAACATACTCATACATTTACTATTTATCGATTGTTGAACAATTCTGAGCTTATCGTTATGTACCGCTTGAATTATTATCACACACAACACTCACGCATACATACAATTAATAATATTAAACAAATATTCTAAAATTTCATGCTAAATCGTCATTCGTTCTTATTCTTAATTTCCAAATAAACAAGTTAGTCCGCTGACAGTATATATTGACTTAGTAGCATATACGATTTAAAATATGATGTGTAAATAATATCGCATGAAAACATACGAACACAAATATTATTTTAACTGTTCAATTCGTTCCAACTGGTCCAGATGAGATATACAAGTTGTTCATGTTTATTGATGCGCCCAAATAAAATTGTGCCGCATTTATATATGCGTATGTATACGTGTTTTATGTGTACATAAAAATGTTAATAGAATGTCATATTTTACAAAATGTACTCGTTTTTTTTTCTTTGCCAGCCTCACAATAAAAAGCTACATTTGTTTATGATGAGGACGGTGTATTTTTTTAGTATACAATGGTCTTACAATAAGGACGCGTTTAAAAACAGATTCGGATATGGAATCGGATCATTCTGATGACATTCATTGTTTTATTTTATGGACAATGCTAGTTGAACGTGTGCGGGTATCATTTTTCAAATATTCAAAAGCACTGATTCATTAACATGTCTATTGACATCCTTGTATGATTTACTGGCGCGGAGTCATTTACTAACGAATCCATTGTGATACAACTGAAAGTTTTCCTCCGTACTGTTACTATATCATATACACCTCACCAATCTCTGTAATACTTTAATGTGCTCGGTTTTATCTCAAAACTTTCTACATATCTGAACATATCCAAAGCCTCTTAATATTTCTGCAAGCTAGTTTTTAAAATCAATACATTACGTTTATATTCAATATATTAATTTCCATCTAAATTTGATAAATGTTTAAAACTTATTTAAATGTTTCCTATAAGGCCATTAATAGTATTTTTGAGCCCCACCGCAAAATATTGAGAGAAGCATTGACGAATTAGCACTTGAGAGGCCACATACATAGAAAGAATGTAATTTATAGATTTTGAAATGTTAAGATATATAATTTTCTCAGTACGCTACTGGCTGCTGTTTAGGTTTTGTTTGTTTTATTTTCTATAATGTTAAAATGCTGGAGTTGACATCACCATTGACTGGGTGAAATCAATTCTGTTGTACAATAGCTCATCGTGTTCAAATTTGAATACATTTCTTTTTAATTGCCAGCAACTTTGAAATTTTGTTTGCACATGTGCAATGTTTCCAGGCTGTGATGTGAGCAATATTTTTAACAATTTTATTATTGCACTGTACTTTTATACGTGCAGACATGAGCCGCACAGTAGTAGTCGTTTGGGCACAAGTGTTGGATTTACCCTTCCGGGGGCGCCACCCAACGGTGAATTCTTGGAAGTTTGAGACCGAACGGCTCATGTACCTTTTGTTTGGAGATTGGGATGTTGGAGATAGATAAAATTTTACCTTATAGGCTGTGGGGTGGGAAGTGGTATTACCCACTTTAGGTTAGGGTCCGGTTACTTGATTCACCGGTCGTTTATAAAAGAAGATCTTCCTGTCTGGCTCGGCGAGTCAAACGAAAGCAAAGTTTGGATGATTCGCGTAATTATGGAAATATTTTATTAACCCGAGGTCTGCTCGAATTTCCCTTTTTTGTACAAAACATGGAGCTCCTATGAGCATTCTCAAAGTGTTACTTTGGAAAACTTCGAGACGATTGAGGTGACAGCTTGCAACTTATTGGGAACGCGTAAGTGAGCATGGGTCTGGTAATAGATGTGTAGAGTCGGGTTTTATTTCGGATCGATATGCCACTATTCCGACGCAATATCGGAACAAGAAAATTTTGAGGTGGAGCATTTTCGAGGCTATCAGCAAATGGCCTTTCCCTCCATAGTATATTGTAGCCCATTTTTGCCATAAATGACTGGAATAAAAACTCGCTTATTCCGTAAGGCGTTGGAGATCTTCCACGTTAGATTGTCATCTTTTGTGATCGATTCCAAGCTATTTTGCCAACACAAATTTCTTCTTTCTTCTTCACTTCGCTGTGGAGCAAAAATCTCTTGATTTCTGGAGTCGTGATGCGCGTTTCAGCTGCAATCCAAGCAAAAACATAGATACACATGTCTTCTCTGTGTTTCGATGTGCCTGACACTTCGATTGCCTACCACAAAAGGGAACGGCGGGATTAGGTATTGAATTGAAACCAATAAACAGATATTGTAAACCAAACTATTAATCAATAGAATAGTTTTCTAATGTACAATTTTCTAAAAAAATGCCCACAGACTACTTAAAATTTCCTTAAATGTGATCATTTCTAAATATTCTAACCATTTTTAATAAAATTGCTTTTCAACATTAAATAAAGTAAATAAAATGGTATTATAATTTTATGCTGTTATTTATTATATTTTGCAATTGATAATAATAAGGCATAGGCGTAGATAAGAGTTGATGTGTCTCATTAGTCCACTACTGCTTAATTTTAAATATCTGATATTATCCATTATTTTATTTATGTTTATTAGTAATTTTACGTATTAGCATAGAATAGTAGTTGCACTTTAGGGTCAAATAGTGTAACATTGAAGGTCGTTGATTTTAGTAGCCAGATAGCAATTAATGTATTTGATAGTGACCCACACTATCGTTGAAAGGTTAATTATGGAATATTATCAGCAATTTGCTAGGTGAATTTACATAATATACATACGAGTATGTCCTGTCTTTCAAGAATACAATTAAATTTCGTGTTATTAATTTATTAATTTATAAATTTATCTTTTAAGAATTTTCTCTCAAGATAAATATGGAATATTATGTAATAGATAAAAAATTATGTAGTTATGTATCATTAATATTTGTTATTATTTATTATAGTTGATGGAGATGATGATATGATGAGCAGATATCTAACTAAATGGACGTGCGACTAGTTGTAGTGTCCGTCCTCATTTTTGGTAAGTTATTAATTGTATAAAATATGAATGGAGCATGCCAAGATGAAATATTATTAAAACGAATAAGTTCTTATTGTTGTTGGTATCTGTTTCGTACGTAAATTGTTTGCGGAATGTTGGTATTATTGGTTGGCCATGGCTAGTCTGTAATATTGATGATGAACCAACACCGGCACTATGAATAAAATATTGAACCGCTGTCTATTTGCTCTTCGTGAAATGTTTCACTGGAATAAAGGGGAGCAACTTAGTCCTGGAGCGCGTTAAATTGGATACATTGGGATACGGAGTAACCGCGACGCGGAAATGCGGTGAATCTAAATGCACATGTTATAAATGCGCATAGAGTTGATTGGTCAACACACACACATAAAAATACGGACCATATGTCATAGTCTGGACTTATTTCTGAAAGAGAATCAATACGTCACACGTATGGCATCCTTATACTAGCATTAGTTTCAAATATATCGTAACTAGAACTATTATGCCTCGCTAATAACTTGTTAAAAAAATGAAAAATAATTTAATCTTATAACTTTACATTAAATAAACATGAATTGATAGTAGAATTAAAATGAACTAATTCACACCGAAACGATGTATAATTGAATCGAATCACTATAACCGAATGATTACGATATCACAGTTAAATATATATTTTCTGCAATTGCTTTATTGCAATGTGCTGCTTTGCACATGCTTGTAATTCAGTTGGTAATAAATGAAATTGTTAAAAGTAATTACCAAACTAAATCTGACCAAACAACACAGCACCAATTCGTAATAATTATGCCTCAATCTAAAAATAATTAAAATGTATTTTTTTACATCAATCTGGTCACTAAATATTCTTTTGCAAATATAAAAGCACATATAAAACGTTTGGATTGCTTTATAATATTTGTTTGGAAAGTATAAAGGATACTATCACCTTCAAAACTATGAATAACACTTTTGGTTATTTGAAGAAAATTATTAAAAATTAAAAATACAGTCAGCAAAAGAGCAGAACTTTGATAAACACCAGGATTTATAATTTTGGTGTCAATAAAGCTATTGATGAGACTTGCAGATTTGTGATCAAGACCTATACTATGAAGCTTGTTAATAAGATTAAGATTTCTTTCATATTTGACTAAAATAGAATTTTATTTGTAACTAACATGTCAGAACATTTGTTGTCACACGTTTTGATCAAAATCCATACTGATCTCAGATAGTTATTTTGTTCCAACAACATGACAATGTGAAAATTAATATATTTTTCAAATTTCTATAATTTGAAGAATCAGTCTTGCCTTCTTTTTTTGGTTTAGCTTGAACAATTGCAATTCTCCATCAGTTTGAATCTACTAGATCAAAGCGATTTGTATTTTTATTGTTTCTTTGGTTTGATTCAAAAAGAAGGTATGTGATATGGGGATATGCTGATGAACAGAATTTAAATTCTTTTTGTAGACTACAAATATTAAAGAAATTAACTTTTAAGCCATAAACTAAGTCAAGGTTGATTAAATTGACCTTGTGAACAATTTGAACCGTTTATTAGTGCCACTGGCTTCACAATCCACGATAGACTAGACTCAGTCCAGGCATCTAATGTAGTTTGATTAGACCTTAGTAGGCTTCCTTTGCCAAATACTTTTCCCTTATCCATCCACGTTTTTAACTAAAAATTTCATGTATAAATCGAGGTTTGCATTATTTTATAAGATATTTTGTACCAAAGCCAGAATTCAGACTTTAAATGCCAGATTCAGTCTCCGTGCGGTAAATGTAATAGTTAATGGAAAATAGCCGCAAATGCAGAGAAGCAGAGAAACAAAAAAGTTCAAAGTTTGATATCTATACCAAATTCAAATCCACGTTGGACTAGAAGTAAACAAATACACGCGTTGTTCACGTGCACAGCTAAATAAATAAAATCTCACTTAATGGGGTCTGGATTAAGCAGCCAAGCCCCATGCTGACGACCAGTCGCATGCAGGCTTGCGTGTGTTTACGTGCTTATCACGCGGTTTTGTTTACATACTTTTAGTAATATGTTTCAACCTTTACAGGGCCATCATCAGACGGTGATATAAACAAGTATACTTGTTTTATTTGTCTATAAACAAAACGTCTATTTGCAATTGTATATATTTTAGTCAATATATCATTATTTAATATTATATTTTAGACACAGTAATTTAATCTTAACGTGAACGTACTAATAAAATGTTTTTTTTAATTTAATTATACTTCAGTATATATATTTTGTTTACGCTCATATTGACATTTATATTTATTATAATAAATGGTCGATGCTCGATGGATAACTAGTACCTTGCTAAGATTATTGCATTATAATTATTTGCTGATCGCAATAGACAACAATTTGTTAAATTCCATTCCATTCGGTTTAATAGAGTGTAAATGACAAATTGGATAGCGGTTCTTGCTGTACTCGTATGTACAACGATGGACAACCTTGTCACGATTAAAGGAAACAACGGACTCCTCGCCGCCACCATTCACCATTCACTATCGCTACCGATTATTTGCACCAGGTCAATTTTCATCGTATCCGTATCGCATGTGTATACGGGTGTCTAACTCATCACTCACTAATTTGCATGTTGGTAATCCTGTTAGGTTATGTCTGTGTCGTCAGGCGTAAGCGGCCACGCTGGATTAAACATGTTAATATGAAATTTACACGTTGATATATGGAAGCGTTCTAGCAGGTTGTACACAGCCATAAAATAAAGTTATACATAAAAACGATGCATGTGTTATTGCACGTGGGCACGTGGCTATTTTACTCTAATATGGTTGCATAGTGCTAATCATGCTCTTTTGTCTGTCAGTTATGAGCGGCAAACAATTTAAATCCATTATTCAAACGTTTACAAAGATAAATCGATAGGTGCCACTGATAGGTTAGATATACTTATAATATAATCTTGATATATTAATTAAAACTGTCATCAGTTACCACACTTATTACAATTATGACAATTAAGGTACTGACCTAGATAATTTTCTTCCCCTCAATACTATTAACGTACATTTACAATTTGAACGTTGATAATTTGCTTGGAAATTGTAGCTGAAGGGCAAAAAGTTGGTCTCAAATGGTTATTGCGTCAAAATGAAATATATTAAATATATTAAATGTTTCAAATGCAAATGATTTTAAATGACATTTATGTAAAATAATGAAATACATCATCTTAAATAGATGATTAAATGTTGTAAAAAGCTAAATTGTTGTCTCTAGCCGCTCGTCACCCAATTTGCCATTTATCTATAGTATAACTTGTACATGCATTGCAAGCTGCTTCGATTCACCGGAATGTACAAGTAGTGGCTACGTAGAATATAACTAGATGCTTTCTTGTTCCGCTACAAAACCTGGATGTATGAATTGAACCAGTCCGTTATTGTTTTCCATCAATACCATTCACCCGTATTCCTGATGACTCGACTGACGAGCTTTCTAATCCCCGGAGGATATATTATAGAACCTTCATTTATTTCTGCCTTGGTTTTTGCTTGTTCCTCGTATTTTATTGCTTCTAAATTTGATTTGCTCGGCGCGGTGGAATCAATTGATAAAACGTTGCCGGATCCACACAAGGTTTCAGAAAGGAATAAAAGAAAAGGATATGCGCCAGGCCACTTTGCCTCCGTTTCGACAAGTAGCCAATCAAATTTGTATGAGATCCCTGCAATAAACAAATTGACTGAGAAACACTCGGAAAGATTACCAAAGCGAGAAGCGACCGTCGAAATCGGTCCGCGCTGTTAAGGCTTGGAGTAGTGCTGTTGATCCACTCGCTGTAATTGCTTGCACTCGCGTTGTCACCCCCTATCATTCCTATCACCGCGGGCCGTAATAACTTCTACTCACCATCTCACCATCTCACATTTTCACTTCTACAATCCCATCCCATCCCATCCCACAAACAAAACAATCTCATGTGTAATCTTTAATGACAAATTAATGTCTCCATTTTTTCATAATTAAAAAATAGTCTCATTTTATTAATCGTCTTAAGTCTGTTAATCCTCCATTGCAATCACATTCTTTTAGATATTAGAATATAAACCTTTGTTTCATAACTCAATTTCTTGTTCTCGTCCTGATGAAAACATAATATTTACAATATGCTTAGTGATCCATCACTAACGTCAATTATATGGTATGCGTTATTTATAAACCTCTTTAACATGATAAAAAATTGAAGAAAATAAATTATCTTATGTAAATAATATTTCATATTAATTAGTTTATTATTTTTTCATAAAAGTTAGTGAATTGTATAATAAAAAATTAACAAAATCTAATCATTTTTGTTTAACTTAATTCAATTAACATTATTATATTTAATTTTATATAAAATTTTGTTTATAAAAGCACAAAGTGTTTATCAAACCAAAAAGATAAACACACATTATTAAATAATGAACAAATCGCTGTGCTAGTGCTCTCACTGGTACGTTAAATTATAGTCAAGCTTACTAAAACAAAAAAAAATTGAATTATAAAATATTTTTTAATTAAAAAAAACATTTTAAAAATGTCTCTCTTTAGAGCTAGTACAGCAATTATGATATAATATTGCAAATATAAATACTACAAAGCAACTATTCACAAAGGAGAAAACCTAAAGCTAGCTTTGAGCAAGCGTAAATAAACTTCTAACTTTTGATGATCTAAAATAATTAAATTTGTTGGTATCTTATATTGTAACTAAGAAATAGCAATAAACAAATTAAGTAATAATTGTTTTCCTGCATTTGTTGGTATTATTTTGAGTTTTTTGTAAGTATCTAAAAGCGCAAGAAGCATTGGCGTTTATGATATTTGTATTAACTATATAGCTGACTTTATAATTATAAATTATTAATCAATCAAGACATAAAGAATCAAATTTGTTGATAAAAAAATATAATAAAATTGCAAACAGTCAATTTGTTTTATTTTAATATAAAAGAAGCAATAAAGATTATTAAGAAAAGATCGCTTAGGGCGCTTAGGCTCCATTGTGTAATTTCTTGATAGTGTTTGAAATAATATTATATAGGATCGGGATGGTACTTTGATTCACATAAAGATAGTGTGGTTTGATATAAAAAGGTTATATCAAAAGATATATAGTGATTATTAGGGGATTGTCTATGATTTATTTTGAAGTAGTCCGCATGAAAGGCCAAAAGAGCGGTTAGTTTGTTGCCACCGATTGAAAGCGGCTTTATGTTAAAATACAAAATATAAATACACAACAAGATTATAACAAGGCATTAAGCTTTTTTATGTTTATGAGTGGCGCATTCGGATGATGTGGAAGCGAGCTCGACGGAACGTAAGCCGATTAGATGGGCTTTATTATCTGTACCCTGCGCTGTGCGGACTGAAGACTATGCTACGTCATGGCGCAATTTTTGTCCACTGTTCTTGGATGAACCAAATGAAATATTGCATTTATGTGCGCCGCTTTTCTTTTCGCACATTGTTTAGTCTGAGCTGAGCCGAGCTAAGCTGAGCCGTCCATCTAAGCATCTCTATATATGTATATACATATACATCGATCGGTAGTTGTTCCTGCGGTCACAATTCAATCCGTTTAGTTTAGAATTCATTAGTTTGGATCAAACGATAGCATATATTTCACGTAAATCATCAAAGGTTACGGCTTCGTAGATCATTCATGGGCCCGATCCGAAAGTAATTTCAACGAATACGTTTGATACGGTGGATCTGAAGTGTACTCTGCCACGCTCCATCTTCCGGTTCTAACCACTTGCATCTTCCAAACATCAAATCATCAGTAAATATTTGAAGTCAGTTGCGTTTAATACAAATCTATCACGGACATCGCATCACGTGTAGTGTAAAGTCGCTGCTAAACTAACACACTAACTTTTCAAATAAAAGACAATATCATCGGATGTGAACAATACAAAACGTTCAAACACATTTACCACATTATCAAACTTTTATTAATTGAAATATTTCTAAACATATGTACTTTTAGACTCAATAATAATATCAACTTATTAAGAGCAGATATGGCAAGGCAAAGTATTCCAGAAAATACTCCAGATAATCAGATAATCAGAGAGAGAGGAAGCTAAATAAAATCGTTTCAATTAACGTGTATTAATTTTCAAAGAGAATGTCTATAGCTAGTTAAAATTTACAAATTCAGTCAAACAAAAAAAAAATACTCATGCTCATAATATTTACTTTTCCGATATTGCTATTTTACCATTCCTTGTTTGTTTGTTTATTTGTAATTGTAAATCTGTAAACCACAGGTTCATTACAATATTTTGCACGGCTGTCGATTCCCATCGTGGGGAATGCATTAATTTTTAATGAAGCCGCCATACATTGAATATGTTATAAGTGATTCTGTTTGTATACAATTTGCGTATTGATATCTTATCATTAACTTATGCAGTACGTAAATTGTTATGCTAACAAGTAGTGTATTTAAAATAAATAATTATTACTTAATACATTATTTTTATCAAGATTAATTGTTTTCAGTGAAATAGTTCCATTTGGAACCACTGCACAATTTCCTGTAAACGATCTATAGCGTTAAGTATGAAATAGAGTAGACTAACAACTTGGATACTTTACTACAGCGACAGATCTTTGCATTTTTTATAAATATTTCCATAAACATTGTTCAAAAAAAATAAAAAACCATGGCAAATTGCCATCTAAACAAATATTTATTTGTATATAAAGCTTGCTACGTATTCTAACAATTATTCACTCACAGTTCAGATATGAAGAACCAAAATTTTTAAGAAATAGGGACTATTCAAGGTTAATGTTTATAGACTTCTTCAACTTTGTTTAAGCCACGTTGGCTCATACAAAAACGTAAAGGCCGCATCACACAAATCGCTTGCTGGAATATAATAACGTGGAACGGCAGAAATCAGAAAATCATAACATAAATGAAGAAACACAAAATCGACATTTGCGGAATCTTTGAGACAAGAAAACAGGTGCAAGGAACATCAAAATACGAAAAATTTATACTAATATACAGTGGGAAAGCTAAACAAGAAAAACGCATTTAAGGGTTGGATTTCTATTGCACGATAAATATACACAAAATATCGAAAGCATCAAACACATTAACGATAGAATACTGAAAATATTCTTAAAGATGAATAACATGATAAATACGTAAACTCTAATAGACTACTGCGCCAAACATACCAACATAAATGCATCTTCAACAACATTTGAGACCAGCGATCGACAATAGACTTCATAATTACAAACCGAGCAATAACACCATCACAAATACTCGATGTCGAGCACTAACATCTGCTAATTTGGGGACTGACTACAACTTTGTCCTATGCAATATTTTACTAACTAGAACGTCCTCAACAAATGAGAAAGTCCCTAAAATTTACCAAAAACAACAGAGAGCAAAAAAACTCCTCTATAGTGCTAAAGTACTAGCAAGCTAAAAGAAATCAAAGCCAGAATGTAAAAGAACAGACAAATAAATGCATCAACACAGCAGCAAAAGAGTTTTAATACGAGCGCAACAAACCGCTCTAAACCATGGCCTAAATCTCTTATTATTTAAGCTCCTGACGGACATAATAATAATCAAAATATTATCTTCTAATCTTAGATATAAAATGGGCAACAACAAAATTGGAATGACAAATTATCGCTAAATCAGAAAACGATCTACAGAGACAGCTCTTCCAATTAGTAAGTCATAAACTCAATATGAACATCTCTATATCTCAAAAATAGGTGATATATCATGCTCCCACGATCCAGTTAAAGATCTAAAATGTCAAATTAAGAAAACATCTTCACTATCAGGATGCCTATCATCATGACATACGGCACAGAAGTGCATGAAGACACAAACAAGACAAAATATGCTAAAGTGGCCGAGATGAAAACACTGAGAACAATAGTGGGGAAACAAGAGAGAGAGAGTGAGAAACACATACACCAGAGAGCAATGCAATGTACATGACATAGTAAAATGAGAAAAGGCAGCTCAAGAGACAATGGTACAGCTATGTAAGACTGATGAAGAAGAACATACTTCCAAGAATCGTCCTGGAAGGCAACACACATCGGACAAGGCTGTCCGAAAGACTACCTAAAACATGAAAGAATTAACCTCTTGAAGATCAGTAAATCTGTTAATTCAAAAAACAGATCTACAGATCTTCAAGAATATGTTTATGTTGTTGTGGCATAAGTTATACCTAAATATCACATTTTGAAACTGAAAAACAAAATTATTGAACATTTTGCATACGCCATAGCGATATTTTAAACAATTTGGTTACTAAACAAACTTTATTCTCCTCTTAAGCAATCGGGCATTATTAAAACAAATTCTCAAGGTTCAATAATTTCATATGCAATATTTTGTCTGAACTTATTTATTTTAAACAAAAATATGTAAAACTATTGTTTATACATAAAAAAAACTAGAAAGTGTTAACTAAGTAAATTAATTTGATGTCAAATAGTAATCATTTACCCATATTGTTAAAATTTACAATTACTGACTGCAAATTAGATATGATTATCCATTATATGATTTGCGATGTAAATGAAATAATGATGACAGGTGACAGTGCTGAAGTTTTGAAACAAAAATACTCCAGCTTGATATTATAGTCCCGATCCAATTAGAATGTCATTATTATTTCCCATGCATTTCCAATACTGATATATGTATTCGAAAACAGGTTAATTAGGTTTGAACTTGTTTCATGTATATATTCCCTTATTGTATAAAAAAAAAATGGACAACGCTAGTAATAAAATTTAAAGTTTAAAACAAAAGCGTTATTAATTATAGCTATGGTTAGTTTCCTCGGATTATAAATGCAGTGGCGGGTTTTATATTATTAGTACGGCGCCATGAGTTAATAAGTAAATTAAAAAATAATATTGAATTTATGATAATTGAAAAATATAATATGCATTTATTTGACAATGAAACTGAAATGTAATTTTGTTTACATATAATAATATTACTGCCAATGAGATAAATATAATAGATAGAATAAATAAAAACAAAACTGGAAGATCTGATAATATTTAGTTTACCAAATTTCTTCCAATAAATTTAATTGATTGAAGACTTGGTCGTGTTGGTATTAATAAATAAAAAATGTTTATTTATTTCTTTTCTAAATATTTGTAGTAATTTTGAATCCGCAAAAATGCAAAAGTGTTTAGTTAACAAGCTGAGTAACTAATTAAACTGAAGATAACTGCAACTATTTTTTGAACATGAAACCCGAAAACAGTAGGGTCAGTAGGGTGAACATATGCATTATAACAGGAAAATGTATGCGGCTCAGCAGTCAGTACGCTCAAGCACAATTTGGAAATGGAACAAAATGCACGCCGGATGATTATTGGGTTCGCATAATACTAAAATCACGTTGCACTTTTCCATCAATTCCACAGTTTCGGTTAGTATACGGATATTGCGGATATTGAAAGGGGGGAAAAGTTTATGTGAAATACAACCCAACAATTGGTTCCTGTTTATTTTCGCTTAGTATGCAAGGCGTTATAGTTATATTTTTGTGTCTGTAAATCCATTGTACGTCTAAAAATTGAACGCGAATAAATACCGATAACGATACCAATACCGATACGTATAAAAAATATATAATTCTTAGGGAGAAATGTGTTGGTTTAAATTGAATTTCCGATACGAACGAGGTGCGGGATGTGATGGATGTTATGAATGTTATGTATGATACAAGGGCAAGAGGGATGTGTTGTGGATACCTCTTTCATATGCAAAGCTACCGTCACATGTGACCAACTCTAGCTACTAATTACAAAAGTGAGGATAATTAACGCGAATTAATAAGAGAGAGGAAACGACAATTTCTGCTATAAAAGGCAGGTTTAACTATTCTAATAGTTGCATTTGGATTCCACCCAAACATAAATTTAATTTTCGCAAAATAATTTGATACCAAATGACCTACGTCAAATGGCCGGGATTATCGTCGGACAGTAATTTAGCTGCAAATTGTAAAGCTGCAGGCGAGGACACAAAATGATCTTTAAACGAAGCACTCGCTTGTCTTCGCTTCTTATTAAACTGATTCTAACCTCATTAAAGGACGGAGTTATAAACAAACATTTCCCCGTTAATATTTGCAATCGCATTACGTTTAAAACACTGTACAACAAATGATTATTTGCTTACTAAGTTTCATGTCGTATCAGTTTTGAATGGAATGAAATGGAATGGTATGGTATGGGATGGGATGTTTACTCGAGTAAATTAAATTTGTACAAAGCATGCAAGAGATATCTGCGTCCTTTTTTCAGTATTCGCTCGTGCGGGCTTTATTATTTCCGGTCCGCAAAAACCGCACGTGGTTTTTTTATTATCAAACAAAATTGTATTGTCTATTTTACCTTACCAAGTATGTATGTACATACATACATACATACATACATACATACATACATACATATATACGTACATACAAACGTCTGGCTTCAGTTTGCAAGTATGTAGCAGTAAATACTTGATAGGATGAACTAGTTGCACATGTAACTCCGGTTATCGTCATTATGATAGCATACACATTACTGATAATGCACCATGATACACTGCTTGCCTATTCATCTTCGTATATCGCTCTAAACCATGAATTACATCATGTGCGTTCCCACAACAACTATTTGCTATTACACACAGCTTTGTTAATTTTAAAATATTTTCATGATAAACAATATGCCATCTATGTAAACTAATTCCTGCATGTTTTACTGCCCGCAAATATTACAAGACTCGCACTGCTCGCACACATAATACACCTGTCAGCTCCTCAAAGTTATATTAGTTATGATTTATATCTTCCGTTCGATATACCAAAAGCACCAACGCACAGCATAAATAATACACATGACAGTAACATTTGCATATCATTAAAAACAAATCAGTTGGTCGCATAATTCAAATTTACTAATATTTGCAATACATAATTTGCTTCCATTCCGATACAATGTAATATGTAATCATTCATTTTACAACAAATATTTTTTTTTTAAATTTTGGAAATCAAAATAGAAGAATAATTTAATTAATTAAATTTGGTAGGACAATAATATCTGTTACTTCCCTTGATTGTATAATAATTTAATGATTGCATTGTATTAATACTTGACATAGTCTAGGAATAATGGTACAAATCAATATCAATTAAACGTATTATGGACTATACAGTTTCTTTATTGAATTTACACCATATTTGATTTTTGCTTTTAAAAATCATTAAAAATGCACTCTGTTTAATTAAAGGGAATGCGAATGGTAGTGTGTGAAACATTGCGTAAATACGCTTATTATTGTTTGATCTGTACATTAATTGAGCCAATTCAAAACATTTCATGTCGGCTATAACAATAAACCAATGAACGTATTACATTTTTGTGTGTTATTCTGATTGCTATTATTTAATTATTCCAATAGATCATTTGATTGAAATAATGTTTATTCGAATTATGTGTTTCTTTGTTTGACGTATCTGATGACAAGAGGCATCTGTTTATATGTTCAGGATTTCATATAATATAAATTAAATTATATATAAATCTATATTGTATATGTATTTAATAACAGTGGCTGCCGTTTCCAATGCTTCATAAAATCATCATTTTATTATTGACTTTCTCATTTCCTTTATCCTCTGATGTGAAATGACGGTCTTATCTGAAAGCCAATTAAAAGGGTTAAGAGCCCTTATGAGAATAACTAGTTTTTACACTATCGACCTTACGAATCCTCTTAGATTTTCGAAAATATAAATTCATTAACAAAATTAGGTACAATATTCCGCAAACGTCTCATTTTATTTCATCATATCATATCATTCGAATAGCAAAATTAATGTTTAATTTATTCTATTTAATAAACTATCTTATAAGGATAATTGAAATAACATTTAATTCTGTCAAATATACTAAGTATTCTATTAATAAATAATCATTGAAATCAGTTTGTTAAGTTGGGATATTCCCTATACTCTTTAGTCATTAATAAATACTAAATAGTATTACAGTTTGCATCGTTGTCAAGTCGTTCCAGTTTTCAACCTATCCCATAGAAAATATAGAATCAATCCATCTATCATTGAAGGAAGTAAAGACCTGTTGATATACCAAGCATTTAGAATGCAAATGGATAAGAAATAATCTGATTGAAATGTCATATTAGAGCATGCAATTTAGTTATTTGGTTATTCAGTTAAACTCGTATATAATATGTATAATATGATCATAAGACATAAAGAAGAAAATTCAATAGCAATAAAATATACAATTTTATTTCATTTCAGGTTTAACTGAATGAAATCAGGAATTTTCGATAACCAAACTTTATTGACATTCACTCAATTTTCTTTACGATGAATAGAATGATTTAGAGCAGTGGTTCTCAACCTTTTTTGTTTTTTTAATAGACCCATATAGATCAGATTAGTAAAATTGTTGATTAATTGATGACTAAAATAGAAAGTTAATTATCATTTTAATTTTTTTAAATTTAGTTTCTAAGATTACTAATTAATTATAATGCAGCAACGGCACGGCACGTTTGTTGTGGATGGGGTTACCCATCCTATTATTTGTCCAAGAGAACCATACTGCATTTCTTTAAATAACATTAATTGTTGACTAAAATTGTTAGTTTATTCAGTTAAGAATTTGTATCTAGTTTCAAAATCTATTAGTTCATCAGATTACAGGAACCTGGTCACCCATCCACAACGTGTCCTATTATTTGTCCATATAGCAAGGACACGTTTACCCATTCTATTTTTTGTCCAGGAATCACTCGCTGCATTTTTAAAAATAACATCCGTTGTTGACTAACAGATGATTAAAATTATTAATTGGTTATCAGTTTATTTATTTAAAAATTTGTATGTCAATCAAACACTAGTGGCGCTCCAGGGTGCATGTAATGTAAATCAAATGTTTTAAACTACTTTTTATTCTTATAAATTTCCAACAATTAAAAATGAATAATAAATTAAATATAGATGTATAATTATAAATTATTAATACATTACTTAATTACTGTTTTAACTAAAAGTGAGATTGAAACCAAGTATATTATGTGTATGTAACTCAAGTATTTTGTTGATACCTTTTCGTCACGATTTGAATAGTTAAGAAAGAAATTTAATAAAATTTTAAAGGCGGGAAAGATATCAGTGTCGCTAGTCGCTATGTGAAATGTAAATTACAAATGCAAACAAGATGTTAAAAAAATTCTATGCATTCTAAAACTTCGCTTCAATTTATATTTCCTTTTTTTGGTTGATGCTTGTAGCGCTAATATTTACGCATAAATTAAAATAAACACATCTTACCAAATAAATGATTACTATTAAGAGTTGAAAGCAATAAAACGTAAGGGCATATGTGTGCTTCTGGTGACTGATGTTGTTTTTTTCTTTTTCGGCAAACGGCGTGTTGGGGTCGTTTCATCATTGAGTAGATCACGTAGTAAATGAGATAAAACTGTTATCGATTTCCTGTTCCTTACAATACATTTCAAGAGCGCTCCTGATAGTTGCTGGGGTGATAAACCACTCGCGGCATACGACTTAACCCCGCATCCGCATCTCTTGGTTCAGGCCACGGGGTGCAAGTTACTTTCTCACTACCTCAACTACCCCTCAAGAAACACCTCTCTATCTACTTATCGAGTCAACACCTAAATACACTTTAAAAGTTTAAATTAGATAGGCGCCGCCAAGTCGTTCGCATCGCGTTTCGGGCTTCGGGATTCGGCCCACCATGCCGCATTGTGAACCATCTACATCCATTGCTTACAGTGTTATGTTTGTTATTCCACATTATAATATATATATGTGAAACTCTGACACTTTGCATACAAAAATATTTATATTTATATTCCGGCTCATGTTTACGGGAAACTTACCGCGACACTTTTTTTGTCATCACATGTAGGTAGGTATATCATCACTTTCAATTCTTGAATAATTTATAAGCAGCCAAGTTAGCTACATGATACCAATATTAATATTCTACTAAATTGCACGTTTACCTAATCTTTGAACACGCACCTATTTTTTTTTTTATGGTTATGCTTATACGCATACTCATAAAATTGGCTTAAATAACGAGCTAAATATAAATATGTAGAATGAGACAAATTAAATATTCACTCTGTTTTGATTATAAAAAGTTTGTGACATCAGACAATTGATTGGATAACATCCTCTTCTCTCGTCTAAAGTAGCTGGGGGAAATCTGAACGTTCATTTAATACCCATGTGTACTGATCGTGATATATCGAAGGGTCAGTCCATGATTGACCACATTTTTATTTTCATTCTCTAGACGGAATAAATTATTGAACAGTATTTTTTTTAACAATATCATCATGTTTTAAAGTAAATTAATGATAAATATTAAAAATACAATTTATCCTTGTACGCATCAATGCTTCACACTAGCAATATCATAAAATGTTTCTCTCTGAAATGAACTATTTACAAACATTTTCAACACAATTACAATATAACGTGCAACAATATGCAATTTTGTTAATTAATAATGCCTATCTAATATAGAAGCGATGTACATCATATTTCTATAACGTGTGATGTTGCAGAAATAAACAAAATTGTTATTCGCGTTTATGTTTATGGAAAAAATGAAGCAAAGTAGCAATAAACAAGTTGAAAAAAGAAAATTTAATAGTGTTAAAACTATTACCAACAGTCATACACGATGCTAGATTCTAAATTCTTCTGTAAAAAACGTGTTAATTGATTGTAGTAGATGATGGAAGAACGTGGGTTTAGAAATACAACAAGAAAAAGAAAATAAACCGACCTAAGAAAAATAATTTATTTATAAACATGTTTGGTAGTACGCAGATCAAGTTTTCTTATCTAACACAGAAGTCTTGACAAACCTAGAACAGAAACAAATTTAGATGTTTTTTATTTAGTGTTAAAACTGTACTTATCTTTTGAAGTATGCTTTCCATTTGGTCAGTGTTGCTCCTCCTAAAATACAAAGTCACAATTAAAAATGATACTTATGTGTGTTTGTACACTGCCTGCAAATGCGATTCTAACAAGAATAAATTTTGTTACATAAGTTTAACTTCTAAATAAGTATTTTCAGATACAATAAATTGAGGCTTTTAAAAAACCATTGTTTCTCAACCTCCCGTATACCGCATCAAACGTTTACGTTTACTTCAGTTTTACTATAATATTCTATTTTACTCGACCCGGTTCCTTTCTCTGCGGTGTGTCGACTGATCATAATTCTCCCGCGTTAGACCGCGTTAGCCCCTCTCGCGCTTAACTATCACTCTCGACTTTGTTCGGATTGGCTCGGCGCATCTCGATCTGATGCTTCAGCGCGAATCTTCCGCACCCGTTTATTAATTCAATCAGAATGCACATAATTATTAAACATACATAATTAGCAAACAGAGAATCTTCTTCTTCTTCTTCTTCCTCTTATCGAAAGCCAATTTGGCTTGTTGTAAGGATTTCCATTAGTCTGGTCTGTCCTGGGTCACTGAACTCCAGCTGTCTTTCCATCGTTTCGGTGGTCGTCCTTTAGCCAGTCGATGGTTCTCCATTCGAGTTATGTGCTCGTTCCAAGCTCTTCTTCTTGCACGCGCCCATCTGACGATGTCTGGCGTGTTGCACTCGTTGCGTATGTCGTCATTGCGTCGTCGATCTCTTAGTGTGTTACCAGTTATTGTGCGCAGAATTCTCATTTCCGCAGTTTGCAGTATTCTTTTGGATTCGGAGTTGTCGGCTCTTGTTTCTGCCGCATATGTCATCACCGGTCTGGCACAGGTCTTGTAGATCCGGACTTTGTTGCTGTTTGATATGTATTGGTTGGCGTTGTTCGTTTGTTTACTGACTGCCGTTTTCAGTTCACCGTAGGCTGATATTTGCACGCCTAGGTATTGGAAGGAGGATACTTGCTCAATGATGTTGTCATTGATAACCAGTTTGCACCTTACTGGAGTTTTTGCGATTACTACGGTCTTTGTCTTATTGCTAGAAATTTCCATGTTCATCGCCTCGGCTTTTGTTTTGAATGCGAATAATAATCGCTGTAGGGAATTTTCTGATTCGGCAAAGAGCAGGGCGTCATCAGCGTAGCATACAATCTTGATTTTCGCGTTTCCCATTCTGTATCCCTGGTTTACTTCTCTAGTTCTGTCTATTATGCGGTCCATAATCAAGTTGAATAACAATGGACTCAGGCTGTCTCCTTGTCTTATTCCTATGTTCTGTGTTATGGTCCTGGTGCACATCGTTTTGGTTACGATTTTTGTGGTGTTCCCGGTGTTAAGGTCTTCGACTATTTTAATGATATTTGGGTGAATGTTCTCTCGCTTTAATTCATTAATCACGTCCGGCAGTAGCACTTTATCGAAGGCCTTGGTTAAATCGACGAAACACAAATAAGCCGGCTTGTTATATTCTACGATTTGTCGTACAATAAATATTGCATCTATCGTTGACCGGTTCTTCCTGAAACCTTGCTGTTTTTCTTGGATTTCTTTTTGCTCCGATATACGGCTTGTTAGAAGACGCGTAAAGAGCTTCATGCTTGTGTCTAACAGGCTTATTCCTCGATAGTTTGCCGGGTCTGATGCTTTGCCCTTTTTGAACAGGGGTATGGTGATACTGTTTTTCCAAGCGTGTGGTATCGCTGCTTTGTTCAATATGATGTTGAAAAGCTTTGAAACTTCCTTTGCTAATTTCGTTCCTCCATATTTGAATGCTTCGTTAGGGATTCCCTTAGGACCTGCCGCATTTCTGTTCTGTAGTTTACTCATTTCGGTCAGTACTTCTTCCGATGTTGTGAGTTGAAGGTCTTCATTGGTTTGTGTATTTGTCGACTGGATGTTTTCTCTTATTTCCTGGTTTTGTTGGTGGTCTTGCGAGTATATTTGTTCAAAGTGTTTTAGCCAGGTTTCTTCACTGATGTTTATTTGCACTGTCTCATTGGTTTCTCGTTTCATTGCTCTCAGATGTTTCCATACTTTTTATTGTGTGCCAAACATGTCGTTGTCTATTTCTTTGCTCCATTGTTCCCAGAACTCCCTTTTTATTTTCCGGATTGCGTTGTTGACGTTGTTTCTTGTCGATATGTATGCTATGTAGTCCCTTGGTGTGTTTGTTGACTTATATTTTAGATGCGCTTTTTTCTTTTGTTCTGCCAGTGCTTTTACTTCTGGTGTAAACCATGGTCTATGCTTGGTATGTGTAGTAGCGCCTATTATTTTCCTTTTCCCTACTGCCTCTTCAGCTGCGCTTAATATGTTGTTTTCTAGTTTTGTCCATGCTTCATCTGGTGTGTCCCATCTTGTTATCGGTTGGGTGCTGATCTTCTGCGATAGGCGCCTTTGGTATAGATCTCGGGTGCTTGCGGTGTTGAGTCCTTCGATGTTGAGTTTCTCTGTTGGTTTTTTGGGTTTGATGTTGTTTGTGTGTATAGTTATATTTAGTTTACCTAAGACTAGGTTGTGGTCCGACCCGATATTTGCTGATGTTATGCTTCTTATATCAAGGACTTGTGTTGGTTTAATAGATCTGTTTGTTAGTATATAGTCTATTGTGGATTGTGCTCCTTGGTTTGAGCGGAATGTTGTTTTATGTTGGGGTTTATGTTCGAAGAATGTGTTGTTTATTCTTAGTTCATTGAGCGTACAAAGCTCTATCATCAACTGCCTTCGTTCATTGACTGTTTCTTCATTGAATCTGTTTTTTATCCCAGGAATAATGTTGGTTGGTTTCCAATGCGGGCGTTCATATCGCCTAAAACTATCATCTGGTCTTGTGGTGGTACATTGTTTATTATTGTTTGGAGGTTATCGTAGAATTTTTCGGCCTCTTGAATTGGTTTCCCCGCGTCTGGGGCATACACTGAAATTATGTTTAGTGTCCGGTTATTTAGTTTTAAGCTCACCACTCGGTCATTGTGATACTTGATCGTCTGTATTGCTGGTATGAGTCGTTGGTGTAATAGTATTCCTACACCTGAAGCTGCTTTCTCGTTTTTGCCCTTGCCAGAATATATGAGTGCATAGTTGGCATATTGTGTTGTTCCTTTGCCCTGTTTTTTTGTTTCAGATATTGCACATATGTCCACTTTATGTTGTTGCAGTTCTAATATTATTTCTTGATCCTTGTTGTTAAAAGATCTAACATTCCATGTGCCCACTCTTAAAAGGCTTTCCTTTATACTCCTCCTCGTCTCCTTCGATGTCCGTGTTCTTGCTTGTGTCGTCGTTGTGTTTCCATTGCTGTCCGAGGCTAATGTTTTCCTTCTGTGAGCCCTTGTTTTGTTTTACTCTTGGCAGGTAGCTAGCCTAACCTCGAAACCAGTTTTTGTTTCACGGTGGGTATTTTATTTTCCCACTACCCTTCGGATATGCTGGATTGCATACCCGACGATCTTTCCCCAATTCCAATGGGGACGCACCCGATGGAGGTAACTGGCAATTCCCCTCACGGGAAAAAAAAACAGAGAATCTCTGTAACACAATCGATAGGTCGTAATGCCATAACTCTCTATCATATCAACACAAATACATACTTATTATTTTGGTATTATTGTTTATATATTTATAAGTGTACCTAATTAACAGTCACTTAATATAAATAACGTGTATAACATTACTATTGTACTGCGTTCTGCTTAACAAGCAAGGCTCAAACGCTTTCTCGCAACAGTGTCAAATACAGTGTTAACACACTCCTCAAAAGTCAAAATCTTTTGCAGCCTAGTACTATCTTTAAATCTGGTAGCACTAGAACGCCACCTCAAAACCATGCCAACTCCACGACAATGTACTTGCTCTTGCACATCCCCGTATATCTGTCTGATTAAAATACCACAATAAATAACAATGTATAACAAAAATGATATAAAATGAAACCACATGCATTGCTTTGCAAATTGAAGCAATGTACGATTTATAAAGTTGTAATTAATAATGATAGTGTAAATTAGTAATCAGTCATCAACTATTTAATAATTGTTACGTGAAATTAGAATAGAATAATCAGAGAAATTTAATAAATTTAATAAATATTGAAATATATATAATTCTTTCGTTAGTTTTAAGTGTTACATGTTACGTTAAATTAAGGCAGCTATTATTGATTGTAAACATAAAAATAAATGTAACCGTGATCTTCGGTTGAGTGTGTTTCGTGGTGAGTGTTAAACCTCTTTTTCACAGTTTATATCCGTTATAAAAGAATCTTCCTAGTCACGTAAGTTCTTGACAGCAGTTAGGAATACTTTTCTATTCCGATGTGTCCAAAAACAAAACAAAACTAAACGAAAAAAAAAAAACAGGCGCTGTTTATCGTTGCGAATTTTAACGCAGCTTAGATTGCAGATGCTCGTAGAATTAGTTCGCAAGCGCCGACCTTATATCCTTCACGTCTCTAAATTGCTAACAATAAAGTTGGATAAATTGATGAATTTGTTGGGGAAGGGTTTCTATTTTTTATTGTTTGTTATACTGGGTATTTTCATCACGTTTCAGGGGCTACTTCCCAGAGCCACGGGCCCGTATTCCTTTTGGAGCCACCATCTCAGCTTACTTTCTCTAATACCAGCGGATCCCAAGTCAGCTGCTCTGCTCATGGTTCTCCAACGCCTCAAGTTGACTGGCTATTACAAGATGGACAGACTGTGAGCGCCGTTCCAGGTCTTAGGTGAGTTAAATAAACATTCCTTCCACTCTAATTCCTTTCAATATCAAACTTAAATCAATACAATTAAAATGCTGGTTGTAATAAATTGAATGGAACAAACCAATGCAACTAATTTATAAATTTTCAATTACATTGCATGCATTGACATATTATGACATAATAAAACGTACTAGAACCGTTTTTAAAATACTATTTATAAAGTTTTGCAAAATATATTAAAATAAAATTTATGTGCATACGAGGAAAGTTATTTTACGAAACATGTTTTTTTTTTTAATTTATAGCAGTAACAATATTTATTTATAAATTATCTCGACATTAATATCCGCACATGCAAATTCCTATATAAAACATTTATTTACTTCACTCATTCGACACATAAATTCAATGCATAAGCCTATAAAATATTATTCTTTTTCAACTAAATGATATTAAACAGACTAACTTAATTGAACTGTGTATTGCGCTCTAAGCCAAAACAATAATTTTGAAATATTTGTGCTAAATTTATGTTTCAATGTATAAAATATATATATATTGCAAAATTATCAACGATAAAATGATAAATGATAAAACATTTCGATGAATGCTACAATTTGATAGCAATAATCAAAATGCGGTTTGCCAAGTTAATGACAAATAAACCATGGACTGTTATGGTTTACAGTAGTAATTCTAAGTGAGCGCTGCGGCGTATAAATGTATGTATCTACGTATGTATGTATATATGTACGTATTTGCCAATGGATATGAATGTACACATACTGACTGTTTGATGGTAACATTGAAACTGTTTAAATATTTGAGTATAACCGTTATATGTTATAACGTTGTATCTAGAAAAATATACATTCTACCTATTTTACTTTTATCGAATTGCTGTGAGTCCGGCCATGAGATGAAATCGATATTTTCATGAATTATACATTTGTGTTACTGAAGTGGTGGGCACGGATGTTAATAATGTCATATGTGATTCGAGCACAATAAACAGGACCGAATCTGGGTGGTTCTGACAGTTTTCTATTTAGCGCCACTGTTAAGATTAATATGCATTGACAGTATTATAATAATATGTCAATATTAATTAATGCTTCCTTTATCTTGCTTCATGTGTAAACCGTATTCATTGCGAGCTATTTGCATATCATATTGCAGTTGATTAATTGGGTCAGCCAAATAGAATTATACAAATATTTACTGTTAAAGGACGTCCCGTCCCGTCCCGCGTCCGTTTTTCATTGATTCAAATATGAAATTGATTAAATAATTGTAAATTGTTGATGAAATATACTCATCAGATAGAGGTTATAGAAGATATAATTATATCCATAATGTGAAATGTAGAGTGCAAATGAAAAATGTATATTATATACTTGAGCGAAATTTTTATTTGAATATTTTTCTCTCCCTCTATCTAATAACGTAGATAATTTCCGCTGGGACAGTGTGAACAAAGATCATACAAACCACAAGAGACAACAAATACATCCCGAGAGATGAAAATTACTTTTCTTCTTATGCGAAAGTGGAAAAAAATAGCAAGAGACAAGAGACAAGAAACAAGAGACGAGAGACACAAAGAAAGAAGAAGAATATTATCTGACCATGAACAATACTAGGTTTAACTTGTTAATTGCCTGGTATAATTTCACGTAGTAAGACACTTAATTCCATTCGTTAGCCTTAGAACAAGACTTTATCTTTCTCTCCGTGGCGGCGCGTATTTATCGCAAAAGATAAAAAAAATATAAGCCGTAGGAGATTCTACTAACATAAATCGCAAAACACAATTAAAAATAAAATATTTGATTTATATTGAAGAATCGCAAAATTGTTAATATTGCAATATAATGTGATGTGATGCGATGCATGAAATCATAAATTCGAACAAGGCATCCAAATGCAAATACCACCTCAACTCAACCTATGTTAGTATTCCTTTCTATCTTTTGGGTAATCGATACTGAATACATGTGACACACAACGAACCGTATAAATAATGGACTCTGGCAGCTCTATTATAAATGTATGGGACCAAACGGGAAACCGGAATAGCAACACTGGATCACGAATTCAGATTGATGCCCCTAGATGTCCCAGCTCTATACAGATACGAATCGCTTCCATGTTTTAGTATTTCTATTAGAAAATTGCATCAACTCTCACACTCATACTCATAATCATTCAACCAATGATTACATAAAATGCTTTTGTTTTTTTACAAACTTTTCAATTCAATTCACCATTATTTGATCTTGATCGATATCAGAGATCAATTCAATTTGAAATCATTATACCTACACCTTATGTTTGATAATACTTACTGTATGTACAATGCAAAATGCAAAACTACAAAACTAACGTAACTTTAATTATTTAAAATTTAATTAGCACAAAAATGTAAACCATAAGACTTTTATATCAACAATAAAATGAGTTGAATTAAAGTCTTTTTTATAGTTATGCAAATTCTTTCTTTTATGCAATCTAATAAATATTAATTAACATGCATAAAATTAGTTGTTGACTTGATAAATATTTGCTAATTTTTTGTCCAATTTCAACAAGGATAATGCGATAATGCCAGTCTATCTAGAAAATAATTTATGTATTACTTATACAGCTTTAAATATGCATGAGCTTCTGTATATAAGCATTTATTATATATTCATTAGCTGCATCTACATTGCGTAAAGTAAACAAGTATTATATATAGTTGCAGACGATTTTTTAATGCAAACTTATTTTGCACTCTGATATAGGTATTTTAAAAGACAATATGACAAAATAACGATATTATTATTAATAATAACTTCAAGTATAATTTAAGTTAAGAGATCAATTTTATTTTGTTGGAAATTCCTGCAATTTCTCATGGAATTGAATAAAATCTTACTAAAATACATAAGGTAAGTAAGTATACAACGTAACATTTTTTAAATAAGTAGGAAATTGCTTTTTTCTCAACTTTAAGCAATGAGTTGTTTAACTGTGATAATACTAAATAAATAAGTTGAAATATTTACTCGTAAAAAGATTTTAGAATTCAGTATTAAGTAAATATTTTATAGTATTGACATATAATTAGTTACAAAACGATTTCAACAAATGCGAACACTGTTTCTATTTGCATTAATTCGATAAACGAACACGTTATTCGCAGTGAGTGCGAGTGTGGATGTATATAAGCAATCGCAGAGTATTGTGATTATATAATAATTATTTAATTCATATCAATTAGTTCAAGTGGGCATAAATGGATCGCGTTGTTATTCATATTAGGGGTTTAGAATGGAATGGGTTGGGTGGGTTAAGGCGTTAGACCGTCATCCCGCCATCCCGTTATTCCCACTGCTTGATTTCCCTCATTCATAATCAAACCAATGCTGATAGGGAATTTACATACTCATTGTTTAACGATTTCACTAATAAACCCATCAATTCGGTTAAAAATATACATATATTTGGACGGATGGAATTAATTTCAAGCGCCTGTTTATGACAGACAAATACATACTACATTACTACATTACTACATTACTGCATTACTACATGTACAGTACCATAGTCAAACATGTTGGAAAGGGCTTTAAATTAAACACAAATTTGTTTAATATTTATATTTATATTTATATTTAGAGTGTCGCAGCTCGTGTCTGGAATATAACTAACTTATTCTACATCATGCATAGTATTACATTTCTACATCAGGGATTCCCATGCTTATGGCCGGGAACAATGAGACCCTTTCTATGTGATTCCCCGTGATTCCCCGAATATATATTATACATCTACAATGTAACACGTACATATCAACACTCCCACTCAAAAAAATATAATAAAAAAAAAATATATATAATAATAAAAAAAAAATATTTATAATAAAAAAAAATATATATGTATATAGAATAAAAAAAAAAATTATTTAAAAAAAAAATTATGTAATAATAATAAAAAAAATATATATATATATATGTATGTAATAGTTGCAGTTTATTTCGTAATTGTTGGAATTTAACTGCCGGTAGTGCTTTGGTAAATATATCAGCCAGTTGCTCACCTGTGAAAATATATTTTAGTATTATAATTTTTTGCTGAACTTTCTCTCTAGAAAAATGATATTTTATATCTATGTGTTTAGACCTATTATGGTTGGTGGGATTATTTGCTATACTAATGCAACTGAGGTTATCTTCAAAAATAATAATTGGGGTTTTAATATCTATGTTTATACTTTTTAATAACGATTTTAACCATATTGCTTCTCTTATACCTTCAAAAAGAGCCATATACTCAGCTTCTGTAGAAGAAGTAGCCACTGATCTTTGACGTTTTGACGTCCATGAGATAGTACAATTTTCAAATGCTTTAAATATATACCCTGTTGTACTCTTACGATCATTTAAATTGCTACCCCAATCAGCATCAACATAACCTGTAAGTATATGTTGATCATCTCCTTTAATAAAAGTTAATTTTAGATTTAATAAACCTTTAATATATCGCAATAATCGTTTTAAAGTTTTCCATAGTTCATAGTTATTTTTACTTTGATATCTACTTAATATATTAACTGCCACGCACAAATCTGGGCGTGTACAAAGCATTACATACATTAAGCATCCAATTAAATTTTTACATGGTGCATCGTAATATTTGTCATCATTCAGACCTATGTAATCTAAAACAGTTGGTAGAGGTGTATTAGTAGGTTTACAATCTTGCATTTTAAATTTGTTTAAAATTTTTTGTAAATAAGAACTTTGATCTAGTGTTATTCTATTTTCACTTCTGTCAATTCTAATTCCAAGAAATAATTTCATCTCTTGTAAATCAGTCATTTTGAATTGAACCATCAGATATTGTTTCAAATTATTCATTGCTATGAAATCACTTGTTATGATCATTAAATCGTCTACATATAAAACAATATAAATATTTCTTTTAACATGACCCTTATTTAATAAGTAAAGACAAGGATCAATTTGAGATCTTTGAAAACCACACTCCCTTAACATGTGATCAAAATGTTCATACCAACACCGAGCCGATTGTTTTAAACCATATAATGATTTTTGCAATTTGCATACATGACTATGGTTTCCTTCAATTCCTTCAGGTATTTTCATATAAATTTCCTCTTTTAAATTTCCATGTAAAAATGCAGTTTCAACGTCCATATGATGAATTAATAATTCAAACTGGTTTGCAAAAGCAAGCAGAAATCGAAAAGTGGCAATCCTAGCTACTGGTGCAAAAGTTTCCTCATAATCAACTAAATATTCCTGACTAAAACCTCTTGCAACTAATCTAGCTTTATACTTTATAGGATTTCCTTGTGCATCCTGTTTAATAGCAAAAACCCATTTACAATCAACAATGTTTTTATCATTCGGTTTAGGAACAATAATCCATGTTTTATTAATTTGTAAAGAAGAAATTTCCTTTTGTATAGCTTGCTCCCACTGAACACAATCTTCTCGATCTTTAACTTCTTTAAATGATTTGGGTATTTGTACCTCCATATATGCTGAGCATAAAATATCTTTTATTGAATTTTGATCAGTAGTTTCGTCATATGAGATAGTCGGTCGATTTTTAATTCGATCGCTTCGTCTTAATAAGGGATCACTGGAATATTCGCTTTCTGTTTGATTTTTAGTCTGATTCAATTTTAAATTTGGGGATTCATCTAATTGTGAAGCAGTAATTTGATCTAAATTTAAAATAGGGTTATTTGATTTTGAACAAGATTCAGCAATGTCTTTAACATGTAGAGGCCTAGTTTGCTTATAATCTATTTCATCAATTATGACATCACGAGCAGTAATAAATTTCTCTGTTATAACGTTCCAGAGTTTGTAACCATTTGGTTCATATCCCAATAAAATTGTTTTAAACGACTTTCTATCAAACTTGTTTTTGCGAATTTTATCGTGAACATAAACAGTTGAACCAAATACCCTCAAATATTTTAAATTTGGCTTTTTATTATGCCAAAGTTCATATGGTGTTTTATTTAATTGAATTGCATTTGTAGGTGTTATGTTAATTAAATATGTAGCTGTTAAAACAGCTTCTCCCCAGAATGCTTTAGGTAATTCAGCTGTAATTATCATCGTACGTGCTTTTTCAGTTATCGTACGATTCATTCTTTCAGCTACACCATTTAATTGAGGTGTATAAGGTACTGTCAAATGATAGGTGATTCCCTTTGACACACAAAACTGTTTAAATTCGTTTGATATATATTCACCACCGTTGTCGCAATATAAATTTACTATTTTTGAATTAAATAATGTTTCACTTTTAGAAACAAAATCTTTAAAATAATTTATTGAATCTGATTTATGTGTCATTAAATATGTGACTGTATAATGACAAAAATCATCAATAAATGTAATAAAATAGTTTTTATTATTTATAGTCGAAGGTGTAATTTGGCCACAAACATCTGTATGTATTATAAATAAAGGTCTATTGACATGGTTTTTTATTTTAGTTTTTAAAAATGGAAGTCTCGCCTGTTTACCATAAATACAAGCTTCACATTTGTTATGTGTTGGTGTTATATTTAATATATCAGTCATGTTTTCTATCATTGAGTTGTTTTTAATTTGCATAAACTTTTGATGGCTTATATGGCCAAGCCGTTCATGCCACAATTGATAGTTAATATTAACATATTTATTAGTACTGATATTTAATTGACTTTCATTATTTACCATGTTTTGAACCGTAAAAATTATACAATACAGATTATTTAAGGGCTTACCTTTTAAAATTATTTCCTTTTTGTTTCGAATAGTGACGCCATCTGCATCAAATATGACCTTAAAACCGCTTTCTTGAATTTTTCGCACGGACAATAAATTGTGAGCAAGTTCCGGTGCATAAAGGACCTCCTGTAGTGTTCCGTTGAACCCAAGGTTTGTGGATACATTGATGGTCCCTCTCTTTGTTGCGTTGATGCTTGTACCAGATTTAGCGACTGCAATTTTCTTGGGAAAATTTAAATTTACAAAATTAGTAAAGACGTCATCTCTGTTAATTATATGATCGGTGGCACCCGAGTCCAGAATAAAAGTTATTTCACTTGGTTTATTTATGTCCATTTCATTGTTGGAAAACATAAATGCAAATCCGTCCGATCCGTTCGCACATTGGGCATTTGTTGGTATGGTGTGCAGGGTCCGGTTCCTATTTGTCTGGCCTTGAATTGTTTGTTTGTAATAAAAACAATCTCTTTTTTCATGATTCCGTCTTCCGCAATGGTCACACTTTAGGTTATTTGTTTTATATTTATTGGGAGAAATTCTATTCCATGATTTATTTTTCTCTTTGTTATATTTGTAATTATTTTGCCATTTTTTATTGTTCTTTTTAAATGCAGGAAAACGTTTTTCTTTATTGTTAGATCCAGATGATTTAAAAACTTCACTACTGAGCACTTTTAAACTTGTTGAATTGTCTTCGGCATTTAATTTAACTTCGTGATCTAATAATCTCGTTTTTACGAAAGATAAATTTAAATGTTCCTCACTTAACGTTTCTAACGCTGTTATTACACCGTCAAATGTAGTTGGAAGCGATAATAATAAATGTGAAATTTTATCCATTTCATCTAGTCTTGCTCCAGCACATATTAATTCTGCAACTATTGTTTCAAATTGTATAAAATGTTGCAATAATGTAATATCACCTTGCAGTTTTAAATTTAATAAACGCTTACGCATTGCTAATTGAGACGCCAAACTTTTTCTTTGGTAGATTGTATCAAGGTTTATTAAAATTTCTTTGGCAGATACATGTTTGTCGGCAAAACCAAGAAATGAATCGCTCAAATATTCTATTATTGTGTTTTTTGCTAGTATGTTTTTCTTTGTCCATTCTTCTGTAATTTCCTCATTTTCTTCTTCTATGATATGTAATATTCCAAGTTCGGATAATAGAGATTTTATTCTGAACTTCCATACACCATACCGCTCACCATTAAATGGCACAATGTTTCTTTTATTCACTTTAAGTTCCATTACTAACTTTTAAAATTTTAAATGTTTATGTATAATAATAATTAAATTATAATACTGTTATATTAACACGCGAAGATATGGGCCCATAACCTGTTGGAAAGGGCTTTAAATTAAACACAAATTTGTTTAATATTTATATTTATATTTATATTTAGAGTGTCGCAGCTCGTGTCTGGAATATAACTAACTTATTCTACATCATGCATAGTATTACATTTCTACATCAGGGATTCCCATGCTTATGGCCGGGAACAATGAGACCCTTTCTATGTGATTCCCCGTGATTCCCCGAATATATATTATACATCTACAATGTAACACGTACATATCAACAAAACATAGTGTGCTTAATTACGTATAAGTCAATACAAATATCAGTTGAATAATTATATTGTTTTCTCTAAAGGAAACAAATTAATGTTAATGTTATATTAAATATGATTTGTTTGTTTTAAAAGTAAATCGGACAAAAACTCTTTTTTCATGTTTAATTATTGTATTAATATGTGTACTTTTTTAAACTTTTCTCATAGATTTTACAAAATCACTTTATAGAAATTAATTACTAAATATGTATTAATTATTATAGAGTAGTATATACTAATCCTAATGTGGATGCGAACGATTCAATGTTGATTTTGCGGATGCTATTGTCGTCCGCTGTAACTGGAAATTCATTGTTCTATTGAATATATTATATAATGAATGCAGGCCTACTGTAGTAAATATTGCATTTTAAATATGTGACTCCATTTACATGCCGAAAAATGAATAGAAAGAAAAGCCAAATTTGTTTTTGTTTAAACTATTAATTATTATTTTCATAACCAAAAACCTAGTTTACATACATTACATTACATTACATGCCTTGTTAAATAAGTTGAAATAATCAAATTTTAATTAATTCGGTTCCATTAACATATTCTTTATTTAAATTATTGTTATTACCTTAGGATAGTAAGGAAAAGAAAACTGAAAACAAAAAATGTTATGTATAAATAAAATGCATGTAAACCTTGTGAATCGTAAATCTGTTGAGGATACATGGAAAAAATGTTTCACATGTCGGTTGCGAGTGCAGACAGTTAGTTATGTATAAATAAAGCGTGTTGTAGTTAAATGAGAAAAGTTGAATGAAACCAAGCATAATTACACGAACCTATGAAGTCCCAGCTTAGTATTTTGTCTAGTTCATTTTTAATCGCATCTTCTCCAGTGGGTAACGCTTTTTCCCCTTTAGAAAATGGAATAATGAATGAGAACGAATGAGAACGAACGAGAATACAGAAGGTTGTTTCCATATGATACAAATTCACTTGAGAATTTATTGAATAGAGTCAGTCCACTGTATAATTCTCATACTACCATTAATAATAATAATGTATTTGAAACAATATTAAATATATGCATGGAGACTGGAGTGCTGTGCATCAAGAGTGCTGTGTATCATGAGTGCTGTGCATCAGAATATAGGATTATTATTAATTAAAACAAAATCACTTTTAGAATTTGAAAGTTTATTCTATGTGTCGATAGTAAGGTTAAAGAAATGTCTCTTAAAAGTTTCAGTCCTACACCTCTAAACTGTAAGTGAATATTTATTAGAATTCTTAGCAAGCAAGTCTTGTACTAGATGTAAATATTTGTTTAGATGGCCATATGTCTTTTATTTTGTTTGAACAATGTCCATGGAAATATCTAAAGAAAATGCAAAAATCTGCAACATTGCGTCGGTTTTGTAAAGTATGTAAGTCATTAGTCAATTTTAGATCAACAATGATACAAATAACTCGTTTTTGAATCAAGTTTAGAAAAGATAGTGTAGTTTTCGATGCTCTCTTCATAAGTTTTATATATATGCAAAAATTGAACAGAAGTAAAACACTTTTTATCTATTAAGAAATCTTAATTTTCTAGATACTTTCGAAGCTATGTTGACAACATGGTCGTTCCACAAAAGATGTGAGGTTGTAACCTAGAAGACAAATTGAAAAAGATTTAGATATAGATTCGTTGTTTAGTGTAATATTGGGTAAAGATGATATCTTTTGGTTCACCAAGAAACGTCTATCTCTAGTAAAATATGTGGGGTGGCTCAATAAGTTAAGTAAGATTAAGAAAAGCAGCAAAAATCATAGCTTGTTGTCTGGATAGTCTTGTAGATGAGTGACTTAACCGTTCAGTATTTCCTAACAAAATTATTTCTGCTTTTATATGATTGTCTTGAAGAAACTTCTCAAAAGATTAAAAAATTAGAAAAAAAATTGTTTTCTAATAGAACATTCATATTTTACAACATTACCGTAAAATTTGAATTTATATCAAATTTCTTGATGTTGTTTTTATAATAAATACTATTGTTATTATTATTATATTATTCAAATTTAGTTTTAATATTTAAAGTTTTATGGTATTTGGATTATACATTCTATTTGCGTCTATTTATTTGTTGTTGTTTAAGATCAATAATGAAACACAATAATAAATTTTCTATGTGCTAATTTTTGTTTCAGACAGTCGTTGGGTAATGGGACGTTATATTTTCCGCCGTTCAGAGCCGAGGACTATCGAAAAGATGTCCACTTCACTGTTTACCGTTGCCGAGCGTCTAATTTAGCCGGTACTATAATAAGCAGAGATGTAAACGTAAGAGCCGGTACGTACCTACCTATATACTATAAGTATTACTACATCACAATCTATAATCAAGTTTCACCCTTAGTTTAACATTTATCCGGCTATTACTTAAGTTTCTATTTAATAGCCCACTATAGATATCAACACAGACTTTGCTGTGCACTTTGATCCCAATTATTGAACGGGCACTAACAACATTATCCTTAAAATTAGCTAAACGTTAACGTCGGACACGCTGATTTATATTGGTATTTAAAAGTGCACTCGTAAATAGGGTTTATTGCATTTGTATTTTATTAACTTTGTGATTTATAGACATTAACGACGTTAAAAATACATCCAATGATTGTCTTTTATCGTGTCTAGTGAATATTAACTCGTAGCAAAACATCCAGTTAATAATCATTAATTCATATTAAAAACAGCACTACAGTCCAGTCCTACAGTCTTTTTTAATCAATTGATATTGAATATTGAATATTACAACAAATAATACTGCTGTGAATTGAAAACAGTGATATAACATTTCATTTATTTCAAATATAAATGTATAACGCATAATATAACTCATTTCATGTATAATTAATGATTAAAAATCTATCTAAACTAAAATAATCAGTCAATATTAACATTTATTTGAAATTGAAAATTTGATCTATCCCATCCTATCAACATATACAGTATACGTAGCAATTACATATAATTGGAACTTTGATTAGTTCTGGGTGCAGTTGCTACACACATACAATTTAATTACTTTTTTTTATAGAATACGTATAAAACCACATTTGATCATCCCGATTTATATTTACATAAAACATATATTATTTACTTTATAATTATTTGTAAACACAGTTTGGTAAATACGAGTATTTATTGTGCTGTATGTAGCACAATAAAGCCCAATTATATTTTGTGACTTTAAAACTGCACACGTCAATATATTTTTGTCATGAATTGATATTGATTTGAATTAATGGTGTTTTCTTGCCTTTCTAACTAGTCTAAACTGTTCTATATTTATCAATCTGTATTATTCAATGCGCACATACTAAGCTTTTCTCTCTATTTTAAGAATACAGAATGTCTTTCAAATATTTTTTAATGTTTTGTGATTCAAACCGACATATAAGAATGTCAATGTTCAATGTTCAATATTCAATGTGATCCCAACTTTAAAAGTTTTTTTATATGGTTCATGTTTTTTCAATGCTCCTCAAGATCTCACTCAGAAACCTTTTCAATGTATATTTAATGCATCTTGAACCTTCTCTCAAACATTGCAAAGACTACTCAAATTTCTTTAAACATTCCGAAATTATAAATAAACAAAGTTATTAAGATTTGTTACTGCGTTCTTATTTTATTTGGAACATTCTCAATATCTTCAAATGCATACATACTTTTTGAACGACATTCAATATCGTTGAAAGCGTATAATACTAGTACATATATGGTTTCCAATTGCCGCTTTCAAAACTTGTTTAATGCAGTGCAAGCAAGTTCATTCTCGTTGTTTTAATTGCATATCAAGTTTAACACAACAGTCTTTTAATGAATCTAGTAAATTAAATAGACAATCTATTATATATTATTTAATTAATTAATGTTTATTACTTTATTTTCTATTTTATTTTTTTTGTGCGAGTTATTTATTCTGATGAGATGAAAGCGCCATTTAACGTTGCACCCGGTGGAATAAAAAAAGTGCTGAAGCGTGTTTGTTATTTTTGTTTAATTTTTGATTCGGCTGCTGAATGGTGATAAGTCCCAATATGAATGAGTGTTGAAAGTGATAATTTGATTGAATTGTCGAGTGAAATAAAATATTGCAGGAATAGTCATTTTTAATTATTTTAGTTGGTTTGTTTGTTAGGGGTGCACAGCACCTTGATAGCGGGAAGATGAATACATAGATAGATGGATAATTACACAGTTATTTCAATTAACCCGCAATGGTTGGTTTACAAAATTTCGTAGCGTAATTTCGTAATGATGTTAATATAAATCTGAAAATGAATTACAAATAAACAGCAATAAAGTCGGTGCAATTAAAATTGTAATGAATTAAAAGTGAAATGAGGTTATAACCGTAATGTGAGGTGGTAAAATCGCTAATTGCGGTGGACGAGGCGAGGCGAGGCGATGCGATGAAAGCAAACGCGTACCCCATTCTGCACAACATACATACCCTATTCTATACTCCACACTTTACCCTGTTGAATAATAGAAGTGCTGGCTGTTGTGATTTCCCCAGACACCTCTACATAGATCGCGACACATTTATGTGAAAATAAAACGGAGACATCGAACTTTAATAAGTATTCATATTCAAGTTATGGGATGGGGTTAATGTCGCGCACATCTAATTACATCAACGAATTCAATCTTTCCCTTAACACACGAAAACTCTAATCGTAACACGTACGTACTATCCGTTTAATGCTACACGGTCTACACTTTCTACACTTTCTACACTGTCTACATAATTACCCAAACTTAATGGGTTTCCTTTCAGCGAAGAAACATCGAACACATATTTCTGAAAAAACGTATTTATTTTACTTTAGTTTATTAACAGAATAAAAAATGTAATTAGTATAACTAGTATAACCTATTAATGTAGAAGCAGTTACATAAATACTAATAATATGTGCTATGTTGTAAATTGTAGAATATAAAAGCGTTTTAACGCACATAACTTTAAAACCAGTTGCTTTGTATGCCGACGAAGAGATTTACTATTATATAAGTGTCTATTTTGATCTCGGTTAATAAAAGCACTGACTATGTTTACAATAGAGTAAAAGTTTTGTAGTAATTCTGTGTTATAAATCTGATAACAATGTAGTGGTATTAAATGCACAACAATACAGAAATTATTAATACGTGTTGTTGTTGTTGCTGTTGTTGCTATTGATGTTACTGTTGCTGTTGCTGTTGCTATCCGATTATTTTTTTAATGTTTAATTTAGCTAATGGTTCTAAAAGTTGATGAAGCCTGTAATCGATGTTTTAACCAATACGGGTTTCATTGCTAAGTATCTATCTAAAGTGACCATTATTTTTATTAGATATTTCAGGTTTAATAAAATTAGTTAATTGCTAATTAAATTTTCTTGATATCAATATTGAATTTTAATTATTAACCAATCATGTGGAAGCAATTAAAATTATAATGGACCGTATATTGATTCGTGTGTATTATAACACTAAATTATACAGAGTGTTTACCCGGGGTTGCTATAAATATAGCATAGCATGTAGTATATGTGCATGTGAGGATGTGTGCATGTGTGCATGTATGCATGTGTGTATGTGTATCAATCAGGGGTGAGCACTGAACACGCATATTATGATGAGACTGGCCACTAGAGGTCTCCCTAATAGAATGGGATTGTCAGTGCATGAGGACAGGACAGGACAGTACAGCACAGTACAGGACTGTATTTGCAGGAATTCTCTAGTTTCAATTTATCCATCCCATCGAGATTTCGTATGAATCGTATCTTTCACGCGCACCCTTGCGCTTACGTTATTGTAAATACATACTTACGATTATCATATTGTGTAAAAAATTCACGCCTAAATTAGTCGGTGATAGCTGCATCCGGGCATAATGTTAATTGATTCCACAATCTTTTTGTATACATAAGTGGGTATTCATTCACTCGTAGGCCCTAGCATTCACACTATATGTGTGCGAAGAATCCCTCTAAACAAACAACACTACACTAAAACGTGGTGTTTTAATTTTACACGACTAATATTCATAAGTCCTCCGAGACGTACATACAAAAAAAATAATAAAAGATTCATACGTGGTGGGGGACAGTAAGCGATGCACCCTCCGGTCTTCCTCATAGGCGTTTGATTGCATTCGAAATTGCGAAATTGTCGCAATTCTGTTAAAACTCAATTTAGCTAGTTTTCAAGCATATACCAATTGAAGCCTGATAGTTTGAAATGATTACCAGATACCCTCTAGGGATCCGCACCCGCACCGCAGTAATGTCCCACATCGAAAACTCGCGTATAACTAAATACATAGTATCAAGTCATAGATAATCATATACGAAATTCAATTTAAATTATAATTCATTTAAAACTGTAATTATTATCTATCATCTATCTATCGGTTGCACATTATTGAAATGAAATCTAATCTGAATATCCATATGTAATGATAATGAAAATGAGAAGCAAAATCCATTGCTTGCTTATCTTCTATAATAATTATAATAATATTATATAATTATTATAATATAATAGACAGTATTAACTAAAACCTACCCGCGCATTCTATTTTCTCTTTATTTCATAATGGATAAAGACCGTTTGGAAAATAATAATTAATGGATTCTATGCATAATTCATAGCAATTGAATTTAATATCAGCGCGCTACTTCAAAATCAATTCGTATAATTGGCGGTTTTAAAACCACTCCGTCCCACTTAATTTCATTAATCTAATCAGACTTGTTTTAATTTTTTATGCTCACAATTTATCCGTACAATCATCTCGCTGGTTGCTGTTTGCCCTACTGAAAAGTATATAAACAGTCAATTAAACGAATAATTGTATTAAAGCAAAATGCTTTAAGAATTAAGAATTAAGAATTATAAATAATTATAATGCTGAGCTGTATTTAGGAACAAAACTGAGTATAAAATATAAACCAGAACCAGTGAAGTATAAAAATATATTTACTGACAATTATTTATTATGTATAACAAGTTCTTGAGGTCTTCTTTCAGAAATTTAATTAGATAAACTTTTTAACATGGAAATTCATGTTTTAACTTTAGTCCAAATGTATTCGAATCTAATATAACTAAGTGAGCTATAAAAGTTAATAATTTATATTAATAAGCAATATTTTATTCAAGCAGGTAGATCAATTTATGCCAATTCTGCAAACAAAAAGTCTAGCTGTGTACCAATAATGCAAAACTAACTTGTACGCCAAACGTAGAAAAATATGATTTGAAGACAATTGAATCACGTTAAATGTTAAAAGTTTCTGTGTACCATCTAATGCTTAAATCCATGTTTGAGACTAATACTAATTAATTGTTTGTCAAAACATATAATATATGTAATTGTTGTTTATACTAGTTGGCTATTGACATTTATCATCAGATATGTTACGCCCAATATTTAAACATAAAACGCTTAGCCACCCATCCACCACACTATGCGTTCACGCAGTATTATTAACCCTAATTTATTTTGCAACGATCTTTGTCGTTTATTGCCAAACCGTCAATTTACTACTACGGCTCGCCATCGTTCCTGTGCGCTCTTCTATCTGCACACAATTACCAATATATTCTATGCAATTAAAAAATATAAATTTTTCTTTAACATTGGACTAACAGGTCATAACAATAGCATAAAACATAACTGCTCCTTACTAAAGTAATATACCCTGGATATAACCTCAACGCCCAACCGGCTAGAGTAAGCTTCACAATCTTTTGCAGTTATTGTGAAACCCAAGAGCTCTTAGTACACTAGTACACAAAGCATGCATTAACGGTTAAGATCTCAATGCCAAAATTAGTTTTACACAACCCACAAGACCTCAAATACCACAAAAAACCAATCTTTTACATAACATTACAATCTCATTTCAGCGTACCAAGCATGCTATAACTGTCAAGTACCTCAATGATCACAATGCCAATGTTCATTGTTTCAAACATTTGCAAAACTCCCCTTGGCCTATATGTGAATAACCTTAGACAGTTATGAAGTATATCAATGACCTAATTCTTAATGTATTTTGTCACATCCCAAAAACCCACTTAGTTTATGTGTGAATAAGTATACAGTATATTAATTATTATAAACAAAAACTTCTGTTTACATGTAAGACTAATAAAACTGCGCATCTTTTGAGACTAGTTTCAGCCATCTAAGTAGTCATTTGATGTCACTTTTCTTGCCATGCTGTAAATTATATTCATATTTTGCTATTTTATTTTATTTAATTACGTTGACTGAATTTATTGAAAAGACGATAATTTTCTTAATCTCTTATAATTGATTGTCCGTAGCGCACACACAAACTCTTCATATTACCGTTTTCAATTATTGAGCTGCGCATTTTAATATTATAAATCAATGATTTGCGGCTTAAATTTAGATTGCAATATGCATCGCTGTTGATTTTCCGTGGAACGTTTTTCCGCTTAGGTAAATAATTATAAAACGCTGATTTCGCACGTCAAAGTAAAGTTCTTAGTCCCAAAGGGTAGCAAGGATTACTTTACATTATCATTAAGTATTTAAGTCTACCGCTTTCTATCAATCATGTTATATTTATGTCCCATAAAACGCTCACAGTCAACACAATATTTTAATTATATCCACTTTCATATTACATGATAAATTATTTGCATACATGCAAAATTTAATCATGTAATCATAAAATTCACAAAGCAGTTTGTATTAACGTTATTGGTATTTCTTTGAATGTTAATGATGAATGTTATGCTATTTTTTAATTTTCAACATTAAAAATCTATAAAATAAACTAAAAACCGTGGCCGGCTTAGCTCAATTGGCAAGCTCTGTTCGGTTCGCAACTTTAATCGCATACGTATTGTCCAGTCAATCGTAGAAAGAAACTGCATTGTGTGATTACTTGTTTTCTTTGATAAAAAGAAGCCTTAATTATAACTGCTTGAATTATTTTATCCCACATGCAGTCTTATAAATTTAATTTTGCAATTTTGCAATTTAAAAATAATATAAACGTAAAATTGCACGTAAACAATACGAAAGTCTGAACGGATCTGATTCTATTTTGTTTACGTGTATTCTTTATCGTCGCTTTACTGATCCCATCCGTCTCAAAGTTCTGCACGACTGCCCAATGGATTACCACATACTCCAACAGATTCTTTCAATTTTCTACAACAAATATTTCTCAGCTTGTGTAGTTCTATAAAATGAGTAATTAAATTCAATGCACTTTAGTAGAGCTTATGTTTATTTACATACACACATATACATCAAATTATTTAATCTGTCGGGAGAACGAAACACTACATAAATAAATAATTTGTCTTTCGCTATAACCCGAGAAGAGAAAAAAAAATGAAATAACTGTTGGGCTGGTATAAAATTTTTATGACATTAACGAAATTTATAACTCTTGAGGATGATTTATTAGCCGTGTAACGCGAGTATATTGTAGGCACTTTACGTAATGGATTCACATTAATCTCACAATTAAAAAATACCGATCGGAATTAAATTACAAATAGATTCTTCCAGCCCTCTTCTCGCAATGAATACAATTTTTTTTACGTAAAGTTACATAAAGGAAGTAAGAATAATACAACGTAATTAATTGGGGAGCGTTAAAATTAATTGGAGATGTTAAAACAAAAACCGGAGGAAATTAAAATTTAAATTGACGTTGAAAATAATCACTAATTAAATAAATAGATTTAATTCCTTTTAAATTGGATTATATAGACGCTGCTTGCAAACAACAAACGCGTAATTTCATTTTTCGTTGGCAATAACGGAAGGGAGGGAGTGGGTTGGAAAGAGAATGAGAGTCGATAAAATTTAATTCACCAATTTGATCAAAATAATAAAAAAAGTGGGTCGCAAAATTAAAAAGAAATCGTTTAAATGAAACATAAGTTCAATTTTGCGTCCATGTTTTCAGGAGGGTACTGTATATACTTGACGCAATGAAATTTTATGGCAACTTCATTTCAAGTAACGATATACAGTAAAGGGTAGACTCTCACTATATACAAGCCCCCGTGTTCGCTACGGCCGCGGCATCAACACATGCATATTTATATCTCCCCTACTTCACATTTGCACTTTTTTATATTCCGTAATCATCAATTCTTTATCGAGCGACCGCAAACAAGAAGCAAAAAAAATAATGCAATGTTGCTTAAAGAAAGAAAGAAGAAAAAACTTAAACACGGGATCTGATCGATTTTTCCTCTTGCTTTTGATGGATTTCTATCTAGTTAAGTATATTATATACGAAAATCTCTACATGAAATAGGACGGAAGTGGTCGTCTTGCAGAATATTTTACTAGCAAGCATAACGTGCCGATGCATTTATTCAGTTTTATTCAGTTCTTCATTTCATTTCTTTTTGTTTTACTTGCATAATTACCAATGCTTATTTAAATTTATTAAAGGTAATATAATTCATGCAGATGTCGTTGCATACTTTTCAAATTACTCTATGAATTTATTATTTTATATATAAAAAGTCCAGTCAACGTGTTAAATTAAAAAAAGTTTTTGAGCACATTTTGTCAGTATTATAATTATAATTATTATTATTTAAATTTATCTAACTATTGTTAAACATCAAATAATTATAATAAATATAAAATTAATTCACACAAATAAATAATGAAACCCTCGATCGAGAAGTTAATGGGTCTTGCATGCTACATGCAAGAAACTTGCAATTGGGTTATCTATTATTTAAATTTATGTTTCTATTAAGACTTGCATAGCTCAAACAAAATATTATTTGTTGTCCTTAATTTTATCTCAACCTTTTAAAAAGTTGTAAGTTTACCCAATATTTTTCATTTAATGTTATCATAGAAAACTAACCTGTGCAAATCGATACTAAACATTTATAATTAATAATAGATTTTAGTTTAAAATGTATTCGGTTTCTTAGCAAACTAAGTGGATTTTCAAGTGTCAGATTTATGCGATTAGCGCTGTGTGATATAATCACGAATCACAGTAGTGGTGGAAGGGGTTTAGAGGCTAAATTATTTGTTTGGAGTTATGAGATAAAGCAACACCGCCCACATTATCTGTAATAGATGAGTGTTTCAGCTAATTAGCATCATGGACATGATATGGTTCCATTAAATTGGGTTAGTTAGGCAAACATGCACTCAATGTAAATTAAGGCGTTAATTACAATTTAATATATAAATTAAATATGATTTTAGCTAGTAACCATTCCATTCAGTAATCGTAAATGTGTTAGATGTTAAAGTAATATGAAATAGCTAAGAAGAATAATGGTAGAGATAGAGATAGAGATAGAGGTAGATCTGTTCTATAGTAAATAACAAATCAAATTTAAAATCGCCCCGTAAAGTAAAGAATTCCATCGCAACTCACACAGACCCATAAATATTTGATGAATTCTTGACAAGAAAATTCCGTGCACTTAGAAACCGTGTCACCATTCTCCTCTTTTTAATCTATAGGTTTTTTTCTATAATATCTCACACAAAATTGCGTCGCGCTTGATTAAATGTCATTGTACATACAGAGCACAACACACAACACATAACACACAACACACAAACCTAATTGCCACATAAATCATAATTGGAGAACTTTCATTAAAATAGATTACTTGCACTTTCATTTATTCATTTTTAAAAAAAGATTAAGAAAAACTTATTATCGTTATAAGTATAAGATTAAACCAATTAAGAATGATGGAAGATTGAAAATAATATATTTAATTGCAAATATATTTTAACATAGCTACTATGCTACAAGTTTTCATTATTAACTGTGTTCCTGGATACGTGCTTGATTGGGAACACTTAGTCTAAGTAAATTACATACCCGATGCGTGACTTTACTATCACAGATAAGGTTATATTAGCTTAAAAATTACGGCATCCATTTCATATTAATCAGTTTAAGATGAATATATGCATACATATAGTTGAGTTGAGTTGAGTGTGTATATAGTTGAGATTATTACATAATAGATATGTGCAGCTAAATTTAATGCTATCTGTCGCCGGAGATTGTATCCGGAAGCAATGAAAGCAACCTCTAAGTAATTTGCCAAATTGATTTCTGGTTGAATTATACATATACATATACATATGACATAAATTCATCTAATAACAAGCTGCTTAAACTGCCATCACATTACTATTGTTTTCGTTCATTTGCTCATTCCATACACTTGATTTCATAACGTTAAAGTTAAAGTTAATCATTTTCCCATGAAATTCTACAAAAAATATATTTTTTGTTCGTGGGATAATGCTACAAAATGCTACAAAAAATATATCAGCATAAAAACTGTTTGCTCACAACCCCAATTTATGAGCAAGTGTTTGGTGCGTTTTTATACTCCACATCGATTCCGGAAACTTAAAAGTGAATAATAAACGATGTGTTAAAATCTCGCTTCCCTCTTGAAAAAAAAAACCGTTAAAACGAAAAATATTTATGGCATTGCGATTTGCATAAATATCTTATAGTTGTTTCGCATTTTAGTGATTCGATGATAAAATATTTTATTTTATTTTATTTATAAACTTAAAATTTCTTAATATAGTATTTATTTATTTATTAACCACTCTCCTTATTTCATTATATATCAATTAGCTCATATACTCTAAAATTTACTGATTTTTTGGTTTTTCTGTAATGCACATTTTTATATTTGATATACATAATTCCAAACATAACATCAATCACAATATTTTAATATTTAATAATATAAAGAATACGAAATGAGTATATTTTCCTCATTGCCGTCGTGTGTAATGAGCCCATTAAACATGTATCTTTAGTATCAACAGTTTCATAAATGATTTAAGTAATATTTATGATGTTAGGCAGTATGTAGTTAACATATTATTTTGAGTTTTCGGGTTTAATTAAAAACATAAAAAACATTAAGAACAACATGAATAGTATTGAGAATGAACGAGAAAAATAAAGTAATTGGTGTATTTAATGAGCGCTGTTTATAAATATATACATAAATATGTACACAACTGATAAATATTTATGAGGAATAATAATCTTTGAAAACCCTCAAGTGTCTGCTGCTGCATAAAGTATTTCAGGCGACTTACAAGTCGATGTCATTCCCTTGTATATATATATATATTTTAACAGTGCCTAGTGCCTCTTGTATTTCGATACGGTTGAGTTTACCAAGAGTATAATTATGGTTTTCATATTGTGGTGGTGTGTTCTGGTGGATCGGTGAGTCGGTGAGTCGGACGGGTTATGCGAGGGTGAAATATGTACACAGTAGCCGTCCATTTCAATCGCAGCTTCATCAATCTCTTTGGCGATCCCGCTCACAGCCATGTCTATTCGTGTTCATTCAAACATGAATTTCACACATTTGTTTCATTGCATCGCTCCTTCCTACAACATGGCGCAACGTGTATCACCATAAAACCCTATACACATACACATCAAAGTAAATATGTGTTGTATACCTACACCTTTAAAAAAAATAAAATAAATAAAAACAAAGATTGCCGCAAATGTATTAAACATATTTATGCCTAAAAGCTTTGCGTTTTATATAGATTGAAATGCATCCAAACCATATTCGTTTCAGATAGAACTGTAAAATCACTCAACTTTATTAAATTTATTAATTAAAAGAAAGTATTTTAAATAATCTTAAAGTATGCCCGACACATTTTGCAATACCATTATCTACAACCACATTTTTCAATTAACTTACTTTTCTATAATAATTATTACATAAACTTTGTGATTGACGTGATAATTCATAATATTATTTAGTAAAACCTATATAAACACATTATCTACTTTTTGTATTTATTTTATTAAAAAAAAAAATTGTTTATTAGAAAAAGTTACTTTTTAAGCTGAAACTTTTCTTTTTATAATTTTTTTATTGATCATTGGTCAATCAAACCCTTTTAATAGATATACAGTTTTGCGTACTAATAAACAAATAATGTGTAAACGGTAATAACTGTACAATTGTTGAGATTTTATGATTTGAGAGTTGAGAGCTGAGAGCATGAAATGTTTTAATGTTTCCTTACTGACTAAATTACGTAATACTGAATTAGTGTTTATTGTTTCAGTCGTGAATCAACATTACGATGTCCAAGTGTACCACACGCACGTCCTGGCAGGTAACACAGCCGTACTGACATGTGTGATTCCAGCTTTTGTAAAGGAGCATGTTAGTGTAACATCATGGTCACGCGACGAGTCCATTCTACTGCCGGGATCGAACATCGGTAAGCGCACATAATTACCTAATAGTCGATACTTGATACTTAACCGTAATACCTTAATACCGTAATATACTGTAATATCTAATTACATGATTTTCTTTAAAATTAAACTGGTTTCCGTTTTGCATTTATAGGCATTTATTATAAAAGGGGATAAGCAACAAAACTGTAAACCGATTAACTAGTTAGTGGTTATGTTTACCTAAATAAATTTATTAAACTTTAAACTAACTTTTTAAAACATTGAAATTTATCATAATTTTAAAAAAATAATTGGGTCGTATTATTTATGTACTTTTAAATATGAATGTTACAGTAATTTGTTCTACTCTGTACTAAATATATTGTATTATTTATAAAACTGGTATTTAAAAAAAAATAGCTACCATTTTGTGCTCTTTGCACAATATTCTATTAACAAATTATGAATTGATAATCCATTACTATCATACATAATAATTTTCAACGTCTGTAATGGCTTTTAATTTGATTGATTTCATTCCTATTTAAATTGAAATATTAATAAATCGTTTATATTCATTAATAATATTATATATTAGTAGTATTAAATATGAGAATATTTATTAAATTTTGATGAACAGCCAATCAGCTGGAAAACTTTTGCGGTCAATATTGCTCAAATGACAAATTAATATGTAAAATTTAATGCATGCATTAATATTCAGTTAATTAACAATTTTGATATTATGGTGCAGGAGCCGGGCACGATAAGTAAATACATTTTATGAAAACAATACAAGCTGCATAATTGAATTTAATAAAAGAATTTAGTGAGATTAGAGTTTTAAATATATAACCGAGTTTAATTTACTAACAAAAATATTATTTAATGTGATTTATTGCTTCACATTATACCTATAACATCACACTTAAATATTTTTGTGAAAAGAGAAGAAAACAACCTTTTTGTATTAAAAATACGCCTGCCTGCCTGCATGCCTTTCCCTGAAGAGACCTTTTTTAACATTCAGAAAAATTTAAATAATCAGCACCCATTTTCCTGCTGATTGCAATTACCCTCTGGAATAAAAAAAATGATAAAAAGAGAGGCGCGATGAGAAATAAAATGCCTACAGAGTGCGGTGCCGAACTTTTGTTAACATATCGTTATGAAATTGACTGTAAGCGATTGCCACGAATATTATATAGTATAAATATAATTTTACTAGCTTCACTAATTCCAATTATTTTGCATTTGCTTCTATACTTATTATTTTAATTGTCTTTCTATTATAGGTATTAAATAAAATAAATACAATGTTTACAAAATTACTTATATATTCATAGTGTTAAATTTATATTTTTGAACATTAACATTGATCATTTATTATATATATATATATATAGAATGATGATGAAAGTTATAGAGTAACATTTATATGACGTAAAATAATTTTAGAGATAGGTAGTAATATAGTATAAAATTGATATCTCGTAAAATTTTCACGTAGCTTTATATTTTTTATTGAAGCAAACTTAATAAATATGTGTTCGTGTGAATCGGAAACTGATTTATTCTTTCATGGAAACTATAAACTCATTTTCTCGCCCTTAATGCCTATACTGAGAGACTGAAGAGAGAATGAGGAGAGAATGTCTGTGGTGAAGGATGTAATAAAAATCGATGGACACTGGACAAGGCTTATTTTGTTAGTGTATTCTAGTTATATATCTTTTGCTTGGACTCGTCCCTTCCTATTTTTAACATTTTCTAAACGCAAACTAAGTTACACATCGGGAGAAAAGGTCTGCGCCACTAACACGAAAGAAAGGAAACTTAAATTGAATACGAAGTCGCGGTCTCGCGATACAATAAAAAAGAAAATACGAAGAGAAGTGATAAAATGTCTTGAATTTCTAGTGCAGTCTTTTTTATTATTTGTTTTAGTATTCTTATTGATTGTTTTTACAGGTGGAAGAATTGTGGTAACACATGGTTCCGGTGAACTTCATATTCGCTCAGCAAGATCCGAAGATGGTTTAGCACGTTATTCTTGTCTCACACTGCACGTACTTACTCAAGAACGGAAACGGAGTGCACCGGCCATTCTAACTGTCGCAGGTCAGTTTTACACTTTACCCTACAACGTAGCTTCTTCCTTATCATGTTTTAAATGGATAAATTACTTCTTATTGCTTTCATTACTTTCATTACTTTCATCACTTTCATGTTACAGATCCCACAGGTAGCATGCCACCTAGGTTATCTCCTACGGTGCAGACAGTTCAATCAGCTGATAAGGAAACCGATATACATCTTACTTGTTCAGCACAAGGAAACCCTCCACCTACTTTCAAGTAAGTTTTGTAAACAGTACATTAAGCTCTTCGAATCATTTTCATTAAGGTTATATCGTATTCCTAAATAACACGTGATCTGCCTATCAACGTTTCATATTACCTACGACATGCACATGCATACGATTTAACAAAAGAACAATTAGTTAATTTATTATTTTATACATGCCATACCATGTCATTATAATTAATTAAAAGAAACATATAAACCATGTAAATATAATAACATTTTTTTTATCTAATCTACGTGTTTCTAAATAAACTATTACAATACAAAATAATAAATAATAAAAAACAGATAATAAATGTTTACTTTGTTATATCATTGTTATCCCATTTATATCACTTTGAAATATAAATATTTTATACAATAGAGTCCAGTCCAGCCCGTGTAACTCATCCGACTCTAACAGTAGTTTTATAATTTAAAATAAAAATTTACCAGATTCGCCACATTCATCATTTTCTATAGTTATTATGTTATGTTTTTACTTTTATTTTTTACGATGACAATAACAATATTTCATCGGATGATATTATATGTACATTTTAAACTAGTTAGTAGTTATGTACATGTACTACTAAAAGTATAAAATGAATAAATTAAAAAATAAATTAACAAGCTTCTCCGTTTCCTGCAATAATAACTATACCGGAAAATAAATCCTGCGGGGCTTTTAATGTGCAGTTATAGATTTATAGCGAATCACAATAGCTAGAACGTTTCCTCTTGATAAAATTGCTTGGGCAGCGTAGTAACTAATTGATTGGTTTACTTTCTGTTTACTATACTATATACTATATTTTTAATGTTCAATTAAATAAAGTTGTACAGCCATTCTTACACACACATAACATGATAGCTTTAATTATATTAATACAAAAATTTATTATAAAATAATTAATACTTGAAAGTAGCTTTACATTAATACGATAATTTTATCATAAAAGCCTGTGTAATGTAACATATATGCAGCGCGTGGCGTCACTTTGTCGACTGTTTATGACCACCATGTGAAGGGTTGGTGTCCAGTTGCTCATTAGAATTTCAGTCACACTTGATTAAAGGTTGAATACAAAATAAGGCAACAGGCAACATTTTTTATGTTTGACAATTCACAGTCCGTGTCAACATTCGTCGACTAATTTACAGAGATTTGCTTTGTTTGTTCTCGGCCTCGTGCATAAACACATTCCAAACCGAGATGAAAAATTGAATAATAAATAAACACATTTAAATAAAAAGAGTTTTATGAGTTTATAGAGCGAGAAAAAGTCAAGAGTCAAATATATATACATATAATGCACAATTTCAAGAATACAATTTGATTTTTTAATTTCAATGTTTGATTGCACACATCATATTTTTATCACGTCAACACTTGCTAATAAATACAGCAGCTCTGTGAAATGAGTTGTTGAATTAATAAAATGAAAATAAATAAATAAACAAACAAACAAATATAATAAAATTAATTTGAATATATTAATTTGATATGTATTTACAAATGTATGCATAATTATAATTAGTATGTAAAATGGGAACATTTAATTAGACCCGATATTTAATAATTAATAAATTCAGTAGCAAAATAATAATTATTATTAACAGAAAATATATATTTTCATCAAACACCGAAATATAATTGTAAGTTGATATTATACTACAATTAATATTACACCGGTCATTTAATTGTTTTAGTTGGTATAGAGAAACCAACGGCCACCTCCAATCAGTCCATTCGTCCACAAGAATGGAACCGTTGCAAGATGTTTTACTTATCCGCAGATTAAAACCAGAGGATTCTGGCCGTTGGACTTGTAAAGTTTCCAATCATTTTGGTGAGCAACGATTAGATATCCAATTAACGGTAACAGCTCATCTCACAGTACATGTGTTACCGCAACTTCAGGTATTATATTAAATAAAATCTTTTTACAATATAATAAATTAAATTAGCAATACCCAATTCCGTTGTTGTTGTTATTGTTGTTGTTGCAGGTAATCAATTCTGGCGAGAACGCAATTTTCAATTGCACCGTATCAGGTTCTCCGATCGGAAGAGTTCAATGGCTAAGGAATGGAGAGACTTTACTGACAGAAGCAAACTCTAGAATAAAGCTGTTAAGTCATCTCGTTTTATCTGTCGGCGGCGTAACACGCCATGACCGGGGGATGTATCAATGCGTGGTAAGAAATGACCGAGAAAGCTGTCAAGGAAGTGCTGAATTACGCCTCGGCGGTGAGTCACTAATCTTGCTCTCACATCATATTGCACAAGTTTAATATTAATTTTTACACACACATCCAAGCGCGGGCGCTATTTTTTAACAACAATAATTCATTCATCACATAAAATGTTTTCTAATTTCCTTTTATTGCGTGTAAGAAAAAAATAAAACAAATTTTGTTTTTGTTTTTAGAGGAAAGACATTTATTGCTCAAATCATTTATTCATAACTCATGCGTGGGACGAGATTTGAAAAAAAAAAGAAACGAATACTGTTTTATACATATTGGAGACAGCATGAATTTATATTACGTGTAAACATATTTTCCAAGCATGCAATAATAAAATTGTAAATGATAAAAAAATCAGTTTTCAATTGTTTTCAAGCACAATTTTGATGTACACTCAATAATAGAAGACAAATGTCAAATATGTCAAATAATTTCAATATTTAGAATTAATAGATATCACGTTTGGCCGTGTTTGTTACTGACAAAAATATTTTTTTTTTAGTTAAAACAGAATGAAATAAATATATTTTTATTATTCAATCTGTAAACTATAATAGCTTTGCGGTACATTGTAACCCAAGCGCAACTACAGAAATGACATTTATCCTCGGTTCAGTAGAGATATTTCAACGTTCCCGCGACGTGACGTTAAATACGATGCGCTTTTATTTAATAAATGTTAGGGACCGCACGTTTAAATTGAAACTGTTGCAATTTGCGAATCATCAGTTCATATCATAAATAAAACAGGCATAAGTTATATAGATTGATATATGATATATATTTAAAACGCAACATTTACAATTTTCTATAGAATTGAAAGTATTGAAATGTTTAAATTTCTTTTCCATAAAACTTTTTTTAAAGTTTAATATTGTATTGTATTTTATTGATTGATATATTACTGTGATAAAAAAACTAAGCGTTTATGATACGCAAAAAAAACTGTTTTACAACATGAATACTAAATATGATAGATATATCGAATTGTTTTCTTCATTTAAAGTTTTTAACTTTACTTTGAATAATATTCATCATATTGCATCAAAAATAAGCTGTTGGTTTTTGATTATTATTTAAATTTTATGTTTGTAATAGTTTAATGATTTATTTTATTATTAAAATTATATATCAAATCAGTCTTCATATTATTTGTAATTATAATTATTGTCTTATTAAACAAAGCGTTAGAAATGTTAACATTTGTTTACATAGAATGAACCCTCAACCGATCTCAAGTAAATGAAATAACAAAATTCATAAAACAAATGATTATTTAGATTAGTTGTTATTCTAATAAAGCATGCTAAATAATGCGCGATTTATAATTCATTCTTCATTTACTTAATTCATTTCATTTAACAAAAAACATACCACATTTTGACTACCCCGCTTCGATGTACGTCGTATATGCTATGTATGTACATACCAAAATCTAAATAATTGATTCATTTGAAAAAAGTGGAGTTGATATTTATTATATTAGTATTTATACAAAATTATACACGCACACGCATAAATAGGAAAAATGTTTATTGAAAAATGTAAATAATAAAAGATTTAATCTTTTACTTTTAGTCAGTAAAAAGTAAGGCATTAATAAAGTAATTTATCACGACACCCCAAGTTTAAATAGTTTCTTTAATTTTCCTTTGCAAGGTTGAAATCCTTTCATATAAAGTACTAGTCTCAAAATTCGGCTTCATTCAAGTATAAAATTATTGCACGAGAAAAGAGTGGAAACGTTAGTTTACATGATATATTGTTGACGGAAGTCGAAAGTCATTTCCGGTGAGTTTTTCCCGCTGCGTGCGAAATTCTATCTGTCGCAGGGAAAAGGGTACGGCATGCTGCTATGACTGTGACTATACCGATGTCTTCGACATTTTATTTGAACGATAAAAAACAACTATTGCTATCCAATGTTTATAATTAATTAATGAAATTGTGTTTATAGATACGGTTCCTGAACTACAATACACTTTCATCGAGCAAGCGTTGCGTCCCGGTCCGCAAGTTTCATTGAGATGTTCGGCGACGGGTTCGCCTCCTCCGCAGTTCCGATGGTTACTGGATGGCGAATCTTTATCGGAGCTATCCGTGGCCCATCGGTAATAACACCTTTCAACGCTTATTTTAAATATATTTATTTTATAACTCCCCAGATACGCCATAGGGCAATATGTCGATCATTCTGGAGACGTCATAAGTCATTTGAACATTTCGAACGTCCGAGCAGATGATGGAGGTTTATACAGCTGCAGGGCTGTGAACTCGTTGGGTTCGACAGAGCACGCAGCAAGGCTTAATATTTATGGTAATGTTTTATTCATCATGCACTTGCGGAATCGTGGTAATAGATTTTGATGCAGGGCCACCCTTTATACGATCCATCGGTCCCGTAAAAGCTGTTGCTGGTTCCGATGTTACGTTACACTGCCCGTATTCCGGCTATCCCATAGGCACGGTCAGATGGAAACGGCATGGTCAAGATCTCCCTATGGACTTACGGCATCGGTTAGAAGAAGGCGGTTCAATAACTATTACACGTCTGGATCCAGCTGCCGATTCCGATATATACACTTGTTCCGTAACTAGTAGGGATGGGGAAATGGCACAGAGAAATATTCAACTTATAGTACACAGTCCCCCTATTTTGGAACCGTTTGCTTTTCCCACAAGTTTACAAGAAGGTGGCAGAGCACAGGTCACATGTTACGTTACTTCCGGAGATATGCCGATACACTTTGCGTGGTATAAGGATGATATGCCAATTTCTGCATCGCTACAGGTACGTACGCACACACTACACTAAACCAACATGTTTGCTAATATGCCAATATTTGCTATTTAAATTTGAAGGTGGAAGAACGCGCCGCTGAATTTTACAGCATGTTGATTTTTAAAGAAGTCACTTCTCGTCACAGCGGTGCTTATACATGTGTCGCTAGTAATTCAGCCGCCAGAGTTAATTATACATCCAATCTAATGGTTAAAGGTATGAATATGAGTATGAAACAAAGCTCAGCATCAATGAAACGGATCTCAACGGATCTCAATTACTATCCTAATTTTGCAGTTGCTCCTCAATGGATAATCGAGCCGCAAGATCTATCTGTATTACTCGGAAATCCAGTAATAGTTGATTGTGCTGCTAAAGGTTTCCCACATCCACAAATTACTTGGTTGAAAGGACAAGGTATTAATCAATGCTCAATCAAATTACCTAACAAAATCAATTAAATTAATTGAATTATTTATCTATCTAACAGGTAAAAGTACAAGCGATTATAAGCCGTTATTGAGTCTACATGGACGTACAGTGTTATTAGCAAATGGGTCAATTTGGATGGAAGCTGTTGGTCCACAGGACGAAGGTCATTATCTATGCAGAGCCACTAATGGCATCAGTTCTGGATTAGGCAAAGTAATATACATCGGTGTAAATGGTAAGTCGTATCTGTACACACTATTAGTTCTATTAGAATACAAATTATTTATACGAATGCATTGCACACATACACACACACCCTCACACACAGCCTCTCACACACCGCACAACTGCACACACACTCACACGTACACGACTAACAGGACACACGTATTGCAGAGCCAGCGAGATTCGACAGTTCCGCGAAGAATGTATCGACAAAACGCGGCAGCCCGGTAACTTTAATCTGTCACGTTTACGGCGATACTCCCATTGAAGTACTCTGGACTATGAATGGAGACCGACTGGACCTTAACAACTACAGGTAATCAGATAAATTACTCGCATGGGACTAGCAAATAGTAGTACATAAAACTGAAATTTCTCTCTACTTTTATAATCAATTTCACCGGCATGCACAAAAGATGCCAATCGATGTGAGCCGCTGATCCAGCAAAATAAAATTTACTGCTACTAAAATAAGGTGTAAATATAACAGCGTCTGCTAGTTATATCAAATACGTCCGTCCGTCTATCCACAATTTATAAATTACGCATCAACAATATTACAATGATTACAACTGTACCAATAAGAATGAACACACATTTACATCGTCTCCATATAAACTTTATCGTCTATAAACTGCACCGCATTTTTCGCTCACGTTATTTTTCCAACTTTAAACTATATTTTAAATGATCTACAATAAACATTTGCCGCTATAATCTTCTATTAAATTTTAATGGATGGAAAATAAATGTTACATATATAACAATTATTACTTTTAATCAATTCGATTGTTATAATATAAAATATCATTATTTATTAATACAATCGATGCAGTTAATGCAGATGCTGATTTGAATATATAACATCATAGATAATAAAGTTATTTAAAAATATGCAATAATAATACATAGTCCATAATTTATATCGAACTAACAAACAACCAGTAAAGATTTTGCAAATGTAAATTAAAACGTAATTTAAACAACCCGTAAAATGTTTGCCATCATTTCATGTTACAGCCTATTAAAAAAAATAATAATTGGTACAAAGATTAGCGTTCTTGATAATTTATACAGCGTTGAAGTAAGCTAATCACGCGTACCGTATCCCCTTTTCATCGTTACATTGTTTTGTTATTAGGTTGTATAATAACTTTTGTTCGATAATAACTTCGACTACCTGTTGGATTATAGATTTAACTCTTTACTTGGCAAATGCAATGTTATTATGGCCAAGTAAAGGGGTAAAAGGGCAAAAGGGCAAAAGGGACTATACTAAAATACTAAAACATGCCACACGCACGCCACCAAAACCAAAAGGTTTTTTAATACTTTTTGGAAACACCATTACAATAAATATTATATGATGCGAGGGTAATAACGGAAGTTTGTATTGTGTAATAAAGTTTATTTTTATATTATAAAAAAGTTTGCTTATTAGTGTATTGGTGTAAAAATGAGTAAAAAGTAAAGTGTCCTAAAAATGTTTTATTAATTACAGATTAACATTAACTGAAACTAAAACCGATAATGGCGTTAAATCTCAAGTGACTATAAGTCGCGCTGATAGGGAAGACTCCGGGCTGTACAAGTGTTTAGCGGAGAATGCTTACGGTCGCAGCGAACACGTTATCAATCTTGCCGTGCAGGAGAGACCCGATCCACCGGGTCTTTTAGAAGTCGTCGAAGTTGCAAGTAGGAATGTTAGATTAGCCTGGCGTAGACCTTTCGACGGGAACAGCCCAGTGATCGGTTATTTAGTGCAATTTCAACCTCTTGGTGTTGGGCAGCACGACTGGGACAGCATCACAGTTCAAAATATTACACTTCCTGTAGTACAGTCGCGTGATAGGTACGCAATGCACGCACGCACGAATTTATTTGCGTTTCATTTTTTTATTTTTGCTATTTTCAATTTTCCAGTACGAATGATCGCGAATCGGCAGTAATAGGGGGTCTATTTCCGGCTACTGCTTATAAAATACGGATGTTAGCGGCAAACAGCATAGATCAAAGTCTATTCACGGAAGAAGTAGTTGTTAAAACTCAAGAAGAAGAGCCTTCAGAACCACCGCGAGATATTCACGTCGATTCGGTCGGCGCTGGGGAGCTATTCTTATCCTGGCAGGTGCCTCCTCGTGAATCATGGAATGGGGAACTGCTTGGTTATATTGTAACATGGAACGTGCAAGGAAAAGCTTCTAATAACACGAAGACGCTAACAGTAAAAGGATGGGCAACGACCAAAGTTCAATTAACCGGGTTAAGAAAGTTTACTCGATATGATATAAACGTGCGTGCTTTTAATAGTGTGTCTGTTGGCCCACAATCGGCAAGCGTTGTTGGAGTAACAAAAGAAGGCGTACCGGAAGCACCCCCACTGGATATTTTATGTTCACAAATTTCTTCGCAAAGTATGAAAGTTTCCTGGTCACCACCTCCGCTCTCATATCACGGCGGACTTATCCAAGGATATAAAATTTATTACAGACCCATTGCCACTGACGAGAACTGTGAGTACTTATAAATAATACAGTAGACAGTAGGACCCTTATTTGATTTATGTTGAATATAAATAATTGATGCGCATTATCATTTATTCAATACATTCGGGAAGAAACATTTCAGTCATCTCACGCCAACGGTGATCTATCTATGTATCTATCGTTTCTATGCGTTCTATACCATTCTTTCCGAGAACGTTCATTTCAATTGCTTCATTATTCAACTCATTTCATTTATTCCAGTGGAAGTTCCGTCAACGGGAGAAGTTAAACGAACGCCGAGCACTGAAACCTATCTTCATGGTTTATACAAGTATACTAATTATTCGATCAAAGTGTTGGCCTATACCGGAGCCGGTGATGGCAGTCTCAGTGTTCCTATTTATTGCACAACAGAGGAAGATGGTAAGTTTTGCATAAATTTTACCCCGATCCCTATTTCCCGTTTCCTTTTTTTATTTATATTGTTATAGCTTACTCTAAAACTTTATAGTTAATCATTACATTTGCAATTTTATTAAAATTCAGTACAATCTCATACAAAAACAACATAAAGTTACTAAAATATAAATGTCACTACATCATATTATATATATATATATATATATATAGCTTTTTTTCATTTTCATTATTTTAATCAATATCAATATCAAACAACATCTATTTTCATTCAAATTATTATTTTGAATCAAGCAAAGATAAATAAAAAGCTTTATCTAATATTAAATATAAAAACAACCACACATATTTACAAATCCATTTACCAGCCTTTTTTTTTAATTATGCATCGGCCCTTTCTCTCAACTCAATGCAGCAATTTACACACAGCGGAACGATCAAACGATCTTACTTATAATATTTCTAATGATTTTTTTATGCTAATAAAATGATGACCCAAATTCAGTTGATTGTCATTTACAAATGAAGCTGAACCAGAGCTGCAAATGTTAAGAAGATAATTGTATAATTGCATTGCATCTCATATAATCATTGTATTCTTCTTGAATAACTAGTATGCATGGATATAATCAACTTCGTTCTATTTAATTTTGGGTAAAACCATTTATTTATTAAAGAATGTTGGAATCTAAACCTCTGCATTAATTAATTAATGCGATAAATGTTACTAATTACTTATCTTTTGAAGATGCATTATTATATGATTTGTATACTATTATTGGCTATAATCCAACAAGTTGTCGATCTCAAAATCACTCAACTACACCATAATAATAAATCAGAAACAATTTAATAAACCCATATAATTAACACATTATTAATATTGCAATTACTTATAAGTAAATACAAACATTTAATAGATTAATTAATTAATATAATGTATTTTAATTCGTTTAACGGACAATTCGTGCCCCTACTACTCACGCAACCTCGTATACTGTATATGTAGTTGCATACATACTATATTGATTCCTTCAAAAACTTAGCAAGTTAAACCATTACTACTTTCCAATGAAATAAAAGCAACGTCCTCGATTTGCGATGCATTTATTTTAATGCATAGATAACATAAAAAAAATAAATTTTCGAGGGTTTAGAATGATCTGTTTCAGGCGACTATTTGTATAAACATTTAATAACACCTTCCAACTTTGGAATCATCGGCACTAATATCATATTAAATACAGAACCGGCTATCTCTAAAAAGAAGCCCAGGTGCAAACAATTTTTTAAGTCTGCAAATATAAATGATCAATAAAAAAAAGCTGACAATTTATATGTGTAGCTGTTTAAATGTCAGTTACTTTCTCAAAAAGTTAACAATTGGTTTGTCAATCTGACAATTTATTTGCAGATTTATTGAATAAAAAAGTTGACAATTTATTATGTTAGACAGTTCATAATTGTTCATACTACAAAATTGAAAAATTGGCAATTTTGTAAATATAGTTGATTTGTCAAATTGACAGTTGTTTTGACAAATCAAGAGTAATAGTTGATATATAAAAAAATAGTTGCATTTCTCATATTGACAGTTTAAATAACAGGATTGTCAAGATTTAAACTTGCAGTTTATATGTCATGTCGACATGTCGAATTGACAGTTTATATGACATATTTGTGAATTAATTGACAGTTGCTTTGTAAAATTGGCATATCATCAACAGATTTGTGAAACAATTGACAGATGCTTTGTCAAATCTACAGTTTATATGATAGATTTGTCAAAAATAAGTGACAATTCATTTGTTAGACGGTTCACATAACTAAAACAGTAATCAACCTGTAAATTTGACAGTTGATATTTCATTTGATGAATAGTTGATATAACAGATATGTGCGACAGTAAAAATGTAAGTTGTCCAGAAAACTGCATTTAAAACTCTAATATCGCACATTTAAATTTAAAAAAAATCGTTTAGAAGAAAATACGTTTTCTAAATAAAATAAATCAAAAATGCCTTTAAATAAATTAAAATGTAAAAAAATGCTTAAAATTATGCGTAAAAACGTAGTAGAAATACTTGTACAGTTATAATATGGCACATGTAATAATTGAAATTCATAAAAATTAATATAAACGTAAAATATTATTTAAAAAATTATATTTTCTGCTTACAAACGCATTTACAGTTTAAATTAAAACTTACGATAAAATTTACAAAAAAAATCAAAATTGCTCAAAAAAATTACGGTTTTTGCACAAAAATGCTTTGAAATCGTATTTGTATTTGAAATATTGCACATTTAATGCTTAAAATTCAATAAAAATAAATAAAATTACTAAACATTTTTTGAAAATAAGAAAAACGTGCACAAATTTAAACAAAATTCTTTTTTTGCACAAAAAAAATTTGAAAACGCAATTACAGCTTAAATAAAAAACGTTTAATGCTTAAAATTACTAAAACTATTAAAAACATTTAAAAACTTTCAAAAATTTTAAAAAAATTTCAGTAAAAATGCGTTTTCTGGATAAAAATGTATCTGAATTAACTTAAAAAAAAACCGTATGAGTCTATAACTTGCATAAGTCTAATTTGATTCCACAAAAATACTTTAAGTCTACAGTGGAATCAAAAATCCTAAAAAGATGCTAATAAATGGCATGATTTACTAAAAAAAAAACAAAATCTTTGAATAAAACATAGAAAAACGCAATAAATTCTAAAAGGCCAAAAAACCCAAACAAAGAATAGACTAAAAAATATTATTGTGGACTCAAAAACATTTTATAATCAGTAAATAAATTAATATTAAGTTTTCTTCTTCTTTCTTGCAAAACGGGGCCCGGATGGCTTGCATTGGCCGTGATTAAATATACAGAATAAAATATAGATACAGTCGATACAGATACTATCATATAATTGATGTAGTTATAACAAAAAATTATGCACCGATAACCTTGCATTCGGAATTATCTAATAGATTCAATAAAAACTTTGAATGTTATTATTAATATTATTTAATCTATCAAACCTTTTAATTAAAGCGGAAGTAGTATATGTGCGCCAATAAAGGATAATGGATTAGTTCAATTTAATCAAAGCTAGGAAGAAGCTTTAATTTATTTAACACATTTTTTATAGTGAAAGTGACTTTTTGAAAAGAAAGAAATAAGATCAAATAAATCAAAATTAGTCCGTTCTAATGATACAATCTTATAGCATCGCATTCGCAAATGATTTCAAATAAATAACAGAACAAATATTACGTGAAAGTTTTGAATTTTTGAATTTGAAATCAAGTCCGGTGATTGAGCAGGCATGACGGATAAATTACTTTTATTTTATTGATTGCGGAATCGGAAAAGGGTTTTCAGTATTAAAAACTTATTACATCACCGACGCGAGCGACGCGACGAGAGGATGAATAAATGAGGGAAAGAAAACCGATTTCCTGTAAAACAGGAATTATATGTTATTATACAATTAATTAGAGCATGTAAATTTTAATTGAGAGTATAATATTTAAATATTATTTAAATAATAGGCAAGTAAGCAAATAATATAACACTTTTAGATTATATAAGACCGGTATAAGAGCGGAGGCTTGAAAACCTTTCAAATATATTTACTTACACACACACATACACATCCTTATATAAATGTCGAAACCGTGATAATATTTTGTATACCACAATGACTAAATATACAAAACTAGTGAACACAAGAGAATTGTTTTAATTAACTACCCTGATTTTTGAATATTATTAAATGTTATTTATTTATGCAATAAAATCATTTAAATAATTAAATAAGATTATATCGGCATAATATTAGTTAATAAAATAAATAAATAATTGAACTTCAATATAGCTTCAATTCAGTTAACTCGAGTGTGCCTGATCTTATTTATATTTTGCTTGTTTCCTTTGTGTTAATACATTTGCAATTTCTTTGTATTATTCCGTTGCAGTTCCTGGTGCACCTGCAAATATAAAGGCTGCTGCTTTAACAGCAGAATCAATTTTGATCTCGTGGCTACCACCAATTAAGCCAAACGGTAAGATAAGTCACTATACAGTATATGGACGTGAGGCAGGTCGTGTTGGTAAACACACAATGCATACAGTTCGCGTTGAAGATGCTAATTATGTTCATTTGATGTTTGAAATAAGAAGTTTAGTTGAGCATCAATTGTACGAATTTTGGGTGTCTGCTACAACCAGTATAGGCGAGGGTGAGCCGACTGCAATTGTAGCGCAGGCTACTAATACTAGAGCGCCATCAAGGATAGCTTCGTTCAGTCAGATAATGCACAAAGCTGTGAAATCAAAAGTGCTTTTGCCGTGTTTAGCTGTAGGCAATCCGACACCAAGAACGCGCTGGATTCACAGAGAAAGGCCGATTACTTTTAGTCCATTTTATGAGGTTACTTCCGATGGACACCTTAATATACACAGTACGTATATAACGTGTATTAATAAAAAAATAACAACTTGTTTACATTGAATGTAATTTGTAATTTATAGGTGCAGACCAATCACTTGCCGGAAATTACACGTGTTCAGCTAAGAATTTATTCGGCGAAGATGACATTACTTATTCGCTATTTGTGATTATGCCACCAAATGCGCCAACTCTAGAGGTCCAATTCACAACTGCCAAAAGCATCAGACTCCATTGGATTCAACCAGAAGATGGAGGAGCTATTATACAGGGTAATTTATAATTTTAATTTATAATTTATTAATTACTAGCCGAGTTCACTGTTCAATGCCAAAATATTTAAACCCATTTATTAAAGTTACAATCAAATCAATTTAGTTGCTACATATTTTCCTCATTTCAATCTCGCTCGCGTTACGACCTCTAACTATTACATTCTCCAAGCAAAAAAAAAATCAAATAAAATATGAATACAAAAAGTGATATGAAATAACATGCTTTACCAATAATCGCTTATGTAAGTAAAACCAGCTGCTTTTATTGTCTTAAAAAAATCTATAGCAAGGCCTTTTTTCTGAAAGGTTAATAATGCAAAATTGATTATTTCTATGATTGTTTAACAATAAACACCTTCACATTTTACATGTTCCTTAATTTATCTCTTACCTTCGGAATGAAAATCACACGGGTAACCTTTTCAATTAGCCCCGCCTAAAACAACAATAGTGGCAAACAAACATTAAACAAATTTTAGAATTTAAAATTCATTTAGATCATTTATTGAAGTTTTGCAATTCTCACTTCTAATCTACTTTCAAGTTTCACACTATAATCCGTTTTTTATATTGAAAGCTCATGTAATACTTTTAGACACGCTAGCCAACAGTCGTTGATAAGTATATGAGCATTTTATGATCACATAGTCGTAGATATACATATGTACATATTCAAGTTTAATAATTACACTTTTTTTAATAAATGCGATCATGAAAACAAAACACTATTTTAAATCTATTTTTAAATATAGCGTACGCATGCATACCACCGAGATTTATGGAACGTTTCATTTTATAAAAAGGCCCAACTAAATAGATATTTAGAAAAATATATTAAAAGAATTAATTGCGTGGTAATTATATAATAAATCTTGCAGAGACATTTCACTCCATTCAATGTGAAACAAGGTTTCCTTATGTTTATTAAATCACAATGTGAATTTCTCAGCTTTATTGAAAATTCTTACAAAGGACACTTTCAGATATCTCACATTTACAATATCACAGCACACATTCAATGATTATGTATAAACATTTAAATAATTTTTAATTAATTATTATGTTGATTATGATTGTTAAGATTTCCTTGAGGTTTACTTTATACTTTATTATAAAATATTCTTGAGATGACCTAAAAACTTTCAAAGATCATTTGAACTTGGATTGTCTGCTTACAGAAAACGTATCAAAATTAATACATTATTTTAATTAAGAAATAATTATAAATTATTAATATGATGAATTATTTTACATTAATTATAAAAATTGAATATCTGCAACCATCGAACTGAGAATAAATTGCAATTATGAAATCAAAGACAGAGGCGTAAGTGACATGACCGATTTGAAATTAAAACAAAAAATATGCAATAAATAATCCGGTTTTCTAGAATTATTTTTTGTATATAATAATATTTTTTATTCTTTAAGCTATATGGTCTCAATTTATGCTGATTAAGGCCGAATATTTAAAAATATTAATTTCAAATTTATTAAAAAAATAGCCAGAATTACATTTTTTTCATCAACTTGTTACTTATACTGATTCCATTGAAATATTAGGATTTGATTTAGGAGACTTAATATTGTTAGAAAATAATTTAAATTTGTTTCTAAATCAATTCAATTATGCGCAAAGTGCTTTTGAAATTGCTCGTTTGATGTTATTTATACTGATCTAATTGAGTTTGTTGGAAAACTATTAAGATTTTTGAGTTGGAGATTATACTGATTGATGAATTGGGAATTAAAAAAATAGGTTTGGAATACTTGATTTGATTGGAAAATATATTACATTTGTTTCTAAATTTATGAATTTAATCGTAAAGTGCTCTTAAAGTGACTAATTTGATTACTAAACTAATTCCATTGATTTAGTTGAGTTTATTGGGGAACTAATAAGATTTTTGAGTTAGGAATTAAAAACTTGATTTTGTTAAAAAATAATTTATATTTGTTTCTAAATTTATTGTTTAGTGCTTTTAAAGTGAGTCCTGAAGCTTAATATTGACCCCGGTCAAAGCGGAAATATAAATTCGTCCCTTTTCAATAAATTTTTGTGTGTGTTAGCAAAATATTGCATTTCCAGGTTAGGTAGAAGGACACAACCACTCCTGCACCCAATCCGGTAAGTCAAAGCAATAGCAAAAGTTCAGAGGTAGTTTTCGTTTGGCAATCAAAAAAATCAATTTTATAAAATTTTAGGGTAGATTTTGGATCTTTATAAAAAAAATAAAATATTTTAGAGAAAATACCATTTTTGTTCACAAATTCCAAAGATCTGACATTTTATTCTTTTTTTATTCAATCAATGATAGATAGATATTTTGATGATTCAGAGTCTCACTTTAATATTTTTAACGTTAAAGAAAATGTACGTGCGAGGTTTAGTTGGCTAGTCACAAGCGTATCATTGTTAGTTATACCTCAATATATAAGTAATCACTAAAGTACTAGATAATTAATTTATGAATAAATATAAAGTTAAAATAGTGATTTAATAATGTTAACTAAAATCTAATTAAAACAAATAATATTAAATCAAACGCAACACGTAGAATGCAAAGCACAAAATGTTTAATTTATAAAATGCTTCTAGTGCAAATACAACAGATGATGTATATAATCCTTACGAGACGTGTTAGTTATCCTTGATGCATTGTGCATCGTCAATCGAGTTTGCCCCGCTCAATTTATTTGCTTTAAAAAATATATAGTCGGTGTAATAAAAATACAACTTAGTTTTGTTTTGTATTTATTGCAGGCCAATCCTGTTAGCATTATGTTCGAAATATCAAAAGGTCGTTATATTTTAATTATCTTCAACACAAAATAACCATAAATTCATAGATCGCGTTGCTATAATTATACAACAATAAAACTTATAAAACAATATCTTCGACAATCTATAATCTGCTTTCTGATATTATTTTTAAATAATTTATCATGAATAAATGCAATGAATATTTAACGATTGCACGAAATCCTGTTTAAGTATATATTTTTTAATAATATTATTGCAAGAAACGTGATGGATTCACGAAGTGAAAAAGTTTAATAATCTATATAAATAATGGACGATTTCAAACAATTGCAAAAGTTGTGAAACCGTCGTTACGACACGTCTACAATTAAAAAAATATAAAAATATCTATAGATTTCGATAAAAATGTATATTTATTAACGAACATTTTATTGTTACTTGAAATACTATTTACTAACGATCCGTGCGATTGCCCGTGTGAATAAATTATTAAATGCTTACACACTAAACAAAAACTGGAACTATTTGTATATAGAATATTGAGTAAAAATAGAAAACTGATCTAGTTATTTAATGTTGCATTTGAAATTCCAAAAATTGAACCAATTGTTGATCTTAGATCTTAGATCTTACTTACCAGCAATTGCGGATATTTTTGTAATGCTGCAGAACCATCTGAAATTTTAATTATATTATATTATACAATATTACATAGCGAACAAGAAAAATAGGTAATTTATATTAAAAACAAATTTAGAGGAAGAAATAGGCCGGTATTAAAAGTAATAATAAATAAAAGTGTGTCGTTTGCCATAAAAGGATTTATTTTATTGGCCATTATTACTGATACTTGATCTTTTGACACAGAGTAAACAAAAGAAATCTAATTGAAATGTAAAAAAATGTTTTTATATTAAAAGCTTTTAAAAAACAACGATGTACACATAACTAAGTATACTACACTTTTGTTTTGTTTTAGAAGAGACCTAATTCAGTTTCTTTTTTATTATATTTATTATGTACATACTCGTAGGTTTACTTTTAATGTATATACATATGTATATATTCTACTTTCTAAATGTCGTTTTAATGTGTTTCTAAATTATCTAAATTGTCTAAATTACAAATTATAATTTTTTATTCGTTTCTTATGTTATGGACAATAGTGTAATATGGAAATGATATGTGAATGGAATAGAATGAGTATATTAAAATTTTGATGTATTACTAACTAACGATTCAAAACTATAATAAATAATAAATAATAAATAAGAAATGTAAAATGTAAATTCCTATTTAAGCAATCCATTGTTAGATGCTTTTAATTGTTGATTAAGCAAGCGTTTTATTAATTAATGTATAAAAATAATATTATATGAAAAAAAAACCTTATATAACAATATTCACATGTGAATATGAATTGAATACAGAATTTCTATACATCGTTTATTTAACCGTAGGACCTTACATATTTTGAATTGTTGTTTAATTATATAAACAATTGCTAAACCATTTACACAGCACAGCACAACACAGCACAGCGTCATTCGCTTGGTTTTCTCTGAAAGTTCAATACAGGATTTTGTCCTTTCTATTATTTACCATGGCTTGATGTATTATATTTTTTAATACGTTGCGTTAAAAGAATCACACTATTGTTGGAAAATCCTTAGATGTCTACATCATTTGTAATTAAAAATATTTAATTTACATCTCTCATCTCCCATCTCCCTGAGGCAATATTATTTATAGTCGTTATTTAATAACTTAACAAGCAACTAAGCACCCAAACACCTGATAAAACAGTAGATGATTAACATTTATTTAATCAAAATAAATCTAATATAAACAATCGTTAATCGTTAATGAATGATTGCAAATTATCATAAATATAAATTTAATGCTTCGGTCAACAAACATTAAATTAAAAGATAAACCCTTAATGTAAATTAATTACTAATAAATAATGAGAAGTGGATAAATTTCATGGTGCGTGCCAAGATGTTTGGTCATTAAACTAATTATTATCGGTTTGATTATTGAACAACCGGATTTAATCTCTATTCTAAAATATGGCATTGTTATAATTTGTTGTATTATATATCGATCAGACCTTGAACGTAATTGTAATTGTAATTAATTCCGATTCTTGTGTTGGTTGAGCAGGATGTAAATATTCCCAAATCCGCAATAGTTAATAAACAGTAATTATATATGTATATATGTTTATATTTATAGGTTATTCATTAAGTTCAAAAAGGTATACGGACGACTGGACTTCACTGGAAATATCTCCAGAACACACCGTATACACCTACGATGGCCTTAAGTGCGGTACAGTTTACCATATTTACATATTAGCACACAATAGGGTAGGAAACGGAAGTCCGAGCTCAATATTAACGGTGAGCACAAAAGGAGGGCCGCCGCAATTGCCGAAAGAGCGAGATTTCATCTCGACAAATGCGACATCCCTACAACTAAATTTATTCAACTGGCCAAACGGAGGTTGCCAAATATCCCATTTCTCCGTACAATATCGGGCTCTCGCTGACCAAAAATGGACATTAATATCAAATAGTGTGTCCAGTGATAAATTAATCGTTCAAGATCTAACCCCCGCTATGTGGTATCAACTAAAGGTCACCGCACAAAATGATGCAGGATTATCGAATGGTTTCTTCAACTTTGCGACGACTACGTTATCAGGAGGTATGTCGATTCATACATAAATTGCCATTTATTAACTTACCCCTACGTTTCAGGGCGTATTCCACCACCTCCGAGCTTGACTCAAGATAACACGTCCGGTGGTGTGCTTTCTTATAAAGACGCATATATCATCGTCCCTACGGTTGGCATAGGCGTTTTGTTGTTGTGTGTAGGATTGCTATGGCTTCGAGTCTATAAAAAGAAAAGGTGGGTCTGCAGATTTATTTACATAACCAAATCATGTATTGTTTTTAAAACTATATCCTTCTTCCACCATCTAAAGCCATCGATATCCTCGTGGATTTCAAATAAATATATTTTAAATACTCGTAAATTATAAATTCTTTCTACCTTCATTTAAATGAAATCAAATTTTCTCATTAATATGAAACGTAAACGTAGTTATTTGATTTTATTGTTTTATTGTTAAATATTATATTGATAATTTATTGTACAACAATTTATTGTTCAACAAGTACGAGTAGTAAAATCATATGCAACGGCTTTGGCTCATACAAGTGAAAAATAGGCACTCTGTGCAAGTTGCATGCTACCCTTTAATAGTCGTACACTAAAAAAATTAAATGTTATAATATGACAGATGTATAGATTATCTGTCACGATTATGTTAAGTTAAGGAATATTAGTAAAAGGCGCAGCGTTTGTACGTAATCGCTTCTATAAATGTATATATTCTGTTGAAACATTGACACTAGCTTATGTGCCATCTCCTAATCTAGAAGCCTAATCCGTTCAAAAAAAATAGATACATTTATGTTTTGCATACACTAGAATTTATTAGCATTCACTCAACAATAATAGTTTACTTTACAGTACAGAATAGAACCTCTAATATCATTCATTTATAATCTATTCTATAACTAAGATCTTTTTTCTCTGGTTATTTAGTTTAGAATGAAGAATTTTTTGTGAAGATGTTTTCCTTCAAAAACAACACAAGTTTTTGGGTTTGGACGTCAAAAAAGGCACTTTTCGGTAAAGGCGTTTGGACGCAAAATACCTCACTTCCGAGTGAAGCAAGGCAACGCGGTCAAAGCGGTAAGCCAGTTCGGATACCTGCCCAGTCAAAACCTCCAGAGAGTTTTTGTTACAATTGATTCTACTTTTCTAAAAAAAATTAAACTAAAGAATTTGTTGATACAATATATTTTTTTGGACATAGAAATACAATTTCTTGGGTTTTAAAGGCAAAAAAACACATTTTTGTTTTAAGTAAAAAAAAAGTTAACAAAATATGCACTTTCCGGTGAGCCTGATAGACGCAATCGCTTCTGCGACTAGCCACCAACTCTAGCAAATGCTTTGTCAAACAGATCCTAACAAAATTCAACTTTTTGTCATTTTTTGGTTTCGGATAGACGTAAACGTTTCTACGTATATGATATGAATAATACATTCATAACAAGAAAAATGGACATTAATAATTAAAATATTATTTTATTTAAATTTCCACACCGAACAATCGATTGCAGTGTTACTAGGTCCTCCTAATTTTATTTTAAGAGCTGATAATAAGAAAACACGTAAAATTCATCTTCTTATTTCCGTATTTTTTCGAGATTTATTTTAACGAATTAAATTGTATTAAAGTTAAATCTTACAGAGAAGAAGCGGATGTGGATAGTCAACAAGAAGAAGAGCCACCTGATGAAAAGACAGTTGACAGAGAGAACCGCCGCAACATACAACAAGTATATACATCATCACCGGTAAAAACAGGAGATAAATTAAGAGATGACGCTTCCGGTAACTATATTCCCATCAATAAAGTATATATAAGTATATATTTCAACATAAATGATTTGCAGGAATGTATGAGATAAGTCCATATGCAACGTTCAGTGTTCCTGGGAATAACAGCCGTTCCGTAACTACATCCACGCTAGATTATACAATGCAGTTTAAAACATTTGGTCATATTGAAGATGATGATCATAACACTATAACTTATCCAAAAACCAGAAGTGGGAAACATAGCTGGCACAAGCAACGATATTATAACAATGAAGGCAAGTCTCATTATGACGTAAAAGCGAATTGAGAACTGAATATGTTAAAATAATAAATATTTCATAAACGCAATATTTATAAATAATCTTCACTTTCTATACAAAGACAAATACGTATATAAATTATACTCAAATAACTTCAGTGTTTAAGAAACACTCAATTACTAATTAAATGCATACATAATTAGTACTACATTAATTTAGATTTATTTAATATATAATTTATTTATGAACTTTAACCTGACAGTAATTGTTTCATGATATTTATTTTTGAAAACTAGGTCAACGTCTAACCTATTTCCTGCTTTTAATTGATCAAACTTAGTATAAATTTCTAATGCCAGATGGATTTTTATTTATTCAGAAAACTTTCATAGTAACCTATTTTACCAATACGGTAATCGATAATCAAGAAAACCGATCCGTAAAACAAAAGGAAATAAATAAAATAAACATTTGTATCAATTGAGTGTACAAAGACATTTCACGCTTAGCAACTAGTTTACAGCAAAATTTAATGACCTTTTAATTTTATGTAACAACATAGAATAAAGGAGGAGTAGAAAGAGGATAAGAAGGGATTTCCAACAAATAAAAAATTGAAAATAAACTATTAATATTTTATTATTATTACGTCTTTAATAAACCATTAAATTTTATTCAATTTATTATAACTATTTACTTGTAATTAGTAAGTTCTTTTTATAGCTGATTATTATTCTAACTATTCACAGTTTTTTTGTTATGGAATCTAAAGTTTTAATATCACTACACTTACAACAACGTTTATGTGTAAACTTCTCTTAGTTCACATAATAGACGATGCAAAATATATGTTCAATGATTTAATTTCTAATAGTAGCCATACATAATTTTGATTTAATTAATTGTTTTGTTGTAGGTCCTGGCATGTCCGAGCTGTCAAGGATGAGAGGTGGTAGGCCACCGCAGAGAGGTGATTCGGAATCAGATGACACTAGCGGTTCGCCATGCGGTGAGTTTGCTAGTGGCTCAAATTACAGGGTACCGGTAAAGTCGTCAAGAGGTGAGAAACCTTACTTGACATACACCGGTTACGAAACATTGCTGGTTGCAGATTTGTTTCGTCCCGATTCTAGTACGGAGTCGAATGATGTCTCGCCTTTAGCTGAGAGGAGAAATACACCAAGACACGTGGGCCATCCGAGAAAGCATCATCGTCCAACTAGTACCAGCAGGTAGCCAAGGTACCTTAACCAATCACTGCTTGTGTCGCACGCATGTTGCTCCATTTTAGTTTTAAATTAATCCAAAGAATAGAAAGAAAAAAAAATAACTAAACACAGTTTTATTTCAGCCAAACTCAGCACTTATAATAGGTATTAACAGTTGCTACCCTTTAACTATCCTTTAATATGCTTTAAATAAATTCTGCTTCAGCTTCAATTTTGTATGCGCAATTACCTTTACTTGTTATGTGTTTAAGTGTGTTTAGTGATAATAAAAATATTTTACATTATTAGTTCTGAAGACGAAAGAGCGTTGGAAGATATAGCACCAGAGAATGTATGTTGTCTACAACCTCCTTCAGGATTTTCTGACAGTCGCGAGCTTAGTGAAGCCGAATGCGACAGAGAAGTTACTCTTGGCAAATTACCTGCGGAGTTGGTCACTTTATTGGCCAGGTAAGGTAAATTTTCAAACAAGTTTATTATCATAAATTTGATCTATTAATACAATTTTAGGTATCAAGAAAGAAAAGAGCAGGAAAAAAAAGAATTTACTATACATGTTTAGTATTTTAAACAAAGACTGATGGTACCTATCTCGTCCCCAGTACCAACGAGCTACCTTTCCAAAAACAAAACTAAAAACCAAAAAATATGTATATCTAATTGTACTGAACTGATTGAAACCCTTAGCCGTTATTATATTATATATGTTAATTTTATGTAAATATATAATAAAGCATAATAACTAATGTGGTCGCGATCAATTGTTCTTTTTTTTTTCTTTCTCTCTCTTTGCTCTTCTTCTGGCAAGGACACGGCACGGACTTTAAACTTTGTTTGTTTACAAGAGGATGTTGCGGCTGCTTTATCTGATTTATCTGAATAATCGACAATATCTTTTACGTTTAATCGTTATATCGATGAGGTGGGATACGCAATACGCAAGGAGGTCACAGAAGTATTACATGCAGAACATCTTGCGAAATTTTCATTTTACTTCTTGTCGACTCATTCATTCATGATCAATTTATTACACATAAAATTTCAAATGATTCCGAATTTCACGCTTTTGTAACTTCCTCTTTGCTCTTCGGGAATTTAAATAATGCTTATTATAAATCATTTTAGGAACTATGCCTGCTTGCCTTATTATTAAATCGTTTTAACATTTTAACGTTTTAACATACAAATTTCTATTACACTCAATTTCAACCTTCAATTCCATTCTTCGTGATTATTTTGGAAATAGAAGCATATGGCGATTAACATCTTGACATGTGTTTTTGTTGTCGGATATAACATTACAATGTAAAAGTAATACCCATATAATATGTTTATCATAATTATTATCTTCTTTATAATAGTAGCGTAATTATTTAACTATTATAATTATTTATTCTTATTTTTTAAAAAAACGTTGGCTGGCTGGTTGGCCTGAGTATTCTCTTCACTTGATTTAATTGAGAATCAATAATCGAATTGTAATATTCCGTGATATATTTAAGGAAATTCCGCTTATTTTAAATTGTTTGTAACTAATTAAATTGCAACTAAAATTTAAATGTATGGTAATTCCATAAAATTTTCCTTAAGCTGTATCCGTTTTTGTTTTTACTAATTTATTTGATGAAATTAGTTCAAAACAATCAAATTATTGATGTATTTTTTAAGTTATATATTTATGGACTGGTCTAGATCAATTAACATCTAATGTGTAACGTCTAACGTCTAACGTCTATCTACAACGGCTTCAAATTAGTTCTATATCCAGTTCATAAAACCCAATTATAAACTTGCCATTTCATTTATCATAATTGACCTTCAAAGAACTATATTCAGATTCAATGCTAAAGTGCAACCCTAATTAATTAGGGATTATTTTGCTATTTCATTTAACATAATTGCCATCAATATAATTATAACTATTAAATATCTGAGGGTTTGAATTAATTTTATTAACTCAATCAAACAATATCTTCATACATACTAGAGTATATGCATTTTTGTAGTACAAATCAATAATACTCATTCATCGTTAAATGATGCATAGCATATCATTTAGAAGGTAAGCAACTGTTTTTTTTTTAATATAGAATTTATATTTCGTTCTCAAAAAATCAATTTAATTCTAAATGAAAAGGTGAAATAAATACAACCAGCATTCAAGGCTAAACCAAAAATATTGTCACATACTTATAACATTATAAAATAGCCGGTTCTTTTATAATACGTTAAAACAAACAAAAAAACTAAAAAAAATATTTATTTTTCCTTTGATCTGCACCACCAACCTTCATAATTAATATTATATTTGTCAATTAATGAAAATATTTTATCAGTTTGAAATAATTGCAATATTATTATAATTAGATTAATTTTAATTAGAATAATATTTAAATAAATTAATTATAATGTTTTGAAACTAAAACTAGTTTCTATTTCTCGATAATAATAGTTTTCTGATTAATATTTTCAGTTATTATAAAAATATGGAGTATAGCCTGGATTCCATAAGTTGAAGGGGGGAGATGATTAAAGATGGCAGATAGAAAAACTATTGCAAGGTAGCATTGCCACTTTTTCCTCTTTTTTTTCTTTATGAACTGTTGACAGAAGAGTTTGGTCTAACTTAGACAACCGGTGCTAGTAGGTAACAAAGGCTAGAAAAGAAAAAAGCTATTTCTAACAAGCCTTCTAGTAAGCATAAAATTAAATAAAGTCATAATTTCGGAGAATAATAAAAGATTACCCTAGATGGGTAGCACCAAAAATGCAGAATCCCACCCCCGGCAAAAACTGAGAAGTTATTATTGGATAGCAAACAAGAGGCCTAAGCTCTCAGGGGCAGCTAGAATAAGGTTGAACAAAATAAAAGAGTAACCCAAGGTGTAACTTCAAACTTCTGCAACAAGGAAAGTATGTCATTATGGTACCTTTGTTTCAAAAACCAAGTGACAGCCAAAGTCTCAAGAAAAACATCGGTCTCAGATCTAGATACCTTCCCTACAATCAGCAAAGTACTTCTCCACCAGAAGAAATCCAAAAACTAAAAACTTATATACATCGCACACCTACATTTACCCCAGAAATCATAATCATTTTTAGAATACATGTTAAAAACTGTATTAACATTATGAACAAAGGCACCTTCTTGCCCACGTTCAAAAATGCAACGGGGAGTAAAGTTATCAATCAAACATTAGCAAATAACAAAGCCTTTACAGTCAGACAACGCATACATTGGATTGAAAATTGAATCAGACAAAACGCTCCTGCTAGAAAAACTGACTCGTATGTATATGACGACATACTAGTTGGTTAAATTGGGGGGTGTCCTATGGTAGCAAGAACGAGTCACGAGCTGAAGATAATAAAAGCAGCTTTTAAAGGTAGCTGCCTAAGCACCGTTAAACACACCTCCGACAAGATTACTTGGTGAAAAAAAAAGCTTGAAGGAAACAAAACCAAGAAAAATAATGACTGAGCCTTATACAGAACCAGAAGATCGTACTGCAAGCAAATTTCTTGGAAATGTTAATGGCAACAAAAAAATATTTTAATTGAATAAAGATGAGTGTCAGAAACAAGTGGTTTTATTTTTAATTCTTTGTCTGTCTGTTTATAGACAGACAAAACACTTGATATTTAATTTGTAACCACATATGCAGTTTAAAATGTCGTGTCATAATTAAATTTAATTGAGATTTTGTATCCATTTAACTTTTTCAACTGCTTCCAAACATTTAAATTAGAATTAGATTAAAAAACCAAAAATTATAAATTATATCATATGAAATGTATATGATCCTATTACATTTATTCCCCTTATCGAGTTGCAGTTATATTATAACAGTACTAATAAATTACACATTATTGATAAAATAATTTATGCAAAAGCAAAAATTAATAATTATAAAATCAGTATCAGAATGGAAACTTTCTAATGTGTGTTACACATTTGATTATTTTTATTATCACTTAACATTTAACCAATTTTGTTTCAGTAAAACCTTGAACATAATCCATATTTGTATTCAATTATTATATTAATGCCAATTACATAAAAAACAATTAAATTGCGTATTACATTACATTGCAAATATTAGTAAAATCATTCTATTACAACATTAATGTGCTAAAAAATACTTATACTAATAGTGTTATGATATTAATTAAAAGTAGTATTTTCTACCTTGAGATTTTTGAAAATCAACGTGAAATTAATCTGGTTTGGCACAAGTACTTCATTAACCTTCTACTCTCGAACCAATTCTTGTTTTTGTACATTATCCCTGAGCATTATTCGTGACTAAAATCGCACTCATTTAATTTTTAACTACGTATTGTGATCATTGCAACACCGCTGACACGCTGATTGATTCAATCGGGTCGATCAGCATCAGCGTGTAGAAAATGCTACGAATAATTAGCGCAGCAATAAAAATATACGAGTATATATAAATCGATGACAAATTAATTAAGGTGGTTTACATGATTTATAGAACCGCACGCAGTTGTTATCTGATGTGGTGTAGGAATTGATGTTGTGGTAGTAATTGCATGTACATATTTTGTAATTCTACAATTTTGTAATTTTGATTGTTTGTTGTTCGTAGGAATTCAATTCAATGAATCTTTGAGATGATTGTATTGTTTTCATTTCTAGGATTGTGGGTTGTGACTTGTGACCGGGTAGTTACTATTTTTTGATCTCTCTGCTGCAATCGTAATTTTTCTATGACAACAATTACCAAACAAATTCATTGTGGTTCAAGTGGTTAAACAGTTTTGTTAAAACAACAATAAAAATACTCAATTTTTAAATAAATTGTCGGTATCGGCTCTTACTCTTTATTAAACTTTACATTTTGAATTTGAATGCGTTTTGTTTAGTGTGTGTAATACTGAGTAAACTTTGTCACGACGTGTCTATAATCTAATGCACTAATATTGGTTTAAAACTAAAAAATAAATAAAACGTTTGTAATTCTTCTTTTTAAAATAAAGTATTTATGTACGTAATAATTGCATTTATAAAACAATACATTTGAATACTATTATCAAAATATTGAGATTTCGCGTCAATTAAAATGTAAATGTTAGTTACAGTTACTTAAATGAAATAGTCGTTTTCCACGATTTTCACAACAATCTTCTGTTGGCCTTTGACACGTTCCGGCCGGATCCGCCTTCTTGGAATCACAGCACTTCCGTCATTTTTATAACAAAGAGTACTTACTTCCTCTTTGAAAATATTTGTTATAACTGTTTTTTTTTAATTCCTCCAAATAAATAAAAACAAAATACACAAGTTGATTCATTGTAAGTTGGAAAGCTTTATATATATTTTCACAGCAAAACATACATTTTTAGAAAGGCAAGTTAAATGATTTACAAATAGTTGTTTCAGTAACAAAAAAAAAATAAATCAGTTATTATGCTAACAATGTATTTCAAAAAGTAGATAATAACAGTAATTTGTAAAATATTTAAACAAAATAAAAGTGGCTAACTTACTGAGCCAAAAAGCAGAAGCAGAATTAACTGTACGAAAGTCAATTTTTTTTATACTATTTTACATCGCCACAGTAAATCTACAACTTAAAACAAGTTGAGACAGTTGATAAAACTTATAAATCCCTGCTGATAAAAATCAAGTTAGCCACCCATCCACCGCACCGTTCGTTCATTAATTAATTAACACTAATTTCACTATGGAACGTCTTGTTGGCAAACAGTCATTTCATCCGACCACACCACTGCACTGCGTAAAAGACACTGAGACCGTTGCGATTTGCGCTTGCCCGCCCCACTGCTCTCCCTTCGTGTTAATTCGGTCAATCTCGTCTTCTCGCATTAGCGCGCTATTCTATAAATTAAATTTGCACACCATTATGAACTTAGCTTAACCTCCAACTCCAACATACTTTTAGGCTTTAAGGCTTTAATGCTAGATACAGTATTAACACATCCCTTCATGCTACAGCTGTCAAGTGACCTTACTAGCAATATACTTTGTATTATACATCTCCAAAAACACCCACATACAGCCTCTGAGAAATGTTTAAAACATAGTATAATTGTCAATTTTGTCAATCTGCAACTTTAATTTTGCAATGATTTTTATCAGAACAATCTTCCTCAAAATGAAAAAAATACTATGCAAACAAAGCCTAAATTTCAACCTAAGATATCGTTTTGTAAAATGCTACATTTAATCTGTGTTTTATGGTGTTGAGGCGTGCATACTGAAGGTCAATACCATGATCTGAATTGAAGCTTTCAAGATGTGGACGTTTCGGCGGATGCATAGAATATCTTGGGTAAAGCACATCACAAATGCACAACAGGCAAGAAAAAGATCTACGACGCCCAGGCCAAAAAGAATACTTCTGGCTTAAAAACATACTGGGCAAGACTAAACTCCCACACCTTATTCAGAGCAACAAAAGATTGGGGAAAATTAAATGTTGCCAACCTTCAATAATGGAGAGGATACCTAAGAAAAAGAAGAATGTACGTTTAGCTAGAACAAGACTAATCCAATGTAAACATAATGCTAATGACAAAAAAATGATGACTAAAATTCAACACAAACACGACCAGACCCAACCAATTACCAACAGACACAACTACCCCTATAACTCACGACATATGCCAAAAAGGCAAACCCTTACTATACTAGATCAAACAACAACCGGAAAATCAGCTCTTAACACAGAAACCAAGAAAGTTATAAACACATCAAATGATAACATAGATTTGCTAAAAGAAATTCTTCTAATTGTGCTGATAAAATTCAACACATGATAACAATAAAATAACAACGTCACATACTTATAAAACTAAAATTAGCAGTAAAAGACAAACCACAACCATCAAACAAAATAGCAGTAGACTACATTTACCTGTCCACAGTAATATAAACCCATTACTGTACAGTAAATGATAGATATAATTGCTAGGGAGATAGTGGAATTGTACGCCAAAACTTCCAAGAAATACAAACAAATTCAGCTATTACTAAAAAACAATTTAATCAATAACAATATGTTTACTCACTAAGAAATTTTGCCAATCTGTATATTAATTAAAGCTTTTCTTTTATTAACATTAAAACAAACCTAAAAGATTTTGATTGTAAATATATTCTAAAGCTGGCGTATGTACATAAAGTAACCCAACCCAGTGCTTATTAGTAGTTCAAACTCTTAACGTTATTACTTTTCTTATAATAATATCTTTTATTGTCATTTAAACAATTTATCTATATTGTTCTCTACTATTAAATAGTTGACTTAATTTAATTCTATTATTTATCAATACTTTATATCTGATTTGTTTTCAAATTTCTTTTACTTAATCTCAGTAGTTACATGAATTTTACTTTGCTGTTTATTCCGCGGTTTCTCACGATATAAACTCGAGACCTCCGGTGCCGAATCAAACTATAAGTGTGAATTTCTTCAAACACTTAATTAAGATAAAAATGTGTATAAAATATAATTGATGATTGTGACCTTTAGTATTTTTTATTACAATTTGTGGTAAAAGACATAGTAAATTATTTGATTATTTCAAAATGTATATAAAAATATTGGTTTCTCATGATCAGTAATTAAATTGTTAGTATGGTTAAGAATTTCCATTTTGACCTACACATTTTACAGTAGTTTTCACCTTCTCGTTACCACTTTGAGCTTTTCCCTTGGGAAAATTAATACTTTTTACAGAACCCAATAGACTAGACTAAAATAGAATAAAAAATTTCGTCATGTATCGGTTTGTTAAGATACCTTATCAGATTTTCTATGTTAAAGTTTATGTTTCCTCGTAATTGCGTCTGGATTTGGCGATGTAATGAGTGCAGATTTGCTTGAAATGTACAAAGCCAAAAGAAATAAAAGTACTTGATTGATTGATTGATTGATTGATTGATATGTGGTAAACCCTTAAGTGTAACTGATAACGTTATGCAATTTGATTGCGTTTACAATTGAATGTTTAATGTTAATTTAATTTTTGGTTTAATGAGATCCGGGTGTTGTTATGTTTGTTATTATGTTATTGTGATATTAGGGTGGCTGGAATTTATTGTATTGTGTGAATTTGGCTATCCTGAAGGTAAAATGCAAGGTCTTTGTGGTTTTGTTAAGTGAATGCGTTGTGGCGAAGGGAAAACACCTTCTTAAAGTGGGGAGGTAGTTTTCTCTCGTGGCCCCCACTGAAACATTTCACTTAAAAACCACTTTTAATCAAGACCCGACCCAGTCAGTGCGAGCACGAGTTGCGACTATATTCGCTGTCGCGTAATCTCGCCGTCACATTTGGGGAGAATTTTCGTTCCGGATATACATGGGAAGTGTTTTTAGCTCCTGCGTGTGACACAAAGTGCTTGGATTATTAGTGTTTATTAAAACAAAATTATATATCAATACAATAAAAATGGTGCAAGTTGTAAGCGCCGCGGTGCTGCTGCTAGCCTTATCGGGTAAGTTGTTGTGTGAAAATGTTTAAAGGAGCGAATCGCGTCGCGACGCACAGCGTCCAGACGTCCGGTGTATGTGTAATGTGTTGTTGTGCACACATACGCTGAGTGCAGTCAGTGCACACTTTCTGAATGCTAATCGAATTCGTTTTCTATTTCTCATTATATCTAGTATTTATAATCAGAGCATATTAAAATATTAATATTTCGAAAATACTTTGCTTACTTAATTAATTAATTAATTAAATAATTAAAACAACCCTTTCATGTTGAATTGTAGATGAAAGCAAGGACGGACACAATTGCATTAGCGAATTCAATCTAATAAATCTATCCATTATATGCCAAGGTTATTTACTTGCAATTGTATCAATTAGTTTGCATATATTGATAAATGATACATTTCGTTGAACGTTGATAGCTTATGCAGCTTATGCCACTTATGGCATGGCAAGTATGGCAAGTACTTCACTCTCATGTGAGCGGCTGACCATGAATTTTCTTATCGAAAGTCCCTGACATTTGCACAGGATTTCTCAGGTTGGGACCTGACAGTTATTCAACCTACTCTTTCTCACTCATTTTTTCATTCTATTTCATGCAATAATTTAATTATTTAAACAAAAACTAGATATTCATTAGCAACGGAATTCATTATTTATAATAATATTAATAAATCTTTTATTGTATGAATTGTTATGTATGTATGTTACTTGCTATATTTAATCACAAAATTATACTTTAATAATAGATTTTTAAAAATATTTTTGCAATTTTAGTTAAAATTTTGAGGCAGTTTTAAAAATTAATACATCACAAAAATAATCTTAAACCCAATTGCCAAACATTTAAATTATAGCAAAATTTTAATTAAAAATCCAAAATTCATTTTGGAAAAAGAAAAAATTGTTACAAACCACACAAAGGATTAATAAATTGGCCATAAAAAATACGACATTGGCTTCTTAAAAGAACATCAAATACTCTAAAAATTTGTATGAAAAGTTAGATCCTTGTTAGAGTAAATAAATAAAAATAAATAAACGATTATTAGTACTAAATCTGCTAAGCAAACACTTCCAGAAAAACAAACACGGATGTGTAGTATAGAAAGGCCATTTTGTGACGCGGCTATTCTAAATTTACGACCTTAAACTATACATTTAAGTAAGGTCAAATAGACATTTTGAAATATTTCAGAGCAACAAATTTGGATACAATGAATATAGATTTTTTCTAAATAAAAATACAATCTAAACTGTAGACTATGTACCCCTTTTCAAAAAATTGTTTTATTGTTTTATCTATATTCATAACTGTAATTTATGATTCGTAATTGTATTCAATTTTTTATTCATATAACTTAATCTAATTACCAATTATTCACAGACAATTGTTTTGGTCGTAATTAAATAATATTATTAATATTCTGTGCTGCAGTTTTATTGTCTAATATTAATAATAAAATAACAAATATAGTCTGATTATTAATTTTAAAATTTAGATCAATTAATAACATATTTGTGCAACGAACGTTGAATAAAATGGAATAATTTTTTACTTCATTATATATTACTCAATTGAGTTGAGTTATAATTCGAAATGCTTAACGAAAAAAAATTGTGTGTTGCGTTTTAATTACATTAATTTGTAATCGAGAAACTGTAACTATAATTGTACGAAATAGATCAGAAATGGAGTATGAAATATTATGATTACATTATATATTTTTAGTAAGTATAATGGTATAATGGTATAATGGTATAATTCACGTATTTCTGCAAGGTGTTAATTGCTTCGCTAATATAGTCATTAAAATTCCACATTTGTTTTATAGGTTGAAACAATTATCGTTAAGATTCCTATGCAATTATGATTTGAATCATGTTTTGGTCTTTGATACTCGAATAGATTGCACAAAGTTTGTACACAAAGAATTGATCTTGACCGTTGTAGTTGTATAATCAATTGAGGAAGTTTATTGAAACAAAGAATAATATTTTCATATCAGGAAATATTGACTAAAGCATTAATACTATCCTTTCACTTATTGTGTAAATTGATAAATAAAAAGAAGCATTGTTTTAACAGTAATGTAGAGCCATAAAACCAATTTAGTCTCAATTTATTTAAATTAATAATTTATAACATTTGCATAGATTTTAATAACGTATTGTTTTTATGTACATATGTACAATGTATTCCAAACAATACAAAATCATTATAAAATTATTATAAAAGAAACAAACGAAAGCCAAATACAAACTAAACAATTAAATCACATCATGACATCAAAATTATACACATTGAATCAGGTTTCAGTTCGGACTGAATAAAAAGAAAATAAAAAGAAATTATTTTTAAGGAAATTCAATTGCAAAATGGCAACATACATTTAAAATATTAATTAAAATTAATTAAAACTAATTGCAATTATATCTATTTTTCCAGCTAATTAATCGATGAAATAATTATTATATAAACAGTTTATATGCAATGTTCCCATCATACCTCATATGCTCTATATGTATATAAATGTTACATAATTATAAAGAACAATACATGTTTGGTATAATTACATGTATTGTAATGTTCAGTGAGAATATAGCCTACAGTTGTTTGTTTTGTGTGACATTAAAAATAACAAAAACTACTAGTATATTAGTCTGGATTATTAAATGACTTTATTAAAAGTGTTGTAATTTGTGATGGGGTTTTTTGCAATAATTATAGACTTGATAATTAGATCATTTTTTTGGAATGTCAAAACTATTTCAATTTTTTGTAAGTAATATAGCAATTGCTTCATTAACCCAATAGAACATTAATCATCATAGATTTATAATACATTAGCTTAATTAGTCCTTATTTGGCTAAATTAGTCGTCAAGGAGTGATAAAAAATTAATTAGGTTAAAATCAATATTGAAATATTTGTAATCGTGTATGTACCTTATTGAATGCAATAGACTTATTGCGGTTTGAACAGAAGCTCCTTATATATTGTCATATTATCATAAACGGGATTGATGAGACAGTTCATTGATATTTTTCTATTTCTGCTGTTATTACAAGATCCTACCCACAATGTGTAAATTCTGCATTAAAAGATTTGCCCACGGACTAGAATAGACCTTGACATCTTCTGTTGCTACATAACATAATACATAATCTTTCCTTAAATAATCATATAGAACTGGCAAAGTTTTGCCTGTGGTCTTCAATTATTTAACTCTCAATTAATTTTGCATAGTTTGGTGCGGTGCGGTTTGGATATCAAAATCAATCATTTCAAACGCATATAATTAGCAAGATATAAAGGTGAATTCAGATTTATTATAATGTAAGAAACGTGAGTAACGGGAGCCATTCTAAGTGAAATGTCCGTTACATAAATAATAAGGTCTCTAAACAATATCGTCAATATCGATCATGTGGGGGTGTGTTATAAAATATTGTTCTACTATTACTACTACTACTTCTATAATCATTGTGTAAATTGTGTGATAAGAGTATTACATGATATTGTCATGGAAAGTTTGTCTCGATGGTTTTGATTGGATTGTTAATAATAATAATAATAAAAAACAGGCGACTTTTATGTAACACCCAACCAGTTTTCCTTCGAAAGAATTCGGCCTGCCCAAATTGAACAATGTATAATTGCTCGCTTTATATATAATATTCGTTCCGGATCGGGGGAATACAATTTGAAAATCATCGTCGCATTACGTAATCATTATATAATTAATTTGATTTGTTTCATTGAATCTTATACTACCATATTTTTGCGGACGCGGATGCCGACCGGAAACGATTAATGGCTGTTCATTTCAAATATTGATAATATATTTATATATATCATATATCAGCCTTGTTCCGAATTAGGCAACTTTCTATATATTTTGAGTATTGCAATATTACTTAAAGGCAGAATGCGTTTCAAATAATTAGTGTCTTTGTGAATTAAATATTTTATCATTTCAACACGTTTAAGTTTCTAATTGAAGTATTATTGGTATCCTGCTAAGTGTTCTAATTATTAAATGTATTTAGCCATAATTTGTATTCATTATAAAAAGGAAAGTATTATATTTCTACAAAATTTTTGAATTTTGTTATCAAAGATAAAGTATAATATTCTCCAAAAAGATTTAGTCTTTATATATGACTTCAATCTATCAAGATATAATTTTTTAAAACAGTAGCATTTGACTGTATGATTTGTTGACATTCCAATAGTCCAAAAATACTAATTATAATATTGTTATGGTTTGAATTAGAATAGTAAAGAAACATATTAAAGACTATGGATTAAAAACAATAGAAAGTGATGAATAATATTAAAATACAAAAATGGATAGAAACAAAGAGTGAAATTATAAAATATGCTATACATTAACTCCTATTCATCTTTACGAAAGGTCAGTTAGTTAAAGTTCAGAATTATCAAATAATACAAAGTGTTTGTGTATTGTCAATTCATATAATATTTTTTGTTTAGTTGTTTTGTTTTGGGTTTTATAATATTTCTAAATGTTAAATGTCGAGATTAAAATGTCATCGGTAATTAAAAGATCATATCAATTGTAGCAATCGCTAATACAAATGGCACTTGATACAAAAAATATATATAAACATAAATAATAGAGAAAGTTATGAGGACAAATTTAGCAGGTGGATATTTGATTTGATATTCATGATATTATTTTGCAATGTGTTGCATAATTTTTGGAATTATTATTTATGACACAGAAGATAATTGGGAATTATCCACGCTCTTCTTCGTGATTATCCACTTTCATACAGCCGAAAAATATACTCGTATAATGAAATAAACGTTCTAACGCTAAAAATATATTTAAAAATGTCGACACTTTCACCTGGCTAAAGTTCAAAAGTTGAAACGCGTTGCCCTTTTATTATGCCGACAATCGCAAAAAAAAGAAAGTACACATTTAAATTTAGTCCAGACACTTGCACTTGCATTTGTCTTTATTATTACATCACATATTTAATCTCTTTAATGTGAGCAAACCGATTGATTCGATTTATAAATCATGTTTATATAATATTTGCACGTTAAACATTTTGATAGTTTTAATAACAATAACTAAATAAAGATAACATAAATTATGATTTGGTAATACACAATTGCTTAGATTCTTTCAAAACTTCTGGCATTATCTTAATAGTAAAATTGCAACATGCCAAAAACCTTACATAAACGAACGATATCATTTTGATTCTAATTACTCAGCAACACTTAACTTAAAACGTATTAAAACGTATCAATTAAATGACGCAAGATTAAATTAAAATGTAATGAATTTGCATATCTCCAGGAAGTGGCGAAATATAGTCGAGAAAATTAACATAAAAGAATCCAACAATAATTGACTTAATAATTATAGGATGCAAATAGGCGTTTTAATGAATCATCTCAATCAATTTAATTAATTTCATAAATAAACAAAACATAAACTGCAACCCTTACTACTACATATTTACATAATTAAAATTCCTAACGTAGTTACACACCCAGATAGTGGTAGTAAAATTTTCGCGCACGATTTACTTAAAAATAATTTAAGTATCTAGGCGAGTGCCTTATTTGTCACAAATAAAAAGGACACAGTCGTGAATTGGTATTACATAAAAAACGCGTTTTGCTATAGAATAATGTAAGCAACCAGTATGTGACATAATAATCGACATAATGAAATACTGTGCGTATATATTACAATCTGATAAAACAAAGTAGGAAGTGAGATTAAGGCGCGGCTAGAAATAGTTCATATTGCATTATCTGATATCCTGGTTCCTATTGCAATTGAATATATTCTAAATGTAATTACACCTACGCAATTAGTTCCGCCGGTTTAATAATACGAGTACATAGAAAGTTTAATATATATAGATATAGTTTTTTAATTATGTTTGCAATGATTTTGGGAATCTATTTTTAATTATTTTGATGAATGGCATACTAGAAATTTTTATTTTTATTAATCAAATTAATTCTATTAGCTATCAAGGTTATAGAATTTTATTGCATTTTTTTTTTCTTTCATTATTGACATTTTTAAACAATGAACGAAAATATACGATGTGTACATACATATAAAGTTGCATCAGTGGGAACATTAAAGTTGTAATTTTATTTGCAAGATGAAGACATTTCATCAGACTATTGATATTTTTTTGTTTTGTTTCAAATGATATTTATTATTACAAATGATCATTATAATTATAAATAGCAATTATAATAATCATACAATACAAAAAATGAAAATTGTTTTAAAATACTTAATTGAATCATAAACCAGCTTATGACAGACACTACAAGCGTCGCTCATAAGCACTTAATATTGGAGAATTGGTCTGTTTTGTTTCCATGGGAATAGTTTGTTTATGTTTTAATAATGCGCAAAATTCTCACAATTATTTATACAAGTTAGTATTGCATAAGATTCCGTCACCAAAAGCAGACTAAAAATCCGAAGGATAAATTAAAAATAATTTAAATTATTACAATTTTATTCAAACTACTTTGGTTTCCTTGTTTATTGCTGTTAAATTTAAATAAATTATAAATGACTAATAACTAATCTGATTTTGTAATCGAATTTGATGGAAAATTGCTATTAATTTGCCATTCCATGCTAATATTAATATAACAATTTTCACGTTATATGTTAATTTGCTATAAAAAAAAGATGTAAAACCTTAATTCAAGGTAAACATATTGTTACATCTCTTCAATTATCGGGATGTCAATGGAGTGTGTGAATCTTCTAAAGGCTAAACGATCATGGATATTAAATGAAAAAAGTGGGTCATTATATGGCACTGTCACAACCTCACAACTAGCTAATCAGTTGACCGCAGTAAAAAGTCCGTCTTCAAATGAATCGAATTAGCAACACCACCGTTTACATTGCATAACATTCGGGTTCGTTGTCTAATCGCTCGTTGAATCGGCGTCATAGCCATAGCAAATATAAATTTCGTCTCTCAAGTTACCAACAAATTCAATAACTGGTTGCTTCACTGTTTCACTGTTTCATTGCTTCATTGATTTAACACTTTTTTCTTCTACTTAGCAAATTTAATCAGCTATAATAATTGCATATATTGTTCTTAAATATTAGAAGATTTTATGATATGCAAAAATGCTAATTCCAAGAGATAAACCTTAACCTTCAGCAGAAACAACATTGAAACTTTCATGTCCGAAAGGTAATTTAAATAAATTTGTAGTTGAAATTTCTCTACGGCATACATTGAATTAAATTAAATTGAATTCAATGCCGAAAAGAAGCTACGAATGAATAATTAAAGTGTTAATTATTAGTGCGGATAATTTAAATTTTGGATTAATTATAATATTAATAGGAAGTAATTGGGGCGAGTTATTAATACATAGAAAATGTTTTTGCTTGCTCAATTAATTATTAATTTAAAATCCAGGTCATTATAATAAACACTAAACAATATTTAATCAAGCTTGTGTTCAAAATTAAAATACTGCCCTAATACACCAATTATTAAGATTTATGTTTGTTGTAAATAAATTCAGATTACTTAATGTTGCTTGCTTGCTATTGAAGGAAGCTTCTTGAAATAATGAGCCCAGTATTTATGCAATATCATGTAAAATTACCTTAAACGATTTGAATAAGAATCTTGGAAATAATTAGGTCAGAATTAAAATGAAAATAATCCTATGTCGCAATTGGTTGGTTGGTTGGTTGGTTAGTTACTTGTTTGTGCAATTTATATTATTTTGTTTATGAGTGACTTTGTTTTCTCGTGATTCCGGATATTTAAATTGTTTGCAATGCACGTTTAAGAGTTAAGGAGGTTGATTATACTCGTTTCTGCATTGACCTATTGAGTAACTTGACTCTTAACACTATAGGTTGTGTCAGAATATTACTGCAATGTATATAGGCTAAGATTGACTAGTAATTATAGCGATTTTCTATTTAATAAGTATCTAAGCCAATAGGACTGCTAATTCATTGTTTTCATATTATTGTTTCCTTTGGAGATACTAAAAAAAAAAAACAAAGTTGCAACGGCATTGGCAAATCGCAAGATTAACCATTAGGAAATAGTTAATGTGCGGTTATTAAATGCGATTTCGAATCGTTTATCTCACGGGAGCTTCTTGAGGCTACTTGTCCTTCACTTATTAAGCAATCATATAACTCTGTCCAATCTTTTCGATCTCTTTATTTACGTTTAAGAAGATTCATTTAAGTGTAGCCAGCCTCAGGAACCTTTTAGATAAATCTCAGCAACTCTAAATGTGTTATAAAATCATTAATTATCTACTATAAAACGCGGCTATTATTTAGATTATTTAGAACATGTTGTGAGTGAGTGAGTGAGTGAGTGAGTGAGCGAGTGTGTGAGTGAGGGAGGTCTTATGCTCTACATATTTGCTTTCACCTTTCATTGAAAAGTAAGAGTTCGCATATATTAATATTCATTTAGTGATCTATCTGGTGCTCGTTAATTGGCAATACACGCAAAATTTTATGTACCAATCAAATTACTGTTTTCCAAACAGATATAAATATATTAAGGGATGATAAATATTCAACATACATTTTATGCTATATAATATTTTCCGTGAATTGTTCACGTTCATGTAATTTATTTGAAATTTAAAGGTTAGTCAAATTTGTACGAAATTACATGATCATCACTTAAATCTCGAGTGAACGATAAATTGGATTGGTTACAAGATGCAGTCATCATGTTATTATATTTTATGGTCCATTGAGGAAAGTGTTTACGCTATTAAGTCCAAATACAGTTGGATATAATAATTTTAATATTACGAAAATAAGATTGACGAGTTTAATTTTTCTAATTCTAAATGAAGGAAATCATTTTGCTAGCATTTTTTTTGTTCAAGAATGTTTAACCTATATTGTGTGATTACTTGTTAACATTGTTTTTTGTTGCTGGGTTGATCCGGTTTTGCACATATATGTAATGAACTAGAAACAAGCGTGTGTTATATAAAATTTTATATATATATATATATATAACAAGAAACACCTTTCAAATAAGAAAACTTGTCGATAGACTGATATCCATATTAATTAAACGCGCACAAAGTGATATAAAATGTGATATATATCGTGATGGGGAAAAGTGTGTTTTCGTAAACGACATCTTGTACCTCGGGCGTATTTCTCTATTACATAAGAAGATATATAGTTATATGAAAGGTCAGGCCCATACCGATGAGTAAGCGTCATAGGAAAACCTAGAGGCCACCATTCGTGTACTTATATTTTTCTATTTGCCCAGATACAAGAAATGTATAAATAGGCGTTAAAAAGGTTGACATATTACATCATAATTTTATATAAAAATAATTGAAATACATAATATAATGGCATGTCGAAAACTCATATTTTGTTTAACCTAAAGGAAAAGTGCATTGTATGCATGCACTACAATGTAACGTTATTTTATCGTTTGTTTCAAATAAAATTAATGATCACGATTTTAATATAATAAATAAAATGTTTACATTGTAATAAGGTTACAATCTAACTTAAAGGTAAACTAAAAGTAAAGAAAATTAAACAACCAACTGTTGCTATTGCTGTTGCTGTTGCACTAGAAAGCTCTACAACATATGTTTCAATTAAAGATTTTTAAACCCGAAAATAATAAATCGATGACCAGTTAATAGTTTCACTTTTATAACACTAATTATTTAAATTAATCTACTAAATTCTATAAACATTTCTTTTTTCAATTTCAACATTAATGTAAATTAAATTCAATGTTAACAATATATTTAATAAATAAGTTATTGTAATAATTAATAATTATGTTAGCTAAAGCTTTGTTTTAAAAATGAGTGTCTGATGAAGACATCATCAATACTGTCTGTTTCCTCTTGAAGCACCAATAATTTATTAATATAATTCAACAATTTAACCTTAGCGCTTTCTATTCTTGCAATATTTCCTCCTGTATTTTGTGCCAGTCTTTATTATATGCACAAAAAGTTTCTCTAATATGCCTTTGATTGTTTTAATGATAATAGAATAGGAATAGATGAAACTTCCTTATACAGTTTTTTATTTACATCTCCATACAAATAACGTTTAATAAGCTTGCAACAATAACAACTCTAACAATAACAATAACGGTTAGTTTTTGTTGTAAATTATTATAAATATATTTGAAAATTGTATAGATCGATCGATCAATTTATATTTCATTTGTAAAACGTATTGATGTTTTCTCTCCAGCCAAATTAATGATTTAATTTTCAAGCTGGACTCGAAGTGAAATGAAACCATTTAAAAAGGCAATTAAGTCGGATAAGTTGGATTAGTTGGAGAAGAAAGTTGCAAGCCGGATTAGCATAGCAGACGATTTTATTGATGGTAGTGATTCATATAAGTTTCAAATCATAATATTGATATGAGTATTAAACTAAACATGTTTAATGGTTTGATCGTTTCGATTGGCTTCATTAATTGTTAAAAGGTCATTAATACATTACCAATATTAATGTTATTAGTTATTACATTAAAAATATTTGCAATTAGGTAACGTAATTGTTTTTAAAAATTGTTTTAGCAATCCATCATGTTTCTTTTTGACATTGTTATTTCATAATTTAAGGCAGTAATTGTTTTACACGTACAACTCGAAACGTTAAATATTAATATTTATATAAAAAAGTTTTATCTACTTTACTACTAGTTATACTCCATATTATATTTCTACATACAATAATAAAAAACATTAATTCTAATTTACTCATACTTATAAATATCTATACGAGAGTTGCATTTTATATTTCGGGATTAAATATTCATCATTGAAAATGACTTTATTGTTTTTCAAAAAATTGATCCATAAAGAAAAGATACACTTTTTTGCATGCAAACCAATTTTCAAAAAACTTTTTCTATTCCGATTGATGGAGGTATCTCAACATGCATTTTGAAAGTATGAATCGCTTCTTCAGCAATCGAAAAACGTTAATCTTGCAATTTATTTTTGATGTACAAGAATAAAAAGAAGTCTTTGATGACACATCAAATAGAAGTTTTCAGTCCTCAAAAAGTAACTTGTTTGAGCCAATGTAGCAATATTTATTGTGGTTAAGAATAATCCGTCTTCGATGGTTAATTTTTTTATTTCTCCAAAGACTATGTTAGACTGACGGTACGGTTGCAAAATGTCTAGGCAACAAGCAACCATTTGCTTTAAAATGCTTTGTGCCCAAACAACTTTTATTGGATGCCAAATCCAATAAGATAAACCAATCATCTTTAAAAACCTACACAGTTGACTGTTGTTTATTTTTGGACTCATACGCGTAGTTCCACAATTTGTTTCCAGTCACGATGTTAGATATGTTTTGGAACAACACCGCAATTGTATTTTTTTGAGTAAACAAATTTGGCCAATTGATACAAGTTTTTTTTAGTTAGTTAGTTTCTTGCAGTATCAGTTCACGAAACAGCAATCAATTTTGGACAACCTTCAAGAGATTTATCGTTGAGCAAACATTGGTAAACCTTAATGATGCTTTATTGCCAAAAGTCAAATTAAGTTTATCGATGTAGTGTTATTGAGTTAATCCACGTTAAAAATTGTTCACGATTTAATTCCAGATAAATTTTTCAAATTACTGATTTCTGAGTATAGAGACGACAGTTTTCAGATAGCAGCAATCTTGAAATATAAAAAGCAACCCTTATGTTTATTGTTCATTCCATATGCAAAAGGTTTGATTCTCCACCAACTAATAGAAGTAAAAGTTTTAAATAATTTACAATATTGTGGTTTATACTTTTTCAATTTTTTTTTTACTAACAAACATTTAGGAAGTCGATATTTATAATATATAATATATAATATCATTGTAATAAACAGGAAACAATAACTATTTAAAAAATATTGTTTACAGGACATTGATCTCGGTAATTAATTAGCAGTAAAAATAATTTCTAATTATAATCTGTTATGACCCAACTTAAGGCTTTTCTCATTAGTTACCCGAAATAAAAAAAAATGTATCATTCATAAAAAAAGTGATTATTGCATTTTTATGAAAATCAGCAAACGGAAATGATTCCGTAAGTATTCCGTTTGAAAGTTATTTTATTTTATGGTTTCGCGTTTGGAAGTTAATAAAGTGTATCGATTGTTCTGCAGGAGAAAACAGATCGCAACAAAAAAGAAATGGCAAGATCAAATCAAAACAATGGGATTGATATACGTATGCGTAGCTATTAATGGCATCGTTTATTAAAACGCATAATTCTCATTTAAGTGGCTTAAGTGAGCGTGAAAATGAAACACATTTCACTTATCGAATCCGGTCGCTTCGTATATATTCTCCTTTTTTTTTCCTTCTCTTAGTTGATCAGCATTGCGTTTGGTTTTCAAGATTTTAAGGTCTAGTGCATCTCGGATAGCGAGAGTTTAGTTTTACTATATGTCCTACTTAATATACGTTTTCTTGCACTATCGTTGTCCTAGTAGGTAAACTCATAAACACAAATGCCAAACTTGTTTTACACCTGTTGCAATATGAACACTCACACACAGTGACATTGTCTATACTGTTTATACGATAGAGATTTATGTTGATTTGGTGGTAGCTAGTGTACTAGTGTAGTTACCAAAAGAGAAATTGGGACAGGAAGAATATGATAGCCAAGTATTGCGCTTGCATATTGACCTAATAACCTTTAGCATAAAATGCATCAACAATAATTACCATCCAGAATCCAATTACCGGTTAAATTACACCGGTAAAACATTATCATTAATATTGCATAACTAATTGTTTGTCGATTTATTTTTACTTACTATTAAAATGTAAAAAATAACAACAAATTATAAATTCGATGAACAATGACACAATTATATTCTTAATTTGTTAATTTGATTAACGCATAAATTGTGTACGAGGACAAACACGTAAAGGTTAATAATTACATCTAAGATAAGTGCGTTTTCTCAAGCCACTCAAGCCACTCAAGCCACCTACTGAAGCAATTAAGCTGTGCCTAGGGAATTCACGACCACCCGCTAATTGATTCCCTTCGAATTTTAATTAAACCACGCCTCATTTTCAATGTTTCCAAGTTCATGAAATTAAACAATAAATAATCGCATGCGTATAATTATAATAAATAAGATGTTTAACACTTTGCCGTAATTGGCGTTTTCTTAAACAATGGAAATCTTGCAAAGATTTAATTAGTTCTAATCAATGGTTATATAATTATTTATTATTTGTTGTTGTTGTTACAACACATTCTCACAGTTTTGTATTTCTTCTTATTTTTTTTTTGTATTGGCCATCATGACAATAAATTATTTAATTATATTAATGTAACATTCGCTTCGTGATCTAATTTGCACGTTCAAATTAAACCAAATGCATTTTGTACTTTTACTACCAATTTCATCAGCGTGTAATCAATATCAATTTATACAATAATCACAGCTATCAAACTCGAAACATTTCAATGAATTGCGTTATATTCCAAAACAACTAGTTCGCAACTGTGTAATAAACTACCTAAACTGCTTAGAATATTAACATAACATATTATAAATTTATTAAAATAGATACACAAAGCATTTCAATGCATCTTTAATGAGCTGACACCCGCTCCTTATTTACATAATTAATGATATGATATAAAAGCGTACTAATAATTAAATAAAGCTGATTTGATCTGAACGTTTTGTAATTTATGAAAATTAGAATTCATATTTCGGTGAATTTGAAGCGCCTTGAAGAATTAAGCGTATAAATTAGAGGCCTCCTGCGGTTCCCCGAATACACAAAATTATATACATTTTTCTGTAACAAATTAAACTGGTTTTGAATACTATTCTAAGTATTAGAATTAGATACAGCTATAAAACAATGTTTGAATGTTGATAAAATTAAATTGTAACCCAACCCTAAGTCGTAACTAATATTTATGATATTTGCTTGATCTTAATATTCCAATCCTTTCACTGTTTTATTTATCATGCAAATTAACTAAACTAATATTTATTTTCATGGATGGAATTATCGATTTTCGGATTAATATTAGTAGCATGATTGGTTGGAGGCTATTTAATTTATTACTAATCATGTTTCTTTCATGCACGAAGCGTATGATTTTCAGAACAATAATCAAAAAAATATTTTGTTAGTAGCAACTAGCATGTATAATTTATACAATATATTTACTTCACTTGAGGCATATAATACGGATATTGTAAATAATTTTATAGATACTCGTGGATAGTTTGACATTTCATGTTCCAAATGTAAACATTATTAATGAATTTCACCATAACCGTATTGATATTTTTATTTGCTTCATAATTATCAAATTAATAATAATAATAACATATAATTTGATAATCAATTTATTTCTGTATAGTTCTAAATGTACGGTACGGGTGAAATTATATGTAGAAATAGGAATGACTCAAAAAAATGTAGTATACTGTACATATGTTAAATAAATAGATGAAATTAATTTAAATTACAATGATTTTTAACTCGGTAAATTTAGTTTCTTTAGAAACTAATAAACATATATCTTATATCTTATAATAACTGATATCAAGGCGTATAATAATAAACCGTATGTGTGTCAATGGTCTCGTTTCATTTTCGCAACAAAAATTTCGTGAAAGGGATTTTTTTATTATATCAAACGTATAACATAACGATATGGTAAGGCATCTAGTATCTATAACTTTGCAGCAGTATATGAATTACAAAAGTCCATTTAAAATGTAAATGCATAAAAAGTGTGTAACTAATGAAGTCGTACGCCCGCACCCGAGTTTTGTATAATAGTGAAAGTAAAGTCGCAGTCTAAAAAATTATTCAAACGTAAGTAGCGTTACGTTAAGTTGACTTTAGTTTAATATCATCAAAACCAAGGTCGTTTTGATCGCGGCATTGTTGTGTCCGCCCGGATGTGAGTGAAATGGTGAAACTATTGAAAACATTCATAAACTCCGTCTAAACTATAAATTTACTTTCAAAAATAAAATGTTATGCTCCCAATAAATTTAAATTAAAAGAAGCGGCACTTAATTATTCAAGGTAGTTGGTCTAGTCTAAGTGACAAATTATTCTAAAATATTTCCTATAAATTCAAGGAGAAATTACGTTATAAAATGTCAGGTAATATTAAAAATACCATCCATCCATTAATTTGTTTCCTTGAAATATTTTTTACAACATTAATTTGATGAAATGTGAATATTAAATGATTTTCGGTGTAAAAAATATGCTAATGTTATTCTTAAAATAGCGCAGAGCGTTCTTTGTGGTCATAAATAGATGATAAACGAAATGAGAGAAGAAAAGGTTGCAGGTGCAGGTGCTTATTATAATCAACAAGTTTGTAAGGGGTTATTAACATTTTCAATTTATGGATAAATAAAAAAAACTTTAATTGGATCCTATAAATATTGTTCAAGTTGTGGAAAATATCCAGAAAAATAAAACTATATTAATGAACATTTCCAAAAATATTTATTTAAACTATTTACTAGCCAACTTTTTATTTTATTTGATAAATAGTATTAAGCAAATTTTCTTAAACACACAATTTCTATATAGTTTATTAATTAACAAATCACTACACAAATATACACAAAACTTAATGAATTGAATTTATTCATTATTCAGCAAGAAAATAATTTCACTTAATTCGATTATCTATGAAGCAAATTTAAAATAATTAGACACAGTAACAGTAATTTGCACATGTCATACTATTTCATTCTCGATCATCAATCTTTTCGAAACAACACTTTCTCGCGGTCGCATGTTTTCCATTGCGTTTAAGGACAATACATGGCTTAAGGCAATTGCATACGCATTTTCAAATAATTATATAAATCCTTACCAACATCAATAACTCAATACGTGTCCTTAAGCAAATTGTCAAATAATAAATAATTTCTACTTAAAACAACTCTATAAATCGTTGCAGTTTTGAAAAAGTGGTAATATGGTAATGTATGTATTATACAAACTAATAATATGCAATCATTATCATTAATTAAGATAAATGCAAGTAGGTATAATTAAATTGCGAAATGTCTGGCTCTGGTGAGTTATGGTGAATTGATTATGCGAAAAAACTAGCACCTCCTATCCGGTAAGATCCGCAATCACAAATAATAAATTAATTCTTGTTTATAAACAATGATGGCTATGACTATCTCATACTATTTTTATTTTATTCAAATGCATGGTTGTTTAAAGAGTTGTGCAAGTCGACCTCTACTCTACTCTCCGGGGACGTGCGTAATAAAGAACTCGTGGGAGGGTCAGGTCAATCCGTGTTACAATTAAATCGTTAATATTATATTTTTTATACTTTCTATTATATTTCACCTTGTTGGAAACCTAAGCATTGCGCAATTTTGTCTTCTTAATAATGGTCATAATACTAATTATAAACAGAATCAATCGGGGTTAGAATGACTAGACAATATCAACTATGCAAATTTCCATGAAAATAGTTCTGTTTTCCTTCATGTTCGCTTTTATGTAATTTCATGTACTTTTACTTTTATTTAAATTGTCGCTTTGTGTTGTTTAAACTTAATACAAGCTGGGTAATTAATACTTTACTTACTGATTACTCAAGGTCTTTTTTTGTTGTATTTATACACGACATAACTGGGAAATTAGATTGTAAAGAGTACTAATCATTATGATAATTACAATCTATTGTACGAATTTTGTTTTCATCACATAAACAATTGCAAATGTAAAATCTCGAGAAATTTCTTTCCTATTCAGCATTCAACATAGCAGACCAGAACTTTAATATAGGAAATGTACTGCCAGTATTAGTATTATGATAATAGTAATAGATTTATTTCATACTTATGCATTCAAACACTATTTACATATTTTACAGTGTACATGAATAAGAAAGATTAATATTGACCATTTATTAAATTCAATTCTTCCGACCATAAATTGTAAATGACAACACTGTCTCATCAACTATAATAATAATAATATAATTAATTTGAATAGATTGAATTTTGATTATATCTAGTTCGCTGTTGATTATAATGCGAGTATAAATTAAACGAATTACAAATTATGTTCAGGTTAACATTTACATTTACATCACAATGTACGCTTGCAAAATTATACGTAAAAAATCGCACACACACTATTCGCACGATACTGACATTTTAACCATAGCAATTCACCCTTCATATAATATTTGCACTTTGCACGATTCGTGTTCATTGCCCTAGATTTAATTAAACCATGTTTCGATATAATTCAAGGGTTTTGTTACTATGAATACAAGACCTCCGTACGGTAGACACGTTTTGGTTCGCTTTGCGCATGACGTCACAGGGTTCGATTTGTTTAAATATTAGTTTTGGTACTAATAAATTTTTAACATTTTATAAACTGAGTTTTGCACTTTCCAACCGTTTTTGGAATAATACTTATAGAACTCATCTTGTTCATCAATAGCAATTTTTGAGCAATAATTGAGTTTAAATTGTTTATTCGATCTAAACTATTAACTAACAGTACCGTTTAGAAAATACTGTGGGTAGATGTAAGATTGAAATACCTAACACACATTAAATGCAATTAATATATGAATGTTTATCAATTGATTAAAGAAAGTGATTGATTAATCAATAGTCCTAATTAATCCGGTTGTATAACATAATTGAATATTAATTGAAACGAACCAATAAATATTTAGTATCCTTCCTGAATAAAACATAAACATAACGATCCGAGAAGTGTTTATATAATGATATATTTGTAGTGTGCAGTGCTACACTAAATTATTGATAATGTTCCATTAAGTGCAATTCGAAGAGCCATATATAGAGCGGTTATGCATTTGCGTTTTAATTATTTCTGCTGTAAGTCGGTGGTGCAAACGATGCAATTATCACCTATTAAGAGCCGCACTGCACGGCATAGCATATCACAGTACAGCACAGCATAGCACAGAACAGCACGGAACGGCACAGGCGTTCGTGAAACAAACAAGCATTGGGCTAATTGATTTCTGTTAACGAAAGTGTTAAAACCGCTTAGTATCTAGACCGGCATGATTTGTTTGAAATAAATATGTATTTAGAAAAACGGACGGTCTATTATGGGTGAACTGGACAGTGGACACCAAAAAAACTCGGTGAAAGTAAATCGGCTTTCACACAACTATTGGCGATTAGCTTAAAAAATATTCAAACAGATGCACGTTGTTACGCTAACCCAAATAGTAAATTGGAAATTGTACGATTGTACGATTGTCCGCCTGGTTTAACACAGCACAGAATTATTGTTTCGCATTTATCATTATTATAATCGTTATATAACCAGCTTTTATTGCACATTGCACTTGTACTTAATTTTCTATACTTACTATAAATGCAATATATGCAACAAATGAGATGCGACTAATTACTATAAAGCATATATTTGTCTAATTTGTCTAAATTGCCATTTATCAGTTTATTCATTACAGCCAAGCTGTATTTCACCATGACAATTTTTATGGCATTATAATGTGCGGCTAACATTTTAATCCTTTCAATATTCATGAAGTTTAATTTGTTATTTGTCATTTATATATAATATTTAAAAGATGTACAGTTGATATAGAAATAATATACTACGAGTTTAGTCATTTTATTCACATTTTCACTATCACGAAAGTAATTTTAGGCAGGAAATTAGGTATTAAAATCACCAAAATAATAGTTCCGGAACAATCTAAATACACAAATTCAATTTAGAAACTGATATCTCAGCATCTAAATTAACTGTTTATTGTAACATAATAGAAAAGAGTTTAAACATATGTATTTCCAAAGCTTTGTTTACTAAAATATCTATGACCAAAAATTTAAACAAATTTATGTGATTTAACTACCCAACCTAATTATTACATTATGCCACTTGGTTCGTATAAATAAAATAGAATTAAACGGCAAAATAAAAAATAAAACAGCAAAGTTTAAATATGCAAACAAGTTTTTCGATTCGTCAGTTTGCTTTATTGCTTGATGTATGCTAATCTAATGTCAGTTTTTTATGCAATCAACTAAATTTTAATATTAATGGTCATTATTCATCGGGCGTTTTTTTATAGTAGAATTATAGACAATCCCAAAGAAAATAAACAATTAAACTTGCTTATCAAAGCACATCTTTAATATTTATTATTTTGTTATAATGATTATGTAATAATCATATCGTAATATATAATTTTTGTAGAGAGTGATGTTATAAATTTGACATTTGGTATATGAAGAATCACTTACAATGGATAACAATTATTTTTAAATTATATAAGCATAACTTAATTATGTAGCTAGCAAGCAAAAACTTCATTTTCTGATTTATTTATCATCAGTTTCAAAATTGTTTTCATAAATTAAATTTGGATTCAAACTATAGAAGAAGAAGAAAATTGCATAACATTTTATAGCTGTTATACGCATGTTAGAAACATTAAACAATAAAAATTCAATTCAAAAAGAAAGTAACATTTAAAAAAGCGGCTCATCTGTACGTGGGCGTTTTATATAAATCCCTCACACTCGTCTGATAATTAAGTAATCCAATCATGTCTACACATTATTGTTGCGGGCTATTTCAACAATTTTGTCGACCTTCACAAAATTATGATTTAGTTAGTTAGTTATTTACATAAATTAGAATTAGATAGACCACCCGGTTGAGTTTGAGTTGAACAGTGCACCCACAAATCTGCTAAATCTGCCAATTCGGTTCAGCCCACGCTATCAATATTTATTGTTTTAAAATAACATAAACTAGTTTGATTACGCAAACAAACCTTTATCATCATCTAGATTTCAAGTTTTTTTATTATCCGGTTATATAATCGCGAAAAATAGGCGCGTATACTGGTTCAGAACTGTTTGATTTGTTTTTGTCATTTACATAACTTGATATATTAAATATTAAATAAAATCAGAATCAGAAATTCATAATTAAAACGTAGCACTATTGCTGTGTAATGTTATAAGTAAAATTACTTTTTTTTTTCATAATGATAAATAACAATAAAAGAAACTGCTTTAGAAAACCGAATAAAATAAAACTGGAGTAATCACTTTCTATTTTAGTTTCATTGAATATTATTTTCTTCATCGCATCGGAATTATTGTTAGATTTTCATTTCAGTTGCGCAACGTGAATAAACTTCACACAGAGATGCAAGATAATGGGGAACGGGGTCGAAATATTTTTATTGCTGCATACTTTTCCAATAAAGTATAACATTTAGAATGATAGTAATTGCATAACAATGTAGGCGTGGTGTATCATGAAAGGACCTTGGTATTAATTTAACTCCGCTCAGATAAATTCTAAATAGGGCAAAGAAAATCTACAATGGGAATTTCGCAAATTTCGCAATTTCGCAAACCATTGAAAAATATAAATTAGTAAATTACACAATTACTCAATTACAATCATTTCCCCTACAAAACCAGTCCCATGAATAATAACTAACTCTTCGTTTGAGTATTTTTTTATTATAATACACCATTACTTATTGCAACCTCTAACCTTTACCACACACAACATGCAAAACGCAAAATGCAAAATACCATCGGTAACATTTAATATTATTTTCCATCCTCTCGGTTAATTCATTAAAGTACCCATATTCTCGATGATTATTAATCATGTCTTTTTTTTTTCTTCACTGGATCTCAGTACACACGTAACCATTCACACAGCACGCGTTTCACGTTTCCCAATAATAGCCATAAAAAAATGAATGCAATTGGAATCAATTTTGCAAACTCCAATCATAATGGTTGGGAGGTTGCATAATTGCCCATTGTTTTATTATTAATTGTATTTTATATAACTCATAATAATCGATAAGAGAATTGAATTGAAAAATGCATTTCTAAATTGATCATAAATAAGATCTCTTGTGGCGAGGCGAGGCGTCTATTGTTTCATTTCATTAAATCGATATTACTAAAATATTCCAGAAATATAGTTATTGTTTCGGTTTTACTTCATTCTTGATGTAGAGATTTATAAGAAAGTAAAAATTGATTATTTAATTGAATTTAAAAGAATTGTATTTTTCTTGCAATTGCAATTCGACCTTGCCACATTTGATATTCAAACTAAGTACTGTATGTATGTGTGTATGTATGTAGTAGTAACCGTTGTCGTAATTTTATAACCAAGGTCTTTGCCAATCAGTCTGCTTTCATTTTATTTTGAAATTGATTATATTCTGAAATAAAATATAAGTTATTGTAACAATACATTCTTCTGTAATCTGCGTCACTGTATTCCAAAAACAAAATTAAATTAAATATAGTATAAGAAATATGTAAAAAAACTTTAACCAATAAAAATGTCTGTAATTAATTATTTGATATATGATTGTAATTGCTATATGGTACTTGGTACATTGTAATTTCTATTTTTTGATATAGCTTTAAAGAATAGAGAAGAATTGAGAAATAAAACCTTGTAAATGGCATGCATTGAGGATTGACGATTGAAGATTTGCACAATTTACAATCACAATTATACTAGATCATCTGTAAAATATTTAAGAAATTGCTGCAATATGACATTGAAAGATTTTTAATTAAAATACCAAATGATTTGCAACATAAAAAAACACGCGCGATAAAATGCAGTTTTGCAATATGTATATGCAAGGCTGGGCAAATTTGAATATGCTATGCAGTGTGATTTCAATTAAAAATTACAGCTTAGTACTCAGTAATAGTAGCAGTAGCAGTAGCAGTAGTAAATATAATATATAGATTTATTATTAATTAATTGCAAAACAACTATAAGTTAATTAATTATTATTATTATTATTATTACAATAGCTAGCAACTATGTCACTATAAGATTCTCGCATATGAGGTATTTCACCTTTCCCAATTTATGATTTGTAATATGTATGAAGAAATCTTCTATTCACACTTGTTAACTTTATGAGCAAAGATTGGCATTAAATTTGTTGTTATTGTGCTGGATAATTAGTTTACATAAGGTATATTTCGTATAGGACACACGGTGATAGTTTTTTAAATGTTAATTGGCTTACGTAATCATGTAATCCACATGAAGATGCAATCGAGTTTATTTGCATTTCTGTTACGATTTCTTTATAAATTGATTCCTTAATAATTAATTATAGAAAAAAAACTATAACTAATGATTTATATACAGGAAGAAACGCACATTAAATGAAAATATAAATTGACTACTAACTGTTGATATGTACGTGTTACATTGTAGATGTATAATATATATTCGGGGAATCACGGGGAATCACATAGAAAGGGTCTCATTGTTCCCGGCCATAAGCAGGGGAATCCCTGATGTAGAAATGTAATACTATGCAGTATGCATGATGTAGAAATAGTTAGTTATATTCCAGACACGAGCTGCGACACTCGAAATATAAATATTAAACAAATTTGTGTTTAATTTAAAGCCCTTTCCAACAGGTTATGGGCCCAGGTCTTCGCGTGTTAATATAACAGTATTATAATTTAATTATTATTATACATAAACATTTAAAATTTTAAAAGTTAGTAATGGAACTTAAAGTGAATAAAAGAAACAATGTGCCATTTAATGGTGAGCGGTATGGTGTATGGAAGTTCAGAATAAAATCTCTATTATCCGAACTTGGAATATTACATATCATAGAAGAAGAAAATGAGGAAATTACAGAAGAATGGACAAAGAAAAACATACTAGCAAAAAAAAACACAATAATAGAATATTTGAGCGATTCATTTCTTGGTTTTGCCGACAAACATATATCTGCCAAAGAAATTTTAATAAACCTTGATACAATCTACGAAAGAAAAAGTTTGGCGTCTCAATTAGCAATGCGTAAGCGTTTATTAAATTTAAAACTGCAAGGTGATATTACATTATTGCAACATTTTATGCAATTTGAAACAATAGTTGCAGAATTAATATGTGCTGGAGCAAGACTAGATGAAATGGATAAAATTTCACATTTATTATTAACGCTTCCAACTACATTTGACGGTGTAATAACAGCGTTAGAAACGTTAAGTGAGGAACATTTAAATTTATCTTTCGTAAAAACGAGATTATTAGATCACGAAGTTAAATTAAATGCCGAAGACAATTCAACAAGTTTAAAAGTGCTCAGTAGTGAAGTTTTTTAAATCATCTGGTTCTAACAATAAAGAAAAACGTTTTCCTGCATTTAAAAAGAACAATAAAAAATGGCAAAATAATTACAAATATAACAAAGAGAAAAATAAATCATGGAATAGAATTTCTCCCAATAAATATAAAACAAATAACCTAAAGTGTGATCATTGCGGAAGACGGAATCATGAAAAAAGAGATTGTTTTTATTACAAACAAACAATTCAAGGCCAGACAAATAGGAACCGGACCCTGCACACCATACCAACAAATGCCCAATGTGCGAACGGATCGGACGGATTTGCATTTATGTTTTCCAACAATGAAATGGACATAAATAAACCAAGTGAAATAACTTTTATTCTGGACTCGGGTGCCACCGATCATATAATTAACAGAGATGACGTCTTTACTAATTTTGTAAATTTAAATTTTCCCAAGAAAATTGCAGTCGCTAAATCTGGTACAAGCATCAACGCAACAAAGAGAGGGACCATCAATGTATCCACAAACCTTGGGTTCAACGGAACACTACAGGAGGTCCTTTATGCACCGGAACTTGCTCACAATTTATTGTCCGTGCGAAAAATTCAAGAAAGCGGTTTTAAGGTCATATTTGATGCAGATGGCGTCACTATTCGAAACAAAAAGGAAATAATTTTAAAAGGTAAGCCCTTAAATAATCTGTATTGTATAATTTTTACGGTTCAAAACATGGTAAATAATGAAAGTCAATTAAATATCAGTACTAATAAATATGTTAATATTAACTATCAATTGTGGCATGAACGGCTTGGCCATATAAGCCATCAAAAGTTTATGCAAATTAAAAACAACTCAATGATAGAAAACATGACTGATATATTAAATATAACACCAACACATAACAAATGTGAAGCTTGTATTTATGGTAAACAGGCGAGACTTCCATTTTTAAAAACTAAAATAAAAAACCATGTCAATAGACCTTTATTTATAATACATACAGATGTTTGTGGCCAAATTACACCTTCGACTATAAATAATAAAAACTATTTTATTACATTTATTGATGATTTTTGTCATTATACAGTCACATATTTAATGACACATAAATCAGATTCAATAAATTATTTTAAAGATTTTGTTTCTAAAAGTGAAACATTATTTAATTCAAAAATAGTAAATTTATATTGCGACAACGGTGGTGAATATATATCAAACGAATTTAAACAGTTTTGTGTGTCAAAGGGAATCACCTATCATTTGACAGTACCTTATACACCTCAATTAAATGGTGTAGCTGAAAGAATGAATCGTACGATAACTGAAAAAGCACGTACGATGATAATTACAGCTGAATTACCTAAAGCATTCTGGGGAGAAGCTGTTTTAACAGCTACATATTTAATTAACATAACACCTACAAATGCAATTCAATTAAATAAAACACCATATGAACTTTGGCATAATAAAAAGCCAAATTTAAAATATTTGAGGGTATTTGGTTCAACTGTTTATGTTCACGATAAAATTCGCAAAAACAAGTTTGATAGAAAGTCGTTTAAAACAATTTTATTGGGATATGAACCAAATGGTTACAAACTCTGGAACGTTATAACAGAGAAATTTATTACTGCTCGTGATGTCATAATTGATGAAATAGATTATAAGCAAACTAGGCCTCTACATGTTAAAGACATTGCTGAATCTTGTACAAAATCAAATAACCCTATTTTAAATTTAGATCAAATTACTGCTTCACAATTAGATGAATCCCCAAATTTAAAATTGAATCAGACTAAAAATCAAACAGAAAGCGAATATTCCAGTGATCCCTTATTAAGACGAAGCGATCGAATTAAAAATCGACCGACTATCTCATATGACGAAACTACTGATCAAAATTCAATAAAAGATATTTTATGCTCAGCATATATGGAGGTACAAATACCCAAATCATTTAAAGAAGTTAAAGATCGAGAAGATTGTGTTCAGTGGGAGCAAGCTATACAAAAGGAAATTTCTTCTTTACAAATTAATAAAACATGGATTATTGTTCCTAAACCGAATGATAAAAACATTGTTGATTGTAAATGGGTTTTTGCTATTAAACAGGATGCACAAGGAAATCCTATAAAGTATAAAGCTAGATTAGTTGCAAGAGGTTTTAGTCAGGAATATTTAGTTGATTATGAGGAAACTTTTGCACCAGTAGCTAGGATTGCCACTTTTCAATTTCTGCTTGCTTTTGCAAACCAGTTTGAATTATTAATTCATCATATGGACGTTGAAACTGCATTTTTACATGGAAATTTAAAAGAGGAAATTTATATGAAAATACCTGAAGGAATTGAAGGAAACCATAGTCATGTATGCAAATTGCAAAAATCATTATATGGTTTAAAACAATCGGCTCGGTGTTGGTATGAACATTTTGATCACATGTTAAGGGAGTGTGGTTTTCAAAGATCTCAAATTGATCCTTGTCTTTACTTATTAAATAAGGGTCATGTTAAAAGAAATATTTATATTGTTTTATATGTAGACGATTTAATGATCATAACAAGTGATTTCATAGCAATGAATAATTTGAAACAATATCTGATGGTTCAATTCAAAATGACTGATTTACAAGAGATGAAATTATTTCTTGGAATTAGAATTGACAGAAGTGAAAATAGAATAACACTAGATCAAAGTTCTTATTTACAAAAAATTTTAAACAAATTTAAAATGCAAGATTGTAAACCTACTAATACACCTCTACCAACTGTTTTAGATTACATAGGTCTGAATGATGACAAATATTACGATGCACCATGTAAAAATTTAATTGGATGCTTAATGTATGTAATGCTTTGTACACGCCCAGATTTGTGCGTGGCAGTTAATATATTAAGTAGATATCAAAGTAAAAATAACTATGAACTATGGAAAACTTTAAAACGATTATTGCGATATATTAAAGGTTCATTAAATCTTAAATTAACTTTTATTAAAGGAGATGATCAACATATACTTACAGGTTATGTTGATGCTGATTGGGGTAGCAATTTAAATGATCGTAAGAGTACAACAGGGTATATATTTAAAGCATTTGAAAATTGTACTATCTCATGGACGTCAAAACGTCAAAGATCAGTGGCTACTTCTTCTACAGAAGCTGAGTATATGGCTCTTTTTGAAGGTATAAGAGAAGCAATATGGTTAAAATCGTTATTAAAAAGTATAAACATAGATATTAAAACCCCAATTATTATTTTTGAAGATAACCTCAGTTGCATTAGTATAGCAAATAATCCCACCAACCATAATAGGTCTAAACACATAGATATAAAATATCATTTTTCTAGAGAGAAAATTCAGCAAAAAATTATAATACTAAAATATATTTCCACAGGTGAGCAACTGGCTGATATATTTACCAAAGCACTACCGGCAGTTAAATTCCAACAATTACGAAATAAACTGCAACTATTATAAATATTTTTTTTTTTTATATATATATATACATATATATATATATTTTTTTTTAATTATTATTACATAATTTTTTTTTTGTATACATTTTTTTTTTATTATTCTATATACATATATATATTTCTTTTTTTATTATTATAAATTTTTTTTTTATTATTATTATATATATTTTTTTTATTATATTTTTTTGAGTGGGAGTGTTGATATGTACGTGTTACATTGTAGATGTATAATATATATTCGGGGAATCACGGGGAATCACATAGAAAGGGTCTCATTGTTCCCGGCCATAAGCAGGGGAATCCCTGATGTAGAAATGTAATACTATGCAGTATGCATGATGTAGAAATAGTTAGTTATATTCCAGACACGAGCTGCGACACTCGAAATATAAATATTAAACAAATTTGTGTTTAATTTAAAGCCCTTTCCAACACTAACTAAGTTAGATAACACCAATGCGCAATGCGCAATGCAATTATGTTATTAACGTTAAAGGACAATCAATATTTTTATGTTATTCAATGAAATAAAGTATAAAATCAATCAATCAAGGTAATTAAATCAAATTACCGTGTAGAAAAAATGTAAGAGGAAGTAATATGGCATTGCCGCGGGCGAATCCAGATCAGAGCCAGAACCACACGTTCTGAAGGCTGATCCAGATCCAAAAAAATTCCATCCAATTTGTCAGAAGCTTCCTCCTACGTCTGCAACGCTATTTTTGCTGACATTTAAATGTGAATGAAAAAAAAAATGACACTATGACATATCGAGTATATTATGGCCCATTTCGTGACCGTCTGTCTTTGTTTTGTAAAATGCGAGGTCGGATTCGAAGTAGCAACTACTTGGGTGTGGTTTCAGAATGACCTTACAATCGCTATATCCTTATGTCGTTTTTTTACCCGAACAAAACCATATCAATTTTAAACCCGATTTCTCAATCTAGCAATAACAATATTTAATAAAAAAATTGTGTGCGAACACGCCTTGTCGGAAGAATTGATGATAATTACCGAATAGTAGTGATGGTGATACCTTGGAATTGGAATAACAACTCGAGCAATCGAGCAAAACCTGTATCGCTATAATTGTTATATAAACTTATTAATGCATGTTAACCATGAATTATAAATCACTTTTTAAATAAATAATATTGAATAAATAATTGCAAGGTATGTGCAAAGTGAACGTGGTATGGTGTGGTATGGTGTGGTGTGGGTGGGTGCTGATATTTATTTCCCAGGCACTTTAAAATTTATTTTTCAAAACCAGATACATATCACGTTTTTATTGCTATGAAAACAAAGCTCTTGACTTTGTGGAATATATATGGCGGCATTACCTTACCATTACCTACCATTCTGTAAACAATAAATCAAATTAATAAAAATAAAAATCTTTTTGCCACCGTTTTAAACATTATTCTTTTAAAATATCTCAGCATCAACCAGATGTCAATATCACTTTCAAATTCTGCAATGCCAATTACTGATTGTTTCTATTCATTAATAATCCATTGAATGTTAATTACTTTGATTGATTATTAAATATGAGTGCAGTATTTAATTGATTTTCTTTTTTTGTTGTTTCAGGTGAGTTTCAATCAATCAATGCAATTTATCCATGTGTTGTTGCTGGTGGTAGTCGTAAGTAATTTATCATTTGCTTCCATATTTCATCATTTAATATACATATTTTAATAATAATATAATATCTGCTATCTGCTTATATATAATTTGTTCAAACTATTTACATAATTAATTGTGTTTATTATTTATTATTTACAAGATTATTATTCAAATTTGTCTTTTGCTAGCATGCTATGCCGTAGTCATACAAAATACACTGACGAGGTATGTTTGACTTAATTTTTTAAATAACTCAGTTTTCTGATTCATTTTTGTTGAATTTCTAAAGTATTTGTCTTTATCTATATAAATTTTACGCTATAAATAAGTTTTTTGTACGGTTTAATATTTCCACACTAATTTTTGATCAATATTATGCAATAAATTTGTAAATTTCATGTAATAAATAAGTTTTTATATTTCTTAATAATATGTATCTAGTGCAATGCTTTTTCTTTGTGATTGTTATATTGAGTTTTAATAAGTTATTAATTTGATAAAATTGACCGTTACTATGTGATAGTTCATTATAAAATAAATAAAACATATTTATTATGTAGTATATCACAAATATATTAAAAAAAAACGTAACTAGTTTCAACCTTTACAAGGCCATCAACTGACGGTGATACAAACAACAAATAGTACATAATAAATATGTTTTATTTATTTAATTATTAATTGATTTCATAAATAAAATTATAAATATTTTATTATTAATTATTAATTTAATTTAAAGCACATAATAGGTGAGTAGAAACTGTATTCAAGTTTTTAATTTTCAATTTAAAAAAAAAAAAGAATTGCAAATAGTTTGCGGTTTATAAAAAAGTATAAATATTTGTAATACTACTATTAGCATGTAATTGTTACAGATCTAGATCAAACGTAATGTTATATACTTATATAACTCGTTATAGTAGCAAGGACGATTCAAGTTAGATTTGTGTGTGAAAAATATATTTCATTTGTTTTACACACATTAACTTAGAACGTAGGTAAACAAAGTACACGGAGACCTTGTGAACATATTGGTTTGAAAGTTAAATAATGCCATTACAACAAAATTATTCAAATACGCGAATCACATAAAATCGGCAATAATAATGATAATGATGATGATGATGTTTTAACATTTTGCTCAATTAACATATCTCAAGTCAAGGTTTATTATTAATAAAAATTATGATAATTTTATACCTTAAATGTGATGAAAGTGAATATCCTCACACATTCAACTAACTCCTTTCATCTCATTTCATTTCATCTCGTCTTATTTTATTTTTAATAATATTTATAATTCTCTTAACGGATTATTAATACGTTTTCAATTAGTCGAGGTTAATTGCTTTAAAAATGCATTTCAGCCGGAAGTGCAGTTTAGTCACTTTCTAATGCGTTTTTGAAAAATATAATAAATAAAATAAACAAACAATCGGGATTCGGGATTTGGGATTCAAATATGTATACTGCATGACTGCAGCGATTGATTGCAGAACTAATTATGATATTATTTAATATATTAATTAATTTCCAATCGTAGAAAGTGTTAATATTACGAAATAAAATTGATTAAATTAAATTTAAGGGGTAATTAATTTCCAATAAAAATGAAAGCTTGAGGAAGTGTGGTTGAAAATAATTCAAGGCTAGTAGCATGATTACATGGTCTATTTAAAGTTTACAACAAAACAACAACAACAACTTTAAGGAATCTGTTTTGTAATTTTGAGTGTGGAAAGAGATACCCATATGTTGTTTTATAAATAAAATTGTTGGCTGGGCATTGTGATTCGATTTGTAAAGAAATCGTTTTGTGGTTTGTGCTTCCACTCAGGGAAAGTCCATTGGTTCTTTTCTAATAGCTCAATATAATTTGAATCCCGGACTTTATTTTAAAATGCAATTCATTATGGAATGCTTTTAATATAGAGCCATCAGTTAGATAATCTTTTCAAAAGCCATTGTTATACCATGCTTGCGCTTGCTGTATTGTGATGTGATGTGATGTGATGTGATGTGCTCTCCTACTAATACAAATCTGAGAAATCTTCATGAGAATATTATTAATATATTTTAAATTAATTTCAATATTATTTAATATTTTTATTTATTTAGTTTTTAAATTCCGTCTGCGTTCCGACTTTCTAACATGTTTCCAGTTTCGCAGACATAAATTTTACTTTCGTTATGCCACGAGCCGAACAAATGAATTATAATGATATATATGTATAATGTATATTCATCTATTTTGATTATTATTTTTATACAGCAATTCGATTTTGATTTAATTTCAAAATTGATCAAAACCCGTGTGGAAACGATACACGAATCGCACGATTGATAATGTATTAAACATTACATTACCTCAGACGTAGCAAAAAATGTTATAAATTATATGCTTGAATTATGCACACAATCTAAATTACATAAAATGTGTATGTTGATATGATGAAAAAATATAATTATACAACATTTTGCTCTCTTTTTACTTTAAATAAACAATTTAATATGTCGCAATCTTGCTTGCTACTATTTACTATAAGTTATTATGTCTTATTATAATAAATCTAGTTTTATTTGTTGCAAAATATTTATAAATAAATATGTGAAATCGAATAAAGCGGATAAAGTGGCACAATTTAATTTGCAATCTAATATACATAAATGAATTGATAACTCTAATATAGTTTGATCAAAATTGTAATTATTTGTGAACAAAGAAAATAGTGGTGTCTCAGACAAAAGTCAAAAATGGCTTCTAAATTTAGATTTTTTATAGCCACCCGATCGATGAAACCAGTTTGTTTTGTCTTAATTGAGTGTTGAGTGTTTAATGTTGAACCGTGATAAAACTATAATGCTAATATGTCTGGAATAGATTAATGGTATTGGTATTTAGTATGATATTTAACAGACATTGTATTTTTAACTTTCACAATATGTTATTTTAAGAATATAAATCCTGGTTACATTAGTCAAACTTATCTGAAGTATTTTTGAAAACAAAAATAACATAAGAAAAAACAAATTGATTAATGATTTGATTCCATGGTAATATATTTTCAAGAAAAAGAAAAAAGTTGGTTTACATAATAGTAAATACTAAATATTAAATTTTATTCTCTCAAATTGTAAAACGTAAATCAAAAACAACAATCGATTACTATTAATAATAAAACTGCATTAAAAGGTTAAATAAATATGCAAAAACAATGCAATATAAAATGCCAGCAACTGAAAACAATGATTGAAGTATACAAGCAGGATCTTCTCTGACTAACAAACGACATTTACCAAATCTAATGCTAACCTTTTACGATTTTGCTTTTCACTTTTTTCCTATAGAAAATTAAGTATTTTTATTATTATTCAACACCATCGGCTATAATAATTAATTATCATACGTTCGTTATCGGTTATATTATTATAGTAATAAGCAAGAATTGTGTTTTAAATTGAATGTTAATGTTAAATATCAAGGACGAGAGCTCAATCGACAGAACAATCTGTTCCTGTCTATTCCAATACGCTAATACATTGATGGCGCCCACAATACATATGTACATATATAAAATAATAAAACATTCTTACGAATACATTACTAGTTTCGGCTCCACTAGAGCCTTCTACAGATGTAAGTAAGTTAAGTTAAGTTAGTAGAAGTCACAACCATCAATTACATTTATATTTATTTGTACAAAAAAAAATAGTTAAACCTTGAAAAGGTAAAGGTGATCAATTTGTTTAGTAAGACAATTTTAACGTAATAAACCTTGCGCAAGCTGGTAGTTATTTAAATTTCTGTACGCTTCCTTATTAATTATTACAAATCTAAGGATAAAAAATAGGAGATATACACATATTTAAAAGTACTTTATAATCAGTTTTAGGTCAAGAAGAGAACTATAAACGTAGTCATTTGCAGTATTATTACTTTAACATTTGATATTATACGTACATTTACCATTCTTATTGCTGCTACAATTATTCATATTTATTTTTATTTATTCTACTTCAAATTGGTTTAAAAATAAATCTCTAGACCACACAAGATGATAATTTCACAAACTGAAGTTACAAAGTAGCTTAATTTGAACGTCAAGGGAGCGTAACATTAACGGAATAAAAAACCTATTCTTAATCCAATGCGATACAATTTATAATACCGTTTAGAACTACCATATCGAATACAAATAAATAACGACATTCAAACTAGATACTTAAAAATATTGTTGCTATTTGGCAATATAAATCACTTGTGCCAATATACAACACCACCTACCACCTACCACCTACCACCTACAATATTTTTATTTTATGTTCGCAACTTAATCGTGGGAGCGGGAGCGATATCGTTTTTCATATATGTAAGTAAGTTCAATGCTCCGTTGGGTTAAATCATATAAATTTTCAATAATCTAAACACACGTTTATTATTGTCATAAAACTGCTAGTTATTTCACTTGTAAAATGATATTTCCACGTAACTATATTTACATACAGTCAGCCCACGTACATATAAATGCATTTGCAATGTCACTGCCCACACCAATGGATGGATTTTATTGTGCCGTTTTGCCTGATCGATTTTATCGATCCATATATAATATGATATGGAAAATAAATGTCCTTCAAGAAAAACATACTTAACAAATCATATCATTTATTAGAAACATGTGTGGCATCGTTATTTTTTCTATGGGAATACATGGACATCACTTCATTTATATTCTAGCAGTAACCACTTTCCTTTTTTTCTTTCTTTATTCATCACGTAATTAATTAGTAAGGGCTTCAATGCTTACTTTCAATTGTTCGTATGTTGTATGTAATTTTTGTATTTAACTCGTTTCATTATGTAGGTTATTGCTATAAATGTGAGAAAAATTAATTGTATTTTACCTTCACTGCGTGTAGTTGTTGCATCAATTAATAAAAATAATCATATATTGCAGGTATTGTTAATTAAAAAGTAATTCAACCCATTCATTTAATTGCTTCATTAAAATGTTAATTTATTTTATATTTATTGGCAAACTAGTTAATATAATATTGGTCATAATAATAATTATTATTATTATCATGTTATTGCAAACAAAATTGTTTGTTAAAATTGTACAATATTCATGAATGATATTTTACAACTTAATTTTATTACAATCAAGTTTCACTATTTTCATTTTCATTTTCATTCATTGTTTTAAGAAATTTTATATAAATATTCAAATACAAATCCAAATCAAAATCAAGAGGATGAGGATGCATTAATCACAAAAAAAGAACCCCTATTGTATTCCAAACGAAGACCTCTAAATCCGCGAACGTTCACTCCAACCTTATTTTTCCTATTGTTCATTAACATCCATAAAATATCGCGATTTGAATCGATAAAAACAAAACAGATGTTCGAATCGCTTTCTCTAAAAAACAAATGAAAAAATTATAAAACAAAGCCCTTCCTATAAAATGAATGCTCATCATGTGATTTATCTTTATTTTCTTAATACCTACATACATACGAAGTATGAGATTATGTAAGCACTTCCCCCACTGATTTATTAGCCCATAAAAAGCTCCTCACACGTGTTCTTGAGCTTTAATCGGATCTTCAAATGCAAGATTGTATTGCTTCTTTTCTTTTCTTTTAGTAAGGCTCAGTAATTGATTTAAGTGATTACATAAATAACTTAGTATGTATGATTGATGATGTTTTCTTAGATGAGATATTGATTCTTTCATTACTTAAATTGAGCTGTTCGTATATCTATAACATCTGTTTTATGTTCTATGCTCGGTGTTCAAGGGCAGAACTTATTACAATTAAATTAAAACTAATATTTGTTAAAAAATATGTAATTGATGCACTTTTTTTTAATACTTCATAAATAAATAAATTAAATTTTATTTGATTTAATTTAGTATTTAACATTTAACAATCCACAATACTGCTAAAATTAATACAGTACAATCAAAATCGTTGTTTTCTAGTCATCTAAATAGATCTTTGTTTTATTGTGAGAACAATTTGAAAAGATTGGAAATCGGAAATTACAACTATTACAAGCAATCGATAAAACCATAGTATTTAATCTAACGATCACACGTTAATCATTAATGAGCACAGCACAACTTTGTAGAATGGCATTTTTCTATTTTTCTATTTTTAACACAATAAAACGTTTATTTACAATCATTAGCCGTGATTATTAACAGACACGAACGATGTGATGTACAAGTAACTATTAACTGATACTTTTTATCATCAGAACTCATTAGTCATTAGTGATATAAGAATTGAGAATGCAATCAATGTCTGCGCTTTCAACTAGGACTGGGAGTTTTATATTAAAATTATATTTTATTATTCAACCACAAAATAAATTGTTAAGATTCTTATTATTATTAATTTCATTAAAATATAATTATTTCCTTGATTTGTTAATGCATATTCAAACCAATAACTACTTTAAGCAAGTTGTGGTCAACGCCAGACTCACACATTAGATAATTTGTATCAAGTAATAATTATAATTTAAAATAATATTGAAATTTACCTGCTCTCCTTAATAACAGATCACTCCAATTCAATAACAATGTTTCAACAAACATGTCGCAAAGAGTATAATTTCATTGCAGCTTTTAATTGTTTCTAATTAATATTAAATCACTAGCACAGCACTACACACACTAAGTTTTCATTTCAACTGAATAAATTGTAATATAAAAATCTGCATGAGTAAATCTTTATCAAAGTACACTTTTTTATAAGAGATAAGATGTTTATTTTCGCAATGTCAGGCGCATTGTTTTATTTATTTGAATGTATTTTTTACATTACTTATAAATAGACCAAGAAATAATAATATCGTAAATAGATAAATTTATAAAATGCAATTTATTTGTATTATAAATATTATTTAAGTTTATAAAAGTAAAATTCCTATAATAATGATTAAGTTTGAATAGAATTCTAATAATTACTGTACAAATAAAATAGGTGTATATTAATAATCATTACTCAACTTAACAATAAATTAATTCGTAACTGCATGTTTGTTACTTTAGAACTTTAATATTAAATGAAATTATTTGAATAACAATATAAATAATCAAATAATGTACCTCATCTATGTATGTTGTTAATAAATAACTAACTATGTCTCATATATTAGTTTTAATTATCATTTATATAAATTATATTATTTTAAAACATTTCGTGTATAAGTTTCAAGACTTATAAATCAATATGCTAGCCAGTGACGTAGCTAGGTAATCTAATCTGGGCCCTACCGCAAAATATTGATAAGGAGCCCCTCAGAGTTTTAGTTTAGAACCTTTAGAAACGGTTTTGAAAAATAATGTTTCTTCAAGTTTTAAAATAAACGTTGCCTGTGGCTTGTGAGCCTTTCTGCATTGCAGACCCTAGCTCTCAAAAATTAATAGTTGCACTTAAACTGTTCCTGACTATATCTGAAGTATTCTAAGATGTTCATTCCATATTCTTAAACTTTTTTTAAAGTGTTAGAAATTGCTCTGAAGTGTTTCAAACTGTTTCTATATTGTGCTAAACTATTTCAAGTTGAAATTAACCTGTTTTGATGTAATATAGGTATTCCAGTTGCATCTAAACTTTTCTAAAGTGTTTCTAAGTGCAATGAGTAATTTCCAATTAACTTTAACCTCATCCAGTAAACTACAAATTATTCTAAAGAAATCCAAAGTGTACAGAAACTGTTTAGATTTGCATTTAAAGTGTTCCAAATTCTTTTTGAGTGTATTGAGTTTGTTTAAGATTAAAATAAATGTTTTTCTATTTTTCTAAATTAGTGAACTACTTGTAATTAATTATAAATTCTTTTGATGTATTAGGAATTGTTCTTAAGTGTACCGGAACTGTTTTCTATTGCACCTAATGTGTTCCAAGCTGTTAAAGCTTCTCTCATATGCTTCTGGTTGCACCAAATCTGTTCTTAACTGTGTCTTTAAGTGTTCTAGCTGTTCCTAAATGTATTGAAACTGTACTTAAGTTAATCTTAAATGTACTAAAGTGTTACTATTTAATATTGAGCTGTTCAACGTATTACAAGTTTTTTCTAGAAGTTTTCAGTTATACCTAAATTGTGTTCTAAGCTGTTTCCAAGTGTAATGTTGTTGTTTACAACTGAGCCTGATGGCAAACCATGTTTAGCCAAGTTTTAAGCTTCAATATTGCAAATTAAGCATTAAACAGACAAAAAAACAACTTTCATTGATTTTTGTTCAAATTTTGTCATATTAAGTCGAGTTGCAAATTTTAATCGCAATTTTGTCATTTTCTCACAACTTAGTAGTCTTGAAATAAATCATATTTACTCAATTTGAAAACCTCAAAACTGCTAATTAAACACCAAACTAACAAAAAACAAAACTTACAGATAGCTATGTCACTGAACGATTGTGATCAGTGTACCAGTGTATCTAAGTAATTTGGTTATTTAGTTCTTGAGGCTTAAAGGCTTCAAAACTCCTGCTACTAACCTAATTAATAATAGCAGTAATATATTCAGTATTACATTATATTTACGCATTCCTTCCTGCATTTCTATTTAAATTAGTTAACCTGTTTCATTTCTTACGCATAATAATAAAATATTTAATTTTAAAATGTCTATACCAAATGTAACTATAATTATATGTCTTAAATATGCTAACGGTTAAAAATTGCAAAATCAGGGGCTCGTTAAAAAATAATAAAAAAAGTTTCCTCATACGCCAATTTAATTGTTACTTGATCGCTCGATTAAACAAAATATCTTACTGACAAGACAATATAGATGAAAAATATGTGTATCGATATATCGTTTATAATTGCACTTTATTGCACATACGCAATACAATATTTATTGAAAACATGATATTTGAGCAGTTTCACAGAACGGAGAAAGTCATTGCAGATTACTAGTATTGCAATCTGCAATCTAACGAGACACGACATGCACAACTCAAGCATTTATAATATATTTACATCGGCTCGCTTTATATTAATATTGAATGAAACAATCTTAATCAAATACCAGTATACCAGTATATCAGTATATCAGTATTTCAGCATAGCAGAATATGAAAACATAACACAAAAGCCACTTTAATTGAGTTATTGTTAAAGAAAGTAATTTCTAAAAAACCAAACAGGAAGACTGTAATTTTCTACTTATATTTTTACTAATGTTTTTATTTATAATAAGCTTGAATGAAAACTGCGTTTTATTTTTAATATAAAGGTCATCAAAAAGTATTATATATAAAATAATTAAAGAAAAATGATCAATATAATACTGCATTGCTAAAAAATAACATAACAATACTTATTGAATAATTAATATTAAATAATAATAATGTAAAATTAAATTATTGATAGTCTCTGACTTTAAAGGCATGTCAGTTGAAAAACTTTAAAAATATTCCAAAGGATAGGACGTAATGTTTCATGTTTGTCTTTCAACTTACAACTTTAATAGAAAGGTTTTTAATAATATTGCAATTAAAAATGATTGTTTAGAACTAGATGGTGATTATCAAATAAATAGCTAAAATCTGGCCAAATGTATTTTAAATTAAAAAAACTACATTTAACTTATTGAAGGTCGGTTGATATTGAAGCCAGATTTTAGCATTGTCAGTCAAGTTTTTTGTTTTTTTGGCCGGATTTTATTTATAAGCTGGGTTCTGATATTTTTGTATTTTATGAACGGATTAAAATAATTTTTGGCCGGTTTTATTAATTCGATTTTGATATTTAAGCCAAATTAAGGCATTATCAGTTAACTTTTTGTGTTTTATGGCCAAACTTTATTGATTTGATATCGGATTTCATTAAACTAAATGTTTTTTTTTTAATTTACTAAAACTGACATAGCTAGCTTCGTTTTACGTTACATGTTGGCCAAAAAATAGATTTATAAACTATTTAGGTATTTTGTAAAATTTTGAATCTATTACCTTTTAAATTTGTATTAAGAGACCAAAAAAATAGTTTGCACCTGGGCTTTATAGAGAAGGCCGGCGTTACTACCAGCCTTGCTACCAACGTATCAAATATTAGTATAAATATATTAGGCCTTTAATATAATGAATAAATATAAAACCAAAACGTCGAGAAAGTTATGTTGAAATTTTTAGCGTAATAGTTCCTAGTGCATTGATATAACAATTAGTTTAATGTCTCATACTTGTTGAAATTGTTAACCGTAAACACTTTACCATGACCACATTAAAATGTCATCCAATGATGATTTAATGTTTATTTAAATATTTTTTTATTAATGCGAGATAAATATTAAATGTTGTTTTGAAATAGAATAGAAAAAAATTATGTGCAATATAATTTATTAGATGCGCTGACAAATCTATGAATTTTGTTACAATTTCACAATTGGAACTTTCTTTTTCCATCATTTCATCCTGACAATGCGTAATATATGTCACATGTCAGTGGATATGTGATATGTTATAAGCAATAAAAACTATATATGTGTATATGTGTATATGTGTATATAATGTGATTGTTAGTTAAAAATCTTTTCAAAGAATCGTAGCACAGTTATTATTAAACATTGTTACAGAAAGATCCCATCATTGTCAGGTAGTGTATAATTGGTTAGTTCTCAGCTTAACTGGATACATAGCGCTTACATAATGGCAATGGTTTGGTTTTAAATTTTAAAGTAAAGCGGTGGTTGCAAGTCAGTTTACATAATAGAAAGTAACTCTGACCTAATTATGGTCATAATTTTTAATGTACACTTTATTTTTATACACTCACGCAAACACGTGCGATACAATTTACATTCTACTCTGATTTGCATTTTGTCTTGGACGGCTAATTCCGTGTACTGCGATATCGATAGCCGAGATACCGGCATCAATACCTATACCACCAATACGCGACGCATATTGCGTAATTTATTCTTACAATTTTACTCAAAGAAAGTACAAAGTGAATCATCCTTGAAATGCAACCACCTTTTTCAAAAGTGAAAACTATTTTACCAAACTCATATTCATATATATTTTCTCATTCACTCACTATTCAAAACGCGTCAAGTCGTATTTCCTTGATTATTTTCTATTGTATACATTTAAATTATTCAACCATTCCTAATAACATAGTTCACTAACAATCCGCTGCAATTAAAAGAAAATCCATATACTTAAACACACATACACATACACACATATACAAAATATACGCGGAAAGCAATCCTTAATTACTATTTTCAAAGTAAAAGCAAATCTTTATACAATAACTATTAAGAATATTATTTTTTCTTGATCCATTATTTGTCAAATAAACTAATGCAACTATTTATAAAAATGTTCTTACCCAATAAGCATTGTAAATCATAAAATAATTAATGCGATACAAACAAAAGTCATGATCTTCCACATTTTTTCCACTATACCATACAAGTATTTTTTCATAAACATGCTTTATCCATATTATCTTAATTCTATAATTGATTATAGCATTCATTTCCCCATATTAGTCTCAACATTTTATTTGCTACCTTGTCTATCCACTTAATAACTTTTTAACAGTTTCATCTCCAGTTTACAATTTAAAATTAAAATGTGGTACATTTACTACTTGCCAGTTAGTAGTATGGAGTCGACCAAAATTTTGGTTGTAGCCATCGGCACTTTTGACCAAATTTTGAACTCTTGACCAACATTTTGTCTGTATTTTTTTGACCAAACCTAACCAGATTTTTGGCAATACACTGGTTTAGACCAAAAATATGTTAAGTTTGTGCATTTAACCCAATTGAGGATTGTTAGATCTGCTACATATGTTGATAGATAATTCTTCATCGTAATATTAAAAATAATATGAATATAGAAGTTCAGTAGTTAAACATTTATTCTCAATTCTACTCTCAAACAGTTTTTAATTTAAAAATATTCATTAGCAAATCAACAAATAGAATTAATTTTTTTGGTTCACTTTAAATTGCTGATTATTTAAGTTAAATTAAACTAGATTGCTGCTCTTAAAAATAAAATAGCCTTAGGAATAAGTAACTGTTGAAATAAATCAACAATAATTATAAATAATTATAAATTCGACATAGTCGATTCGTATCAGTGTATGTTATACATAGAAGCTGTGAAAATATTGAGCAAGCAAGGAAGATATAACCGTATAACTCAGTTAACTAATTTACTACCACATTACATTTATTTTGGGTCAAACTTTCATTGAAAATGTAGCACGTAACACAATGATGACTCAATCACTAGGAAACCATGATAAGGAGATGAAAATATATCTGGTTTACTGAACAAAATTAGGTATTCTTAATTAAAATCTAGTCAATCATAAATTATGGTGAGACCATTGCGCAATGTTTTATTATTATTTATAAAAATATTGAAAGTTGTTAGTTGTAAACTGTATGCTGTTGTAAAACAAATAAAATAAATCAATTTTAATTTTAAAAGGTTAAATAAATATTAAGAGCAAGAGCAAGAGCATGACATTTTGGATATAATATATAATAAATTGGTTCAACCAATCAGAGTTTTAAATAAATATTAACCTTGTTGTGGTCAGTATTGCATTAAAGGTGGATCTCTAAACAGTAAACACGTTCGCATAGCATATTCGGCAAGGCTAATCATTTACTACTGATACTGATTTAGATTTCGCTCTTCAAAGTGTAATTAACTTTCGAATAACGGAAACTCATAAAATATTAATTGAATTATATTTGATTGCTTTCGATTTTCGATTTTCGAATGTCGAACCAAAATATATAATAAATATAACGTTGCGCAATGTGTCAATGTTGTTTGAATTGGTTCAATTGAATATGTGTTGAATGATATTTTGTAAATGAAAGTGTTTAAATAAAGCCACGGTACTTTTTAATAATAAAATATGAGAAATGTTGCTGTAAAATATTGTATAATAGTAGAAGTAAAAGTATGGCGCGTTATACTTTTCATATACGGACTACTTTATATGTCCCTAAGGTGATTATAAATTCTGCTGGGAAAAGTACAATCAGTCAATGTATTTCCGATTGTTTTATTTATTATATAGACTATATCAACGTAGGAAATGCTTTTACATTACATTACTCACATAATAATCTTAACTAATGAATTGATAATATTTAAATAATTGCACATTTATAGTTGTAATCAAAAATATATGTTACATAAGCGCCAATAAAAATAATTACAACACAATAATCCCAATTAAATTTGCCACAAGTTAATCTCCGACGTGCGCAAGTGATAATTTTGCAATAAAGTAATTGTCCGATCCGAGCTCAGCTACACCCACATCGGATTTAATAACAAAGAACTGCATCATAGTGCAAGAATATTTTTCATGAAAATAAGAGTATAATGTGACCCAGTAACCTTTATTAGCATAACAATAATTTATTGCATTCATGTATCTATTGTAATTGTTGAATGAATGCATTTTAATCAGGGAATGATTGTAATTGAATATCGGCAATTAAAATACGTACTCCATTGTTTACAAACATTGCATCATAACATTACACATTTTATTTATTTTATAATAATCCTGTGAACGTCCTCGTTTTTAAATTAACTTGTTTGTAATAAGCAATAGATCTCACACACTAAATATTAATTCACTTACATAAACAAATGTGCTGGGAATTGTTTTTCCTCGACGTTTCTCTTTCAATCATTTCAATTTCTTGTCTGAAATTCAACGAAAAATAAACGATGAAAATTGCCATAACAAAAAAGGTTTAAGGACATTCAACGACAATCGTTACATAAACATAAAATATAAGCAAACATGCAATTGAATGATTTTTTTGTGCTTTTTATTTTGTGCAATGGAGAAAACAGAACATAATGTAATTTTTTCCTACTACTACACTACAGTTCAATAAACCAATTAATCTTGTTATATTTTTTACAGGATTATGCTCAGGACAACGCAAAATAAGTAGAACACAACCTGTAACCGCTGAAGTAAAAACTGGCGTCAGTTTCGATTGTCCAGAAGAATTTGGTTATTACCCTCACCCAACTGACTGCACCCAATACTATGTTTGCGTCTTCGGAGGTGCTCTTCTTGAATCATGTACGGGCGGACTTATGTATAGGTAAGCAAATAAAATGAAAAACTTTCACAAAATTTAATTTGCTAAACCGAATAAAAAATATGTAAACACTTTCCTAATTACTCTCTTTAGATATACACTATACACTATACTCTATACACACATACATTCTAAAATAGGACCACTAATCAAATAAGAAAGTTCAATTTATTATAGTCGCTTCGCTCCGATTTTGAGAGGATTCATTTCATTTCATTTAAAAGTGCAAGTGGCGACACGACATTCACTTTTCATGTTTAGTAATAAACAAAACCACAGTTATTTAAATGTATTGGTGTCGCGATATTTCATTTGTCATCAGCCATGACAATACCTGACTAACCTGACTAACCTGACTCACTTTACTGTGTTGTTAGAAACCACAATTATTTTAACAGTATTGTGTCGGTCGGTTTAATTAATATAACTAGTGAAATGTTCTAAATGACCTTTTTAACCGAGGAAATCATTTCGTTTCTGTATTTTCACAAATTACTTAGTAATTGAACTTTTTAGTAACACTTTTGTATTCACATTGGGTGACTGACAACTACGGTTGATTGATTGATCATTCAAATGGCAACCGTATTGCATAACTGTACTACTATTATAATAAAGATGCAACTAGTATAACTAATTAATGGTTATTTGGATTGAAAATTATTAATAAATCAAATTCTATATTTGGTTGCACTAGAATAGAATGCTTATGAGTTATGACTAATTTAAACATATTAAAGTACACTTCAATAAATTGATCAATCCTTTTTTAGTATTTCATAATAAACTGGACGTATACATATTTGTACTTCATTTCAGTCATGAACTTCAAACGTGCGATTGGCCTCGTAATGTGGGTTGCGATGCCGGTGATGTCACAGTCACTGCAACATCAGCACCAAGCACCCCAAGTAGATCAATTGAACCACAACGTACTAGATACACGCCACCGTCTCAACCACCACAACCGGCAGCCGTGGTAACATCCAGAGGACAACCAAGACAATTACATCATAGCCAACAAGAGATTATTAAGGTAATATTTCATATTGCATTTAAATTATTTGTTTTATCAACAATTTAATTAGCAACAGCAACAACAACAATTATATGAGGATGCTGATGAAGTATTGCCACCTGCCGAAGAAATTGAGAGCGATCGCCAACAAAGAGTTTATCGCGGTCAACCATCCACACTTGGTCAAGTGCAAAGAGATCGCGATGGATTGAGACATACAAACGCTATTCCGGTAAGTAATTTAAAATCAAATAAGGCGATGCGACTCATGGTTCAAAATCTAATTCTATAACCGTATTTATAGAACTACGGTGGAAGAAGCGAGAAGATTGGTGTGATTTCGTTCGGCACGCAGCAGCAATCGCAACCGATACAACAGTACAGGTTGGTGCAACGGAACTTAATTAAGTATTATTTTAATGAGTTTTTACTTTAGCAAAGTGACAGACGACTTCGACGTATTAATTACAAATGACTTGACATTGAAGAGAAGTGAAAGACTCAAAAGACAAATACAAAGAAGGTAAATAAGTTTACCAAACAAACATGTTTGAAACGATTGAAATCACAAGATCGACATCAGATCATTTGATGTTTCAATCGTTTCTGGTAAATTACCGCAAACGACATTTAACTCAATATAATTTATTATAGTATTCTTTTATCTATAAACATTGCACAACATTTATTACTTAATAAATTGAAAGGTAAAAAGTTGTATTGACTATATTTGGATTAACATCAAATTCAATGTTATAACGCTATAAGTGCTACAACTATTCATGTCTTATGTCTTCATGTTATATTAAGATAAAAGAATATTATTACCAAATTATAAGATATGATAAGGTGCATATCTTGATTGATTAATTTTAGTCGACCTGGCTTGGATGCTAATACATGGCACGGCAGTGTACCAGGACATAAAATAAGCTTCCCCACAAACCAAAACTTACCAACAGTCAATTTACACCCACCACCCTTGCTTAAGTTTCCTATAAATAATCATTATAACAATTTTGATAATCAAGAATTTCAACCTTTCATTCCGCAAGAATATAAAAGACATCCACCCCATCCGCCCAACGATAATAAAAGTTATCAATATTTCAACATTCACCAATCGACAACTGAAAACTATTCGTTTATTAATTTTGGAGGTCCAACTTCAACGCCAAGAATAACATCAACTTCTAACTATAAAAAACCTTTAAGTGAAAGACCTGTCATTTACCATAAGCATTCTGGATTTAAAAAACCAGAATTGTACAACTTTGATAACATCGAGTATACGATTAACAGACCATTTTTGAGTCCGAATAAAACTTCGGTTAATTTTTCATTGGTAAATCGTGCTCCAAAAATAACCGAAGCCGTTACTAAAGGGTACAAACGCCCTCAAAATTATGACAAATATAAAAATCATAGACCGGATAAAATTGTTGAAAACAATTACGAAATAAACTTAAAACCTGATTACCCAATCGAGCATGGTGATGTAAAACCTGACTTTCTGTCGCCGCCAACTACATTTTACAAAGCAACCAATAAATACAAATTTAGCCAGGAATTAGATAAATTTTTAGATAATATACGTCATAATAATGACACTATAACTAATACTAGCAAATTTACATCATTACAACATACAACTACCAAACCATATAATAAAATAAAAACTACAACGTTAAGTGATGAATACTATTATTACGATGATGAAGAAGAAGAAGAAGATGACGATAATGAAGATGAAAAACTACCCAAAAAACAATATTCTAGTCAATTCAAGCCATCCAAAGACCAAAACAAAACAGTGCCAATATACAAAAATCCGCTTCCTGAAGATGACGATGAATATTATTATGAAGAATATGATTATCCCGAGGATGAAATTAATCAAACCAAAAGTAAATTTGGTGATATGACAAAATACTCAGCCAAATATAATGAAAAAAATAATTTGACAGTAACTACCTTACCTCCTTACACCAAAAAACCTACAACTACTGTTATTTATAACAATCCTACTAATCCAAAAACCACAACTATAACCACAACCACAACCACAACCCGTAAACCCATATATACTATTCGACAAAGAAACAGGACAACTACCAAACCAGCATCAGGAACTTATCGACAGAGACTTACGACGAACAATCGTGTTAATGACCATGACACCAGACTTGACAAACTTAAAGCCAACAGGTAATATTCTATTTTATTATGACATTATATTTATTTATTTATTTAACTTGATATTTAAATGACTGCTTTAAATATTGTAATTAAAATATTTCTCATAATGCCAACAGGTTAGAGGGCAACAGTAGGTATATTAACATAATAAGATTGGGTAACATTTACAAATAATTCCTTTCGAAGTAAGTATATCGGATATTATTTATATCGAGCGCGCCATAAGTAGACCAACCAACAAATGAAAACAATTATAAGAGTGAAAGTAAACTATAAAATCGTATTACCATTAATATTTGTTCTTATGGAATGGACGGCGTGATACTAAAATAGCCTTTGCCAACTGTTACAGTTATATCACCTTCACAAGGACTAATTTCCGTAAAACGTTAATCCTATTATATCACTGATTTTGTTTATGTGTTTGTTTAGGGTGGAAGTAACCAGTGTAGGTCCTTCGCAGCAGCCATCAGTAGCTACAGCAACAGCAAGGGCCCTGTACAACGGTAGTCAACACTACGATCCAGCGCACTACGACCCCTATTATAGTTTATATGAAGACGATGTTGAATTATACAGAGATGTCGGTATGTATTACATTTAATACAATAACATTCAATACTTTACACAAAATTATTTGTTTAGATTATACCCAACATTACAACAACAACAACAACAACAACCACAACAACAACAACGGCCAAACTCAACAAACATTTAGAGGAACTCCAGCTCCAGCCGTCCAAGCTTTGCCGACATCGGAAGAGCCAAAACGTGGCAACACCCAATATATCCAGAACAGCTACACTACCCAAGATGTGTACCAACAACCGTCGGTGCCAGATTACAACGAAGATAACAGTTTCAATAGCCAAGTAAATATCAGCCATTAAACCAAACAAACCCATCCATAATATTTGCTCCAATTTTAGGTGGATGATCAAAACAGCTATAGGCAATCGAACCGTCAACCATCTAGGTAAGTAATTAATATTAACTAGCACTTAGACAGTTTAAGAGCGTTTAACCTTCAGGGGAGACAGAAACGAGTTGAATTATGTTGAAGAAATATCTACGACCAAAAGAACCACAACTACCAGTACAACAACAACGACACCGCGAACCATTCCCACTCAAAAGAGTACATTACCACCAAGGTACTACAAAAGCAAAATCAAATTTATCATTGGCATCAAAAATTATCTCTAACTTTTCTATCATGGCATCTAAATTTATATGAAAATTGTATTTATTATTTATTATTTATTATGCTTGGCTGTCTATATGAGTTTGTAGTATCTTTATTTTATTTTGTATTGTTGTTTGTGAGAATCTTTGCTTACATTAATTCATTTCTCCCTTATTATTTTTTAAATCTATTCTAATTGCATAATTGCATAATCGCATTTGAAGAGAATGTTATTAATTATTGTTGTGTTAGTGCATAATCAAATGCATGCATAAGGCTACTAAACTGAATGAAGTAGACTTATGTGATGTAATGTAATGTAATGTGTTAAGGTCCTGTCATTATTATAGGTATCGTTTATTTTAACAGATCGCCTGTCACATCCAAAGCGAATCAAACACGAGCACAGTCATTACCTAATACATTACCGGAAAACCCGGGACACACTCTTCTACTATTATCCTCTACGACCACGTCCACGTCCACATCCACATCCGCACCTACATCCAGAAACACTCCTAACGACCGTAGACAACAAGACGCTTTACCAACTGTTCCCATCACATACAGACCTAAATATAATCCAGATACAATCACAGATTTCAGTGTGCATGTGCCTGTTCGTTCTGCTGTAGTTAACCAGCCTGCTCCTTTCAGTTTACCAACACCCACTAAACCACAGACTTATCATTTTATCACCAAAGCGTCCAAGTCAACTCCATCTGTCTCAAAGACCGATAATCCCTTTCGCTCGACCGAGTTACCAAAACGCAAAATACAATACGCTAGAAGTACAGAGAAATTTTTATCGGACATGACACCTAGATCATCTATCACGCCCACTACTTACGCTCCGCCTAAATTCTTTTTAAAATCTATTTTACCTAAACCCATCACTACTACTACTTATCTTGACTCACCTTTAAAAATTACAAGTAATACCGATAACAATAATCAAACAGATTTCATTAAACCTAACACCATTAAATCAATTAGAAAATATTTGAACCCAATTACAATTAATACTGTTTTCGCCAGCAGCACAGAATTGTATCCATTAAGTGAAGAAGCTTCATTTGAATATAAAACCGATTATGTTGATCGTGGCAAAATTAAGTTCCCTGTAAACTACAATTTGGATACAGATACAAAGGAATCGGTACCAACGACAACGACAACGACGATGACGCCGACGATTACTAAAAAATATCCCAGCACAAGTACGGCTCCTACTACGACATCGACTACCACGACGACAATGCCTACGACAAGCACTACTGCAACAGTTGCACCTCCTAAAACTAGCTCTACCACTACCACTACTACTACTACTACTACTACTACCACCACTACAACTACTACCACTCCCCAAACCATTCGCAGTAGCACCACTGACCAATTAAGTATTGATGCACAATCTACAGAGAAATATCGGCACTATATTGAACCAAACCAGTATATTTCCCCAAATATTAAAAAATTCCGTAACACAATTGAGGTTCCGCAACCGCACGAATTGCTTGTTGATCCGGAAGATATAGCAAAACCCGAACCTGATCAGCCACCAACGTTCAAACCCAAACCTCCAAATCCTTCAAAAACACCCAACGACATATTGACAAAGACAGGGGTAGATTCTGTCCGCAATACCTCTCTTCCTGCACGAGTTTCCCGGGTAAATGCTGCTATAAAATCAATAATCGGATTTGGGGGAGCGCGAAGGCAAAGTCCAAAATGTAATGAGAATCAAACGACAAATGTAAAATGCAACGAAATCAAACAGAGGTATTTATTCCTCCTAAGTAATGTTGCAAAAGTAAAATGCATGTACATCACCATCTTTTCTAAATCTTTCTGCACCAATTTCAAAACTTTAACTATCCCATTTACTCCCTTAGTACACGCTTCTCGTAACGAAAACCCATTCACGACGTACGAAAAGATATTTAAAAAAAATAAAACATATATTTCCTAGCAACTCCCCATGAGACTGGAAGTTGACTGGACCTTAAATCCATTCCAGACATTATGAAATAATACCACGCACACTTAACACGCCACTTAGTTAACTTAGTCACGTAATCACATAATGTAGACAATCGGACCTGGTCTAATCAAAGCGTTGGTCAGCATCAACTAAACAATGATAGAACATTTAGATGCTGTTGCATGGTAGAAGTATTGGTGGATGACCATAACTCTTGCACCAATTTCAGACATCCAAAAACATATTAGTTGATCGAAACATTTTTTTCAGAACTAGTAACCGCGGGCGTGGTTCCGCCCATTACAGCAGCAGCAATGCTGGCTCAAGTGCTAACAATAACGCTGGTGAGACTACCGTCAATCGCGGCACACCACCCACGTAAGTAGTCTAATATGTACTGGTAAACAACTAAAAACAACAAACTAATTATTTCAATTATATTTAGTCGTTCTCGGCCAACTTTGAAACCATCCACTTCCATCGTATCTAAAGCTACGGAATACATCGACATCTATAGATTCCCACCTAGAAGACCCGATCCAATCTACCCAACACCTCAACCAGATAAAACCGCCGCAAAATGCCGTAAAGACGTATGCCTCCTTCCCGATTGCAGCTGCGGAGGAAAAGAAATTCCCGGTAAGCTATGACAGTAGTTTTGAATAGTAGTGAGTAGCCATTTGCAGATTTAGCTGAAGCTGATTATGCCAGTATATGAGATTGTATTGCATGTGTAGATTTATTTTTAATGATTAGGAGAGCTACCACTTGAGGAAGTTCCTCAGATGGTGTTACTGACATTTGATGATGCTGTTAACGATTTAAATAAACTTTATTATACCGAATTATTTGAAAATGGACGCATGAATCCGAATGGTTGTCCGATAGCAGCAACTTTCTACGTCTCACATGAGTGGACTGATTACAGCCAAGTGCAGAATCTTTATGCCGATGGGCATGAAATGGCTTCGCATACAGTGTCGTAAGTGACCAGCCCAGCCACGGCCTCTGGTTGCAGGCAAACTTATTGGATCTTACTATTACTATTTATTTGCTCTTTGTGTCTCTATGCTATACTATTACAATTTAACATTACTCATGCTCTGCCTACTAACTTATTTAGGTGAAGTACCAGTTGAACAAGTACCCCAGATCGTTCTTCTCACGTTTGATGACTCCGTCAATGATCTGAACAAAGGCTTATACAGTGATCTATTTGAAAAAGGACGTGTTAATCCCAACGGTTGCCCAATTGCCGCAACATTCTACGTGTCCCATGAATGGACTGATTACAGTCAAGTCCAAAATTTATACTCTGATGGTCACGAAATTGCCTCCCATACTGTGTCGTAAGTCACCTCCCAAAACCATATTGTACTGCAGCACTGTACAGTAGTAACTTGCACCCAAAAAACAAAAAAACAAACAAACAAACAAACCAACATCAAACGCATAGCACAACAAATATATACTAACTAGCACAAAATACAGTAGCTTCAATAACAACAGTATTCTTGCTTGTTTGGTACAATTTAATTCTATTTTGGGCACAATAACAAAATGCTTTTGCACTCTACTCAATTAAACAAATTATTATAATACTGATGATATGTGTGTGTGTAGTCATAGCTTTGGAGAACAATTCTCGCAAAAGAAATGGACTCGTGAAGTAGCCGGACAAAGAGAGATTTTATCTGCCTATGGAGGAGTCAAGCTAGAAGATGTTCGAGGATTGAGAGCACCTTTCTTATCTGTATGTAAATCAATTGGACAATAAACAATGTCTCATAAATATATTTTTGTCCAGGTTGGTGGCAATAAGATGTTTAAAATGTTGTACGATTCCAACTTTACTTACGATTCGTCTATGCCAATCTATGAAAACAAACCACCAAGCTGGCCATATACTTTGGATTACAAATTGTTCCACGATTGCATGATACCACCATGCCCAACTCGTTCCTATCCAGGTGTTTGGGAAGTACCCATGGTTATGTGGCAAGATTTGAACGGAGGACGTTGTTCTATGGGTGACGCGTGCAGTAATCCACCAGATGCCGATGGCGTTTTCAAGATGTTGATGAAGAACTTTGACAGACATTACACTACCAACAGGTACATTATTTGCGCTTTAATTAATTAGTATTGACTTTGTTCTTAATTTTAGAGCTCCATTTGGATTGTTCTACCATGCCGCTTGGTTCACACAACCACACCATAAAGACGGTTTTATCCAATTTTTGGACACAATCAATCAAATGAAAGATGTATTCTTAGTAACTAACTGGCAGGCTATTCAATGGGTCCGTGATCCAACTCCAATGTCTAGAATCGGAAACTTCCAACCATTCCAATGCAACTACTCTGTAAGTTACTGAACATTCAATCTCTAGTATGTACTTTATTATTATTGTTTTTTTTTTATATATATATACAGGACCGACCCAAAAGATGTAACAATCCAAAAGTATGCAACTTGTGGCACAAATCTGGAGTAAGATACATGCGCACATGTCAGCCATGTCCCGATATCTATCCATGGACGGGACAAACAGGAATCCGCAGTAGCAGAATTGATAACGACATTGAGGACTAAATATGCCAACGACCCGAACCTAAATGATATTAAATTATTACGTAGGCAATAATTAACATTATTTTTCAATGTTAATAATTGCATTAAAATTAGGTACCTAATTCGATGATGAAATTATATTTATAAAGTTGCCAGATGTTACTAAGGTGTCTTGACCAAACAATGAACAAAATTGGTTGTTACATACCTTAGCAACATCACTTAAGGTTAGATTATATTTTGTATATATTGTAACGGTTAAAAAATAAATTTAATTAATTGTAAGAAAATAAGTAAAATTACCTTATAACTGCCGAATATGAATAAAAGTTAGTTAAACTTTGCGATACTTGGCTGTTTTCCATTGTAAAATTATAGGGCAGTCAGTTTATTATTATTATTATTTTTATTTCTTTTTTGTAATCCCTAATTTATTGTGTGGTTTTCAAGTGTTAACTTTGTAAAATGTTAAACCAGTGAGTGATAAGTTATAAATAAACCATGAAATTAAATTATTTAGCATTTATTATTTTTGTATTAATTAAAATAAATTATATTTGTTTATTTTTATATTTATCCTCACTAATACTATAGTTATGTATGTTGTATGTATAAAAACCAAATTCTTTGTTTGCTCTATAAATTTTGAAAATAAATTGATATATTTTAATAACGTATTGTTTCATTTATGTGGACTAGACGAGACGGTGCAACTAAACTCGAACTCATTTCGTCCCCTTACAATCACGAACACCTGCATTCTATACATTTTTAAAATCAATGAATACACAAGTAGATTGATACGTCTATATAAAGCAAGGTCCGAAGTTGATTGGTCACTCCAAAAATGAACGTGTTGCGAATGTTTGTATTAATAGTCATTTCTATTATTTACGTCTGCGATTCAAGACATATCAGAGCATTACAGCCAGAACATGAAAAGCCACAAATTGATAAATGGATGGAGTCATTTTTCGGGCGTAATGTAGCTTTCAATCAAGTGCCTTCATTAGTTAATTTAATTAATGTTGTTACTTCAACCTATCTCAGCGGTTGTACTCCAATAATCTTATACGATACCATTGTTGAAGAAAGCGATGGTTTGCTTCTTGAAATGTTGTTCAGAAACTATCCAATTGGCTATGTGCATGGTCAAATAACAAGTAATTATCGAGTTAAAGTTAAGAAAATGTTGGCTAATGTAGAAAACACTTGTATATCCTACATTATGTTCATGGCTGATGTGATGAGATGTAAAGATGTAATTGGAGAACAGAGTGCTATTAAAGTTGTAATTATAGCCAGATCGTCGCAATGGAGAGTATACGAATTTTTGGAAAGTGATGTTGCTCGAGTTTTTGTGAATCTTTTAGTTATTGCACAATCTGATAAAACCGCAATAGCTGGAGAGGTAATTACACCAACATTCTTTCAAACTGTAGATTTTAGAACTTCAAAAGTTGTAAAACCACTGAGCAAAATAAAATTCTATTTCTAGGAGCGTCCTTACATACTTTATACCCACAAAATGTACATAGATGGTTTAGGATCCAGTAAAGCTACAGTACTTACATCCTGGAATAAGAACAATTTTTCAAGAACACTCAATTTATTTCCGCGCAAAATGCTTGAAGGTTTTGCAGGACATAGATTTATCATATCTATAGCACATCAACCACCTTTTACTATCAAAAGGTTAAGTAAATATCTATAGACTTGAAAAGTTAATGTTAATTATATATTTTAGGATAAATCCCGAGGACGAGGACGATATCAGCTGGGATGGCATAGAAGTCAGATTAGTTAATATGCTTGCTGACCAATACAACTTTACAACAGATTATCGCGAAGCCAAATTTGTTACAAAATACGGGTGAGCATATCAATACTAAATCGAGTTTATTTAATATATATCTGTAGGTCAGGAGATGCTGTTAGTGATGAAGTTGGTTCCAAAAAGGCCAATTTGGGTATTGGCGGTATTTACGTCACTCCTCAAAGATTTGCAATTACCGATGTATCCCAATCACATTCACAAGATTGTGCTGCTTTTGTAACTTTGGCTTCCACTGCATTACCAAGGTTAGTAATATTATTGGGCCTCAACACAGATTATTGAAAAAGGTCTCCTCATATAGTTTTGGAAAAAAACGTACAGTTTTGTAATTTTTTAAGTCTTGTCATTAACTGTTGAAATGTGCAAAATTTTATTCATAAAATGTGAGAAATAACCAAGTTTTAAATACTTGTGCAAATCCTTGCTACACTAACTAATTTAATTTAACGTAACGTTGTCTTGCCCAACCTAGCCTAGTTTATAATATTTAGAAATATTTGTTTAAATACTGATTTGTATCACCGTTCGATGATAACTTAGTAAATGTATCATGATAAAGTACATAGTAAATGCTTTTTATTTTATTTTATTTTACATGCAATTGTTGAAGATAGATTTGAAACTGCGACTAAAGCTGTTTAGTAAATTTTATTATATTTTATTTTGTTTTAGATATCGTGCTATAATGGGACCTTTCCATTGGACAGTTTGGTTAGCTTTAACTTGCATCTACCTTTTCGCTATCTTTCCATTAGCATTATCAGACAAACATACTTTAAAACATTTAATCACTAAACCAGAAGAAATTGAAAATATGTTTTGGTATGTTTTTGGTACATTTACTAATTGTTTTACATTTACTGGTGAAGCTTCCTGGGGTAAATCTGATAAAGTCACAACTAGAATTCTAGTTGGTAATTAACAACAAATGAATGGCTCTAATACATTATACATAATCATCTTATCAATTTTAGGTTTCTATTGGTTATTTACGATCATTACAACAGCCTGTTATACTGGTTCAATAATTGCTTTCGTTACACTGCCAATATTTCCTGAAACTGTAGATTCAACCGATCAATTACTAAGAGGAAGATTTCAAATTGGAACTTTAAGTATAACATTAAATTTATTGTTTAAATTTTGTTAATTTCATGTTTCCTATTATTAGATAAAGGTGGTTGGCAATATTGGTTTGATAATTCTACAGAAGAAAATACTAGAGCTTTGTATAAAAATATTGAATATCTTCCTACAGTTGAATCTGGTTTAATTAATGTTACCAAAGCCTTCTTTTGGCCTTATGCATTTTTAGGATCATCTGCAGAATTGGACTTTATTATTCGTACTAATTTTTCAACAAAGTAACATATATGCACCTCCACTATTGTTGTTCTATAACTGAATGTTTTTAATTGATTTGATTTCAGGAGTCGCCGAACAATTCTGCATGTTAGCAATGAATGCTTCGTTCCTTATGGCGTTTCTGTAATTTATCCTTCAAGTTCTGTTTATAAAAATATTTTTAACTCGGGTCTATTACATATTGTACAATCTGGATTTATTAAAAAAATTAAAAACGATGTAGAATGGGAACATATGAGAAGCGAAACTGGAAAATTACTTCAAGTATCTATAATTTAATTTAAATAGTTTGTTTTATTGACAGTTTATTTGTAGGCAAATGCAGGTTCAACAATAAAACTAAAAGTTAAAGACCGTGCTCTAACAGTAGACGACACTCAAGGAATGTTTTTATTATTATCAATTGGATTTCTATTAGGAGCCGCATCATTACTATCCGAATGGTTAGGTGGCTGTTTAAACTTCTGCAAAGCCAAAGTCAGACGTTTAAGTACCGTTAGTATTGAAAGCAATCCACGATCACACAGTCAACCGACGCCACGTGAAAAAATTAATAGCATTCAATACAGCATACATACAAGATTATGTAGCATTCCAGATGGAAACACAATACATAATGTTGATTATATTGTGCATGCTAATGGTGATACCAAAAGTATTTCTAACGCCAGTACAAGCTGTGATGAAGAAATTGATAGAATTTTTGAAATTGGTTCATTGTTTGGTGAAAACAATTACGAAGAAGAACGAAATATTGAAGAAATTATTGAAAATAGTCCTAACATAACAACAAATTAAAATATTTTGTATTGTAGTGTACTTCAAAAATGTTCATTCACATTGCCTAGCATAGTGATAATAATAAATAGAATATGCAGCATAAAATATTGTGCAATAAGTTTTTAATTGATATTATTTTATTTCATAGTTGCCTTTCTTTATTGAGCAGCATAAGTTTGATTTTGATCAAATGTTGATTGTAAATAAACATACTTTTGGTCATTGCAGGTAATAATACATTATTAGATAACAATATACAGTAGCGAATATAGCATATAAAAGGCGCTTATTATAATTAATTATATTTAGCCAATATTTATTTTCATTGCCATTTGATTCAAAATAATTGTTTGATTTAAAGTAACTCGATACTCGCAAATAAATACAATAATAAAATACCTCAATGATCCGGCCAAAGTAAGCGACTCATGCACAATTAAAACCAATTGCGGCTATTCCACTATTGTCACTAACAGTTTAGTACTGTCACTAATCATTTTCATAATTTTGCCCATCACAATTAACACATTTTATTACTTTTCCTCGCTTTTCACATACATAATTTTGTTTATCCGATGCATCACACCACATCACACGCAGCACCTGTCAATGCACTGAAGTTAAGTCAGCAAATAGTATGGCTACAGCAGTGTTGCCAAATGCAATTCGTATGATCTTACTTAAATAAATTTTTTAGTTTTTATGATACATAACATAAAACAAGTTATTTTATCATATTTAATTTTATTTAGCCAACATTTCTGATTAGTTATCAATAAAACCGATTAAATTCATAATAATTGAAAATATTTATTGCATCAATTCAAGATGTCTTATTTAATACACAAATATTTATTGAGTAATAATTAAGTAAATATTGTTGTTATTCACGAAACATCTATATACCTATCTAAAAGACTATAAACCACCATACAATAACCATTAGTACCAAACCCTTTCTTATTCACGCTAAAACATCTAAAACAAAATTTACTTATATATAAAATATATATTCTAAAGGATGGTTGAGACCTTTACTACGTGGTAATCCATAATAATAATAAAATAAAACACTGTCTACGTTTTTTACCACAAATACTTTATTGATATAATCTATATTCTAAAGAATATATATTAATATTAACAAAAGTTCACGACTCGAGTTTCGACTTTTGAAGGCCATTATCAAGTGAAAACAAACTAACAAAGAAATACATTTATACAGAAAAATTATTATAAAAATTGAAGTGAGGGAAAAAATAAATCGTATTACTAGTGGTCTAGAGGGATTTGAAAAGAGGTGATTTATATTGTGGTAAGTCCTTTTTTTTTTTAATTTGGACCCCTGATTACGATTCCGGAATCGCCGAGTCGATATTCTTAACCGTTCACCTTCTAATCCAAAGCGGTTTTTCAGTGTATTTTTATTACGAAAACGTGTGAAACAAATATAGTTTTAACGGGCCGACGGACACGCAATTGCTCCTGTGGTAAGTCAACAGACCCCGGCAGATGCTCTTGCAAACCGGAAGTCCGTAGGGCGAAGGGTTTTCCTTCGGCGATCGATTGTATCGCTTAGTACGTACGCATGCTCGTGTTTTTCAGAGTAAAATCCACAAATGTGGATGAAAGTTTGTAATTTTTTGTTTGCTAAGGTAATTTGGAGCCCTGATTACGATTTTGATATTGCCGTTTTGATATTCTCAATATTACCCCCTCTTATCAATAAATGGCTATTTTTGGTCAATTTGAAAGTTTTAAATGCGTGAAACTAACATACTTCTAGCCGGCCGATGAGGACCCAGATTTTTTTGTGTGAAGCCACAGACCCTAGTAAGTTGTGGGAGAAAGCGGAAGTCCGTGCTTCAAGGGGTTCTCTTTCGGCGATCAAAAAAGTCGAAACATAGCAAAGGGGGGGGTCTTTCTCCTTTTTGGACAAGGATTTTTTCAATTTTAGTGAAAAAAGGTCGGTTTTTTTGCATTTCCTGACGTAAAATAAACCCCTGATTACGATTTTTGGGGTCCGACTCCGATATTCCTAGCACCCTGGCGGCAATTTTAAAATAACTGCCAAAAACACGATTTTTTTGCGTTTCGAAGGGCAAAAAAGGCAGTAAACGGGGAAGGGGAGGGACGCAATTGCTCCTGGGGTTAGCCAACAGACCCATCTGAATCCACGCCAAACCGGAAGTCCGTAGGTCAAAGGGTTTTCCTTCGGCGATCAACGAAAGTTTCGGTTTTATCGCCAATACGTACATAAGCTCACGTCGCCACTCTAAAATTCGCAAACGTGGACCAATGTTGGTAATTTTTTGGTTACTATGGTAACTTGGACCCCTGATTACGATTCCGGAATCGCCGAGTCGATATTCTTAACCGTTCACCTTCTAATCCAAAGCGGTTTTTCAGTGTATTTTTATTACGAAAACGTGTGAAACAAATATAGTTTTAACGGGCCGACGGACACGCAATTGCTCCTGTGGTAAGTCAACAGACCCCGGCAGATGCTCTTGCAAACCGGAAGTCCGTAGGGCGAAGGGTTTTCCTTCGGCGATCGATTGTATCGCTTAGTACGTACGCATGCTCGTGTTTTTCAGAGTAAAATCCACAAATGTGGATGAAAGTTTGTAATTTTTTGTTTGCTAAGGTAATTTGGAGCCCTGATTACGATTTTGATATTGCCGTTTGTTTTGATATTCTCAATATTACCCCCTCTTATCAATAAATGGCTATTTTTGGTCAATTTGAAAGTTATAATGCGTGAAACTAACATACTTCTAGCCGGCCGATGAGGACCCAGATTTTTTTGTGTGAAGCCACAGACCCTAGTAAGTTGTGGGAGAAAGCGGAAGTCCGTGCTTCAAGGGGTTCTCTTTCGGCGATCAAAAAAGTCGAAACATAGCAAAGGGGGGGGTCTTTCTCCTTTTTGGACAAGGATTTTTTCAATTTTAGTGAAAAAAGGTCGGTTTTTTTGCATTTCCTGACGTAAAATAAACCCCTGATTACGATTTTTGGGGTCCGACTCCGATATTCCTAGCACCCTGGCGGCAATTTTAAAATAACTGCCAAAAACACGATTTTTTTGCGTTTCGAAGGGCAAAAAAGGCAGTAAACGGGGAAGGGGAGGGACGCAATTGCTCCTGGGGTTAGCCAACAGACCCATCTGAATCCACGCCAAACCGGAAGTCCGTAGGTCAAAGGGTTTTCCTTCGGCGATCAACGAAAGTTTCGGTTTTATCGCCAATACGTACATAAGCTCACGTCGCCACTCTAAAATTCGCAAACGTGGACCAATGTTGGTAATTTTTTGGTTACTATGGTAACTTGGACCCCTGATTACGATTCCGGAATCGCCGAGTCGATATTCTTAACCGTTCACCTTCTAATCCAAAGCGGTTTTTCAGTGTATTTTTATTACGAAAACGTGTGAAACAAATATAGTTTTAACGGGCCGACGGACACGCAATTGCTCCTGTGGTAAGTCAACAGACCCCGGCAGATGCTCTTGCAAACCGGAAGTCCGTAGGGCAAAGGGTTTTCCTTCGGCGATCGATTGTATCGCTTAGTACGTACGCATGCTCGTGTTTTTCAGAGTAAAATCCACAAATGTGGATGAAAGTTTGTAATTTTTTGTTTGCTAAGGTAATTTGGAGCCCTGATTACGATTTTGATATTGCCGTTTGTTTTGATATTCTCAATATTACCCCCTCTTATCAATAAATGGCTATTTTTGGTCAATTTGAAAGTTTTAAATGCGTGAAACTAACATACTTCTAGCCGGCCGATGAGGACCCAGATTTTTTTGTGTGAAGCCACAGACCCTAGTAAGTTGTGGGAGAAAGCGGAAGTCCGTGCTTCAAGGGGTTCTCTTTCGGCGATCAAAAAAGTCGAAACATAGCAAAGGGGGGGGTCTTTCTCCTTTTTGGACAAGGATTTTTTCAATTTTAGTGAAAAAAGGTCGGTTTTTTTGCATTTCCTGACGTAAAATAAACCCCTGATTACGATTTTTGGGGTCCGACTCCGATATTCCTAGCACCCTGGCGGCAATTTTAAAATAACTGCCAAAAACACGATTTTTTTGCGTTTCGAAGGGCAAAAAAGGCAGTAAACGGGGAAGGGGAGGGACGCAATTGCTCCTGGGGTTAGCCAACAGACCCATCTGAATCCACGCCAAACCGGAAGTCCGTAGGTCAAAGGGTTTTCCTTCGGCGATCAACGAAAGTTTCGGTTTTATCGCCAATACGTACATAAGCTCACGTCGCCACTCTAAAATTCGCAAACGTGGACCAATGTTGGTAATTTTTTGGTTACTATGGTAACTTGGACCCCTGATTACGATTCCGGAATCGCCGAGTCGATATTCTTAACCGTTCACCTTCTAATCCAAAGCGGTTTTTCAGTGTATTTTTATTACGAAAACGTGTGAAACAAATATAGTTTTAACGGGCCGACGGACACGCAATTGCTCCTGTGGTAAGTCAACAGACCCCGGCAGATGCTCTTGCAAACCGGAAGTCCGTAGGGCGAAGGGTTTTCCTTCGGCGATCGATTGTATCGCTTAGTACGTACGCATGCTCGTGTTTTTCAGAGTAAAATCCACAAATGTGGATGAAAGTTTGTAATTTTTTGTTTGCTAAGGTAATTTGGAGCCCTGATTACGATTTTGATATTGCCGTTTTGATATTCTCAATATTACCCCCTCTTATCAATAAATGGCTATTTTTGGTCAATTTGAAAGTTTTAAATGCGTGAAACTAACATACTTCTAGCCGGCCGATGAGGACCCAGATTTTTTTGTGTGAAGCCACAGACCCTAGTAAGTTGTGGGAGAAAGCGGAAGTCCGTGCTTCAAGGGGTTCTCTTTCGGCGATCAAAAAAGTCGAAACATAGCAAAGGGGGGGGTCTTTCTCCTTTTTGGACAAGGATTTTTTCAATTTTAGTGAAAAAAGGTCGGTTTTTTTGCATTTCCTGACGTAAAATAAACCCCTGATTACGATTTTTGGGGTCCGACTCCGATATTCCTAGCACCCTGGCGGCAATTTTAAAATAACTGCCAAAAACACGATTTTTTTGCGTTTCGAAGGGCAAAAAAGGCAGTAAACGGGAAAGGGGAGGGACGCAATTGCTCCTGGGGTTAGCCAACAGACCCATCTGAATCCACGCCAAACCGGAAGTCCGTAGGTCAAAGGGTTTTCCTTCGGCGATCAACGAAAGTTTCGGTTTTATCGCCAATACGTACATAAGCTCACGTCGCCACTCTAAAATTCGCAAACGTGGACCAATGTTGGTAATTTTTTGGTTACTATGGTAACTTGGACCCCTGATTACGATTCCGGAATCGCCGAGTCGATATTCTTAACCGTTCACCTTCTAATCCAAAGCGGTTTTTCAGTGTATTTTTATTACGAAAACGTGTGAAACAAATATAGTTTTAACGGGCCGACGGACACGCAATTGCTCCTGTGGTAAGTCAACAGACCCCGGCAGATGCTCTTGCAAACCGGAAGTCCGTAGGGCGAAGGGTTTTCCTTCGGCGATCGATTGTATCGCTTAGTACGTACGCATGCTCGTGTTTTTCAGAGTAAAATCCACAAATGTGGATGAAAGTTTGTAATTTTTTGTTTGCTAAGGTAATTTGGAGCCCTGATTACGATTTTGATATTGCCGTTTTGATATTCTCAATATTACCCCCTCTTATCAATAAATGGCTATTTTTGGTCAATTTGAAAGTTTTAAATGCGTGAAACTAACATACTTCTAGCCGGCCGATGAGGACCCAGATTTTTTTGTGTGAAGCCACAGACCCTAGTAAGTTGTGGGAGAAAGCGGAAGTCCGTGCTTCAAGGGGTTCTCTTTCGGCGATCAAAAAAGTCGAAACATAGCAAAGGGGGGGTCTTTCTCCTTTTTGGACAAGGATTTTTTCAATTTTAGTGAAAAAAGGTCGGTTTTTTTGCATTTCCTGACGTAAAATAAACCCCTGATTACGATTTTTGGGGTCCGACTCCGATATTCCTAGCACCCTGGCGGCAATTTTAAAATAACTGCCAAAAACACGATTTTTTTGCGTTTCGAAGGGCAAAAAAGGCAGTAAACGGGGAAGGGGAGGGACGCAATTGCTCCTGGGGTTAGCCAACAGACCCATCTGAATCCACGCCAAACCGGAAGTCCGTAGGTCAAAGGGTTTTCCTTCGGCGATCAACGAAAGTTTCGGTTTTATCGCCAATACGTACATAAGCTCACGTCGCCACTCTAAAATTCGCAAACGTGGACCAATGTTGGTAATTTTTTGGTTACTATGGTAACTTGGACCCCTGATTACGATTCCGGAATCGCCGAGTCGATATTCTTAACCGTTCACCTTCTAATCCAAAGCGGTTTTTCAGTGTATTTTTATTACGAAAACGTGTGAAACAAATATAGTTTTAACGGGCCGACGGACACGCAATTGCTCCTGTGGTAAGTCAACAGACCCCGGCAGATGCTCTTGCAAACCGGAAGTCCGTAGGGCGAAGGGTTTTCCTTCGGCGATCGATTGTATCGCTTAGTACGTACGCATGCTCGTGTTTTTCAGAGTAAAATCCACAAATGTGGATGAAAGTTTGTAATTTTTTGTTTGCTAAGGTAATTTGGAGCCCTGATTACGATTTTGATATTGCCGTTTTGATATTCTCAATATTACCCCCTCTTATCAATAAATGGCTATTTTTGGTCAATTTGAAAGTTTTAAATGCGTGAAACTAACATACTTCTAGCCGGCCGATGAGGACCCAGATTTTTTTGTGTGAAGCCACAGACCCTAGTAAGTTGTGGGAGAAAGCGGAAGTCCGTGCTTCAAGGGGTTCTCTTTCGGCGATCAAAAAAGTCGAAACATAGCAAAGGGGGGGGTCTTTCTCCTTTTTGGACAAGGATTTTTTCAATTTTAGTGAAAAAAGGTCGGTTTTTTTGCATTTCCTGACGTAAAATAAACCCCTGATTACGATTTTTGGGGTCCGACTCCGATATTCCTAGCACCCTGGCGGCAATTTTAAAATAACTGCCAAAAACACGATTTTTTTGCGTTTCGAAGGGCAAAAAAGGCAGTAAACGGGGAAGGGGAGGGACGCAATTGCTCCTGGGGTTAGCCAACAGACCCATCTGAATCCACGCCAAACCGGAAGTCCGTAGGTCAAAGGGTTTTCCTTCGGCGATCAACGAAAGTTTCGGTTTTATCGCCAATACGTACATAAGCTCACGTCGCCACTCTAAAATTCGCAAACGTGGACCAATGTTGGTAATTTTTTGGTTACTATGGTAACTTGGACCCCTGATTACGATTCCGGAATCGCCGAGTCGATATTCTTAACCGTTCACCTTCTAATCCAAAGCGGTTTTTCAGTGTATTTTTATTACGAAAACGTGTGAAACAAATATAGTTTTAACGGGCCGACGGACACGCAATTGCTCCTGTGGTAAGTCAACAGACCCCGGCAGATGCTCTTGCAAACCGGAAGTCCGTAGGGCGAAGGGTTTTCCTTCGGCGATCGATTGTATCGCTTAGTACGTACGCATGCTCGTGTTTTTCAGAGTAAAATCCACAAATGTGGATGAAAGTTTGTAATTTTTTGTTTGCTAAGGTAATTTGGAGCCCTGATTACGATTTTGATATTGCCGTTTGTTTTGATATTCTCAATATTACCCCCTCTTATCAATAAATGGCTATTTTTGGTCAATTTGAAAGTTTTAAATGCGTGAAACTAACATACTTCTAGCCGGCCGATGAGGACCCAGATTTTTTTGTGTGAAGCCACAGACCCTAGTAAGTTGTGGGAGAAAGCGGAAGTCCGTGCTTCAAGGGGTTCTCTTTCGGCGATCAAAAAAGTCGAAACATAGCAAAGGGGGGGGTCTTTCTCCTTTTTGGACAAGGATTTTTTCAATTTTAGTGAAAAAAGGTCGGTTTTTTTGCATTTCCTGACGTAAAATAAACCCCTGATTACGATTTTTGGGGTCCGACTCCGATATTCCTAGCACCCTGGCGGCAATTTTAAAATAACTGCCAAAAACACGATTTTTTTGCGTTTCGAAGGGCAAAAAAGGCAGTAAACGGGGAAGGGGAGGGACGCAATTGCTCCTGGGGTTAGCCAACAGACCCATCTGAATCCACGCCAAACCGGAAGTCCGTAGGTCAAAGGGTTTTCCTTCGGCGATCAACGAAAGTTTCGGTTTTATCGCCAATACGTACATAAGCTCACGTCGCCACTCTAAAATTCGCAAACGTGGACCAATGTTGGTAATTTTTTGGTTACTATGGTAACTTGGACCCCTGATTACGATTCCGGAATCGCCGAGTCGATATTCTTAACCGTTCACCTTCTAATCCAAAGCGGTTTTTCAGTGTATTTTTATTACGAAAACGTGTGAAACAAATATAGTTTTAACGGGCCGACGGACACGCAATTGCTCCTGTGGTAAGTCAACAGACCCCGGCAGATGCTCTTGCAAACCGGAAGTCCGTAGGGCGAAGGGTTTTCCTTCGGCGATCGATTGTATCGCTTAGTACGTACGCATGCTCGTGTTTTTCAGAGTAAAATCCACAAATGTGGATGAAAGTTTGTAATTTTTTGTTTGCTAAGGTAATTTGGAGCCCTGATTACGATTTTGATATTGCCGTTTGTTTTGATATTCTCAATATTACCCCCTCTTATCAATAAATGGCTATTTTTGGTCAATTTGAAAGTTTTAAATGCGTGAAACTAACATACTTCTAGCCGGCCGATGAGGACCCAGATTTTTTTGTGTGAAGCCACAGACCCTAGTAAGTTGTGGGAGAAAGCGGAAGTCCGTGCTTCAAGGGGTTCTCTTTCGGCGATCAAAAAAGTCGAAACATAGCAAAGGGGGGGGTCTTTCTCCTTTTTGGACAAGGATTTTTTCAATTTTAGTGAAAAAAGGTCGGTTTTTTTGCATTTCCTGACGTAAAATAAACCCCTGATTACGATTTTTGGGGTCCGACTCCGATATTCCTAGCACCCTGGCGGCAATTTTAAAATAACTGCCAAAAACACGATTTTTTTGCGTTTCGAAGGGCAAAAAAGGCAGTAAACGGGGAAGGGGAGGGACGCAATTGCTCCTGGGGTTAGCCAACAGACCCATCTGAATCCACGCCAAACCGGAAGTCCGTAGGTCAAAGGGTTTTCCTTCGGCGATCAACGAAAGTTTCGGTTTTATCGCCAATACGTACATAAGCTCACGTCGCCACTCTAAAATTCGCAAACGTGGACCAATGTTGGTAATTTTTTGGTTACTATGGTAACTTGGACCCCTGATTACGATTCCGGAATCGCCGAGTCGATATTCTTAACCGTTCACCTTCTAATCCAAAGCGGTTTTTCAGTGTATTTTTATTACGAAAACGTGTGAAACAAATATAGTTTTAACGGGCCGACGGACACGCAATTGCTCCTGTGGTAAGTCAACAGACCCCGGCAGATGCTCTTGCAAACCGGAAGTCCGTAGGGCGAAGGGTTTTCCTTCGGCGATCGATTGTATCGCTTAGTACGTACGCATGCTCGTGTTTTTCAGAGTAAAATCCACAAATGTGGATGAAAGTTTGTAATTTTTTGTTTGCTAAGGTAATTTGGAGCCCTGATTACGATTTTGATATTGCCGTTTTGATATTCTCAATATTACCCCCTCTTATCAATAAATGGCTATTTTTGGTCAATTTGAAAGTTTTAAATGCGTGAAACTAACATACTTCTAGCCGGCCGATGAGGACCCAGATTTTTTTGTGTGAAGCCACAGACCCTAGTAAGTTGTGGGAGAAAGCGGAAGTCCGTGCTTCAAGGGGTTCTCTTTCGGCGATCAAAAAAGTCGAAACATAGCAAAGGGGGGGGTCTTTCTCCTTTTTGGACAAGGATTTTTTCAATTTTAGTGAAAAAAGGTCGGTTTTTTTGCATTTCCTGACGTAAAATAAACCCCTGATTACGATTTTTGGGGTCCGACTCCGATATTCCTAGCACCCTGGCGGCAATTTTAAAATAACTGCCAAAAACACGATTTTTTTGCGTTTCGAAGGGCAAAAAAGGCAGTAAACGGGGAAGGGGAGGGACGCAATTGCTCCTGGGGTTAGCCAACAGACCCATCTGAATCCACGCCAAACCGGAAGTCCGTAGGTCAAAGGGTTTTCCTTCGGCGATCAACGAAAGTTTCGGTTTTATCGCCAATACGTACATAAGCTCACGTCGCCACTCTAAAATTCGCAAACGTGGACCAATGTTGGTAATTTTTTGGTTACTATGGTAACTTGGACCCCTGATTACGATTCCGGAATCGCCGAGTCGATATTCTTAACCGTTCACCTTCTAATCCAAAGCGGTTTTTCAGTGTATTTTTATTACGAAAACGTGTGAAACAAATATAGTTTTAACGGGCCGACGGACACGCAATTGCTCCTGTGGTAAGTCAACAGACCCCGGCAGATGCTCTTGCAAACCGGAAGTCCGTAGGGCGAAGGGTTTTCCTTCGGCGATCGATTGTATCGCTTAGTACGTACGCATGCTCGTGTTTTTCAGAGTAAAATCCACAAATGTGGATGAAAGTTTGTAATTTTTTGTTTGCTAAGGTAATTTGGAGCCCTGATTACGATTTTGATATTGCCGTTTGTTTTGATATTCTCAATATTACCCCCTCTTATCAATAAATGGCTATTTTTGGTCAATTTGAAAGTTTTAAATGCGTGAAACTAACATACTTCTAGCCGGCCGATGAGGACCCAGATTTTTTTGTGTGAAGCCACAGACCCTAGTAAGTTGTGGGAGAAAGCGGAAGTCCGTGCTTCAAGGGGTTCTCTTTCGGCGATCAAAAAAGTCGAAACATAGCAAAGGGGGGGGTCTTTCTCCTTTTTGGACAAGGATTTTTTCAATTTTAGTGAAAAAAGGTCGGTTTTTTTGCATTTCCTGACGTAAAATAAACCCCTGATTACGATTTTTGGGGTCCGACTCCGATATTCCTAGCACCCTGGCGGCAATTTTAAAATAACTGCCAAAAACACGATTTTTTTGCGTTTCGAAGGGCAAAAAAGGCAGTAAACGGGGAAGGGGAGGGACGCAATTGCTCCTGGGGTTAGCCAACAGACCCATCTGAATCCACGCCAAACCGGAAGTCCGTAGGTCAAAGGGTTTTCCTTCGGCGATCAACGAAAGTTTCGGTTTTATCGCCAATACGTACATAAGCTCACGTCGCCACTCTAAAATTCGCAAACGTGGACCAATGTTGGTAATTTTTTGGTTACTATGGTAACTTGGACCCCTGATTACGATTCCGGAATCGCCGAGTCGATATTCTTAACCGTTCACCTTCTAATCCAAAGCGGTTTTTCAGTGTATTTTTATTACGAAAACGTGTGAAACAAATATAGTTTTAACGGGCCGACGGACACGCAATTGCTCCTGTGGTAAGTCAACAGACCCCGGCAGATGCTCTTGCAAACCGGAAGTCCGTAGGGCGAAGGGTTTTCCTTCGGCGATCGATTGTATCGCTTAGTACGTACGCATGCTCGTGTTTTTCAGAGTAAAATCCACAAATGTGGATGAAAGTTTGTAATTTTTTGTTTGCTAAGGTAATTTGGAGCCCTGATTACGATTTTGATATTGCCGTTTTGATATTCTCAATATTACCCCCTCTTATCAATAAATGGCTATTTTTGGTCAATTTGAAAGTTTTAAATGCGTGAAACTAACATACTTCTAGCCGGCCGATGAGGACCCAGATTTTTTTGTGTGAAGCCACAGACCCTAGTAAGTTGTGGGAGAAAGCGGAAGTCCGTGCTTCAAGGGGTTCTCTTTCGGCGATCAAAAAAGTCGAAACATAGCAAAGGGGGGGGGTCTTTCTCCTTTTTGGACAAGGATTTTTTCAATTTTAGTGAAAAAAGGTCGGTTTTTTTGCATTTCCTGACGTAAAATAAACCCCTGATTACGATTTTTGGGGTCCGACTCCGATATTCCTAGCACCCTGGCGGCAATTTTAAAATAACTGCCAAAAACACGATTTTTTTGCGTTTCGAAGGGCAAAAAAGGCAGTAAACGGGGAAGGGGAGGGACGCAATTGCTCCTGGGGTTAGCCAACAGACCCATCTGAATCCACGCCAAACCGGAAGTCCGTAGGTCAAAGGGTTTTCCTTCGGCGATCAACGAAAGTTTCGGTTTTATCGCCAATACGTACATAAGCTCACGTCGCCACTCTAAAATTCGCAAACGTGGACCAATGTTGGTAATTTTTTGGTTACTATGGTAACTTGGACCCCTGATTACGATTCCGGAATCGCCGAGTCGATATTCTTAACCGTTCACCTTCTAATCCAAAGCGGTTTTTCAGTGTATTTTTATTACGAAAACGTGTGAAACAAATATAGTTTTAACGGGCCGACGGACACGCAATTGCTCCTGTGGTAAGTCAACAGACCCCGGCAGATGCTCTTGCAAACCGGAAGTCCGTAGGGCGAAGGGTTTTCCTTCGGCGATCGATTGTATCGCTTAGTACGTACGCATGCTCGTGTTTTTCAGAGTAAAATCCACAAATGTGGATGAAAGTTTGTAATTTTTTGTTTGCTAAGGTAATTTGGAGCCCTGATTACGATTTTGATATTGCCGTTTTGATATTCTCAATATTACCCCCTCTTATCAATAAATGGCTATTTTTGGTCAATTTGAAAGTTTTAAATGCGTGAAACTAACATACTTCTAGCCGGCCGATGAGGACCCAGATTTTTTTGTGTGAAGCCACAGACCCTAGTAAGTTGTGGGAGAAAGCGGAAGTCCGTGCTTCAAGGGGTTCTCTTTCGGCGATCAAAAAAGTCGAAACATAGCAAAGGGGGGGGTCTTTCTCCTTTTTGGACAAGGATTTTTTCAATTTTAGTGAAAAAAGGTCGGTTTTTTTGCATTTCCTGACGTAAAATAAACCCCTGATTACGATTTTTGGGGTCCGACTCCGATATTCCTAGCACCCTGGCGGCAATTTTAAAATAACTGCCAAAAACACGATTTTTTTGCGTTTCGAAGGGCAAAAAAGGCAGTAAACGGGGAAGGGGAGGGACGCAATTGCTCCTGGGGTTAGCCAACAGACCCATCTGAATCCACGCCAAACCGGAAGTCCGTAGGTCAAAGGGTTTTCCTTCGGCGATCAACGAAAGTTTCGGTTTTATCGCCAATACGTACATAAGCTCACGTCGCCACTCTAAAATTCGCAAACGTGGACCAATGTTGGTAATTTTTTGGTTACTATGGTAACTTGGACCCCTGATTACGATTCCGGAATCGCCGAGTCGATATTCTTAACCGTTCACCTTCTAATCCAAAGCGGTTTTTCAGTGTATTTTTATTACGAAAACGTGTGAAACAAATATAGTTTTAACGGGCCGACGGACACGCAATTGCTCCTGTGGTAAGTCAACAGACCCCGGCAGATGCTCTTGCAAACCGGAAGTCCGTAGGGCGAAGGGTTTTCCTTCGGCGATCGATTGTATCGCTTAGTACGTACGCATGCTCGTGTTTTTCAGAGTAAAATCCACAAATGTGGATGAAAGTTTGTAATTTTTTGTTTGCTAAGGTAATTTGGAGCCCTGATTACGATTTTGATATTGCCGTTTTGATATTCTCAATATTACCCCCTCTTATCAATAAATGGCTATTTTTGGTCAATTTGAAAGTTTTAAATGCGTGAAACTAACATACTTCTAGCCGGCCGATGAGGACCCAGATTTTTTTGTGTGAAGCCACAGACCCTAGTAAGTTGTGGGAGAAAGCGGAAGTCCGTGCTTCAAGGGGTTCTCTTTCGGCGATCAAAAAAGTCGAAACATAGCAAAGGGGGGGGTCTTTCTCCTTTTTGGACAAGGATTTTTTCAATTTTAGTGAAAAAAGGTCGGTTTTTTTGCATTTCCTGACGTAAAATAAACCCCTGATTACGATTTTTGGGGTCCGACTCCGATATTCCTAGCACCCTGGCGGCAATTTTAAAATAACTGCCAAAAACACGATTTTTTTGCGTTTCGAAGGGCAAAAAAGGCAGTAAACGGGGAAGGGGAGGGACGCAATTGCTCCTGGGGTTAGCCAACAGACCCATCTGAATCCACGCCAAACCGGAAGTCCGTAGGTCAAAGGGTTTTCCTTCGGCGATCAACGAAAGTTTCGGTTTTATCGCCAATACGTACATAAGCTCACGTCGCCACTCTAAAATTCGCAAACGTGGACCAATGTTGGTAATTTTTTGGTTACTATGGTAACTTGGACCCCTGATTACGATTCCGGAATCGCCGAGTCGATATTCTTAACCGTTCACCTTCTAATCCAAAGCGGTTTTTCAGTGTATTTTTATTACGAAAACGTGTGAAACAAATATAGTTTTAACGGGCCGACGGACACGCAATTGCTCCTGTGGTAAGTCAACAGACCCCGGCAGATGCTCTTGCAAACCGGAAGTCCGTAGGGCGAAGGGTTTTCCTTCGGCGATCGATTGTATCGCTTAGTACGTACGCATGCTCGTGTTTTTCAGAGTAAAATCCACAAATGTGGATGAAAGTTTGTAATTTTTTGTTTGCTAAGGTAATTTGGAGCCCTGATTACGATTTTGATATTGCCGTTTTGATATTCTCAATATTACCCCCTCTTATCAATAAATGGCTATTTTTGGTCAATTTGAAAGTTTTAAATGCGTGAAACTAACATACTTCTAGCCGGCCGATGAGGACCCAGATTTTTTTGTGTGAAGCCACAGACCCTAGTAAGTTGTGGGAGAAAGCGGAAGTCCGTGCTTCAAGGGGTTCTCTTTCGGCGATCAAAAAAGTCGAAACATAGCAAAGGGGGGGGTCTTTCTCCTTTTTGGACAAGGATTTTTTCAATTTTAGTGAAAAAAGGTCGGTTTTTTTGCATTTCCTGACGTAAAATAAACCCCTGATTACGATTTTTGGGGTCCGACTCCGATATTCCTAGCACCCTGGCGGCAATTTTAAAATAACTGCCAAAAACACGATTTTTTTGCGTTTCGAAGGGCAAAAAAGGCAGTAAACGGGGAAGGGGAGGGACGCAATTGCTCCTGGGGTTAGCCAACAGACCCATCTGAATCCACGCCAAACCGGAAGTCCGTAGGTCAAAGGGTTTTCCTTCGGCGATCAACGAAAGTTTCGGTTTTATCGCCAATACGTACATAAGCTCACGTCGCCACTCTAAAATTCGCAAACGTGGACCAATGTTGGTAATTTTTTGGTTACTATGGTAACTTGGACCCCTGATTACGATTCCGGAATCGCCGAGTCGATATTCTTAACCGTTCACCTTCTAATCCAAAGCGGTTTTTCAGTGTATTTTTATTACGAAAACGTGTGAAACAAATATAGTTTTAACGGGCCGACGGACACGCAATTGCTCCTGTGGTAAGTCAACAGACCCCGGCAGATGCTCTTGCAAACCGGAAGTCCGTAGGGCGAAGGGTTTTCCTTCGGCGATCGATTGTATCGCTTAGTACGTACGCATGCTCGTGTTTTTCAGAGTAAAATCCACAAATGTGGATGAAAGTTTGTAATTTTTTGTTTGCTAAGGTAATTTGGAGCCCTGATTACGATTTTGATATTGCCGTTTTGATATTCTCAATATTACCCCCTCTTATCAATAAATGGCTATTTTTGGTCAATTTGAAAGTTTTAAATGCGTGAAACTAACATACTTCTAGCCGGCCGATGAGGACCCAGATTTTTTTGTGTGAAGCCACAGACCCTAGTAAGTTGTGGGAGAAAGCGGAAGTCCGTGCTTCAAGGGGTTCTCTTTCGGCGATCAAAAAAGTCGAAACATAGCAAAGGGGGGGGTCTTTCTCCTTTTTGGACAAGGATTTTTTCAATTTTAGTGAAAAAAGGTCGGTTTTTTTGCATTTCCTGACGTAAAATAAACCCCTGATTACGATTTTTGGGGTCCGACTCCGATATTCCTAGCACCCTGGCGGCAATTTTAAAATAACTGCCAAAAACACGATTTTTTTGCGTTTCGAAGGGCAAAAAAGGCAGTAAACGGGGAAGGGGAGGGACGCAATTGCTCCTGGGGTTAGCCAACAGACCCATCTGAATCCACGCCAAACCGGAAGTCCGTAGGTCAAAGGGTTTTCCTTCGGCGATCAACGAAAGTTTCGGTTTTATCGCCAATACGTACATAAGCTCACGTCGCCACTCTAAAATTCGCAAACGTGGACCAATGTTGGTAATTTTTTGGTTACTATGGTAACTTGGACCCCTGATTACGATTCCGGAATCGCCGAGTCGATATTCTTAACCGTTCACCTTCTAATCCAAAGCGGTTTTTCAGTGTATTTTTATTACGAAAACGTGTGAAACAAATATAGTTTTAACGGGCCGACGGACACGCAATTGCTCCTGTGGTAAGTCAACAGACCCCGGCAGATGCTCTTGCAAACCGGAAGTCCGTAGGGCGAAGGGTTTTCCTTCGGCGATCGATTGTATCGCTTAGTACGTACGCATGCTCGTGTTTTTCAGAGTAAAATCCACAAATGTGGATGAAAGTTTGTAATTTTTTGTTTGCTAAGGTAATTTGGAGCCCTGATTACGATTTTGATATTGCCGTTTTGATATTCTCAATATTACCCCCTCTTATCAATAAATGGCTATTTTTGGTCAATTTGAAAGTTTTAAATGCGTGAAACTAACATACTTCTAGCCGGCCGATGAGGACCCAGATTTTTTTGTGTGAAGCCACAGACCCTAGTAAGTTGTGGGAGAAAGCGGAAGTCCGTGCTTCAAGGGGTTCTCTTTCGGCGATCAAAAAAGTCGAAACATAGCAAAGGGGGGGGTCTTTCTCCTTTTTGGACAAGGATTTTTTCAATTTTAGTGAAAAAAGGTCGGTTTTTTTGCATTTCCTGACGTAAAATAAACCCCTGATTACGATTTTTGGGGTCCGACTCCGATATTCCTAGCACCCTGGCGGCAATTTTAAAATAACTGCCAAAAACACGATTTTTTTGCGTTTCGAAGGGCAAAAAAGGCAGTAAACGGGGAAGGGGAGGGACGCAATTGCTCCTGGGGTTAGCCAACAGACCCATCTGAATCCACGCCAAACCGGAAGTCCGTAGGTCAAAGGGTTTTCCTTCGGCGATCAACGAAAGTTTCGGTTTTATCGCCAATACGTACATAAGCTCACGTCGCCACTCTAAAATTCGCAAACGTGGACCAATGTTGGTAATTTTTTGGTTACTATGGTAACTTGGACCCCTGATTACGATTCCGGAATCGCCGAGTCGATATTCTTAACCGTTCACCTTCTAATCCAAAGCGGTTTTTCAGTGTATTTTTATTACGAAAACGTGTGAAACAAATATAGTTTTAACGGGCCGACGGACACGCAATTGCTCCTGTGGTAAGTCAACAGACCCCGGCAGATGCTCTTGCAAACCGGAAGTCCGTAGGGCGAAGGGTTTTCCTTCGGCGATCGATTGTATCGCTTAGTACGTACGCATGCTCGTGTTTTTCAGAGTAAAATCCACAAATGTGGATGAAAGTTTGTAATTTTTTGTTTGCTAAGGTAATTTGGAGCCCTGATTACGATTTTGATATTGCCGTTTTGATATTCTCAATATTACCCCCTCTTATCAATAAATGGCTATTTTTGGTCAATTTGAAAGTTTTAAATGCGTGAAACTAACATACTTCTAGCCGGCCGATGAGGACCCAGATTTTTTTGTGTGAAGCCACAGACCCTAGTAAGTTGTGGGAGAAAGCGGAAGTCCGTGCTTCAAGGGGTTCTCTTTCGGCGATCAAAAAAGTCGAAACATAGCAAAGGGGGGGGTCTTTCTCCTTTTTGGACAAGGATTTTTTCAATTTTAGTGAAAAAAGGTCGGTTTTTTTGCATTTCCTGACGTAAAATAAACCCCTGATTACGATTTTTGGGGTCCGACTCCGATATTCCTAGCACCCTGGCGGCAATTTTAAAATAACTGCCAAAAACACGATTTTTTTGCGTTTCGAAGGGCAAAAAAGGCAGTAAACGGGGAAGGGGAGGGACGCA